>JAVJAQ010004784.1:0-320134 GCA_032362365.1 Zygogramma bicolorata | reverse complement strand
CACGAAAGCACTCGACATTTTAATCCTAGGTCATCTTTCATTACTGAATGAAAGATGCAGCACAAGTTAGAAACAGTTAAGTGTCGAAAAATAATAAAAATTAAAGTTCATTGTTATCAGCCTGCTTTGAATGCCACAATTGCCGAAAATTTTTAAATCTGTATTGTAATTAATGTTAACGCTCCGCGTTAATTTTAGTTTGAGTTAGATATATTTTTGTTGTGTTTCATTATATAATTCATTACTGCGTCATTTGCGTTGAATATGTATTTGAGTTCTTCAGATATCTTTTTCTTTGTATCATGTGGTCCAACCGCAATATGCACGCCTATCCTGAAACAGTACAATACGAATTTCGTGACGGATAACTCTGGTGTGTGCTCTATCGCTATCGCTGTTTTTGCAGTTTTTGTTTTTCTCTCATAAAAAATAACGCTACTATGTCATCCCCCAACCACCACAACGAACAAACTACAGTCCATTTCCCCAGAAATTGAAGATCGCTCAGAACTGGAAGCACCTGCGGAATAGCGGAATCGGAATCCAGGTGAGTGCAAAGTTTCCTAGTTTGATTAAGCTTCCACATCAATTCCAAACCTTCGATCTTAAGTAACCAACATTGTCATATCTACAGATCAATTTCAGTTGGGTATATTTATGTTGGGCATAAATTGATTCAGCCAATGAATGTCAACAATTTTTGAACTGTTCTCACCTTGGCTGGGCGTGCGTTTTATGCATATCAGAAAACAAAAAAGAAGCAAATTTTCGCTCACTGCGATCTCACATCTGCGAAACAGATACGCAAGTATGAAACGCCAAGATATTCATGCGGTTTTACATAACGTTAGAAATGTATCGCGGCCCACATATTTCAGACTGCGACGTGTACATCGAGGCGACACTGACAATTGACACATTATGCGCGCCATATGGCAGATGCATACACAGACCGCAGAATCTTATCGCATGTTCTGCAATTTATGGCGCGGTAACTCATGATACGGGGGGATGTCGAATGTTGAGAGTTGAAAATTATTTCAGTCACACTTATTCGGAAATGCGTTCGTTTCTAAGCTACTTTCATGTTGAAAAGTGACCAATTATTCACTCAGAAGAAGACGAGGGAGGTAATATATATCCCGACCTCTTTTGAAACTTTCCGACTTCTTCGTTTCTCATTAGAAACGTCATTGTACTCATTGGAATTCATGAAGTGTTAAGATCCCCGCTAACGTATACCGCCAACGCCTAAAACAATATTACAGCTACCACACTCTCAGTACAGAACTTACAAAAATATATATGTATTCACTTTCTCCATCGATGCTCCTTTATAACTAGAGCCTCACTCCGTTTTCATAAATGAAACATTATCACTTTATCATCCATTTTTCGTTCGGCTAATCAGAGCCAGTCCATTTTCATTATTCGAAATGATGCCAATATTTCAGTGGGCAATCCAAACATTGCATATTTTCAGCTAACTGATATTTGTGAAAACGCATTCATAAAAACGAAACCAGAATGTCCATACATGTACATTATTCTCCTCGTAGGTGAATGATATTTTGCCACAATGACATTTGTTTGGTGCTTTATGACATTCGTCTATTTGCAATGCCTACTTTACACAGAAAATGTGAAATCAATCATGCCAGTTAGAATTTCGAGTTCATTTTATGAAATTATTTCAAATCTTTTATGACTGGCAATGCATATATTTTGTTTTATGAAAAAGAATGATTACATTTTAGATGGTCTTTGATTCATTTTAATTGCTGAAAAAGAAGTGGAATTATCCAATTTTTTATATATTTTTATGATTTGAATATTTGCTGCAGTTATAAAAGGAATTTTAAGGTGAATGTCTTGTGAATATAAAGATCACCTCACCTCTGTCGTCGAGGCATGAATGGATAACCCCAGAAGAATCTCCATAGTCGTACACAGAGTATACATAGGGAGGCAATTCATCAAAACGACGGAGTTTTTGGTATTGAGTATTGCTAAGTGCAGATAAGTCGAAGTTGTTGAGTAAAAAGCGTTGGTTGTTTTTAATCAGTTGAGAAGTCTCAAGTGTTTGTAAGCAATTTATTAGTCGGTGCAGTAGTTGTGAAGTTAATAAAAGTTATTTGGAACTGGGTAGGTGAGAAACTTACAGTCACCTCTATTGCAAGTCATGTATTGCCTCCGTTGGGTAAAGTTGTTTGGTGTTGTTTGGGGCATTATTAAAGTAAATGAACCCTGTAAAATCGTAACACTATATTTTTCCCTCTAAATGACTCACTTTCCGCCTCGGTATGAATATACTATCTCTCTAAGTTCTACATGTAAAGTTCCTTGTCGTGAGGTGTGAACATGCTGAGTTTGTTTTGCTGTATTTACGAGTGCTTTGGGACCTGTAAAGATGTGTATGTAGCCGAGGTTTTGGAACGTTATACCTTCGAATATATGGTCGTTGTGGTTTAGTGGTTTTAGTAGTGTGGGTTTCTGTATGGGACTTCCCAAGGATTGTTGAGGTAAATTTTTGAGAGTATAATTAATGTTTTCATTTGTATCGCCGTGTGAAGATCCATTCGCTAAATAATAAATAAATGAATCACAGATAAGGGTACACTTTTAAAAATTGCCGTAAATGTTCAAACGCCTTATTACTTTTCATAACCAGTTGACAACTGAACACATACTAGTATACTTGTTTAGCAAGCAAGAAAAGATTTTTCCACGAGTATAGGCGAATGCTGCAAGTCATGAGTGAGAAATTTGCATTCCATGCTAGTTATGTACTATGCTTTTTCTACGACTGAAACAGGTAACATCGAAATAATTAAACATGAACTTCAAATTTAATGCCATTCAAAATTTCCATTTAGGTACACTTGGAGGAGTAAACAGAGCTGTCATTGCTTGAAATTTGACATTTCATGAGAACCTGATACTACAAATGTATCACAATGAAGTCATTGTGTAGTCCGGTAAGGAAATGAAAGACTTACAATGGGCCATTGATCTATCAAAAACAGCTGAAATTTTGTGCTGAAGCCGTAGAAAAAGAATAATTTACAACTATATTTTCGCACATCATTCGGTAATTGTATGATCGATTCAGTCTTTTTTCCTTACTTTTCCACTCGGCAATCATTCGACGCAACTTGGTGAAAATTCCGGTTCAAGACCTGCTTCAGTCATTTTTATGGCGAGATTCGGACAAATACCGTCGGAAGTGTCAAACTTAACGATATAAACGTCTTGCCGCGATAAGTAAAGTCAACCCTCGTACTCGATAGCGACTTTCGAAATTTATTACCGCAATCTTAAACTCATACCTACCTCCCGTATCACATCCGAGCAAGCTGTGCCCGTTTTGCGTTGGCCGACGAGAGAGCCATCGAGAGGCTCGGCTCCGCATGAATAGGATTAGAGGTTACAGAGTAGGCCATCGCCGATGAATCATGGCACGTACGGAGTCGGAGAGACCGGCAAAACAAATGAACGTAATTTATATGAGCCGCCGCCGCCGCTCCGATTCGAACAACGGACTATCCGTCGTCATAAATCGACCGACGATGGATGGGCGCAATTAAAATTCGCGCGATTAGATATGGACCACGTGACGCAGAAGACCACCAAGGTTTCCCGATTGGGTGCGTATAACAGGTTGAAGTCGAAACGACGTGCCTAATTAACTTATACAGCAAGCTGGTAAACAGTAGATTCGAATATTTTGGTCCTACGAGCCGGATAATGAAGAAAATTGCCAGTATGATCTGCTGGGTGCTACTATTTCATCTCTTTCACTGCATTGACGGGTACGAAAGGGCACTCACTGTAGGTGCGATGTTCTTGAATTCAAACACACACATATCATTCATGGCAAAAACTTGAAAGGTTCGCAGTTTTTGCTGGAGAATGTAAATAAAACATCACAAAATTCCAAATAAGGCGATATATTCTGCTGAATGAGCGATTGTCTTTGAAATATCCCATCTGTAATTATTCGTTCCAAGGAATTTCAGTAAAAGAATTGTTGGTTTTATTTTTTTAGTGAAATGTTCTCATTGTTTCGATTTTTATAATCATGTTTCACCTGTTTTTGCTCTTCACGTATTTCTCCATCTAGGAAGTGCAGCTTGATGCGATGTATTTACAAAACTATTACAATATTGTTATAAGATCAATAATTATTCAATAATATTTTATAGGTAGCTGAGAAATAGTAGATATTCCGTTGTAATTTTCGAAATGTTGTTATTTTTTCATGAAAGGCTGTATAAAATGCTACTTTTCGAAGGACAAATCAAATTTCTACCACAGTGGGGAAGCCGACTTTCTATAAACCCCCATTGTTACACCACTGGTTCATGAACTAAGTATTTTCTATTTATCAATGATCTCTTTTGCTGAAATCGAAATATCGAATATGAAAAATGTGTAGATTTCAAGAAAATTCGTGAAAATCAAGTAATATGATGTTTTTTGAGAGCTTTTTTGGAGCTTCGAAACTCAGGGTGTTGAAATTCGAATATAAAAATATTTTGTCCGCCTCCCTCTATCCAAAGTATACACTTCCTGGCCTCATTGTAGGGAGCAAAGACGTACTTTTTCTTTCTAGTGAGCTACAGCAACACTCTAATCCATGATTCCGCAGAAATGTTTTGCAAGTCGTCTTCGTGGTTCTTGATGGAACAGACATCGTTCATGATAGGTATCATGACGAGTGTAGGCGTTGGTTCGAATCCGGCGTCAAGACCTTTTTCCTAATTTTTTTGTTTGTTTTATAGGTTCTCCCAATTCTGGAAATTTCAGAAGTATTGTCTACTCTACCTACTTTTCAGTTGAATATTTTTTTATTGACTTGTTATTCGAGGGAGTCCGAAAAATCATATGAGCATATAACATGGGAGTAAATTGCCTTTTACTCCCTTGAATGCTTTCTTATTACTGTAGTAAACTTCATCCTCGGAAAAAAAGTAGCATTTTGCCCCCTGGTTATGCAAATAGCTATTCCTAGAACTAATCTTTTATTCAACGAAAGAATGAAGCATGAACCATCATCTATAAAAACGAAGGCAATTATCCTTGAAGAAATGTTGTAAAAATCAGGGACTAGAGGGAGTCGACTAACCGTCTTCCGAGTCACTCAAAGATATAATGATGTTATGAACCTTTACCCCCTTGAGAAAATGGAATTTGAAACGATGACATAGAAGTCAGAGTTTGATGGAAGAATTATAACTATTGTCGAAGCTGTAGGAGATACTTTTTATTATTGATTTCGGCATCCTGTTCTTCGAAACAGGCTATAATTTCAGAAATCTCAAATCTCAGAAAAACATCTAAATTGATTTTCGAGGGAATTCTTTTGTATCAATTCGGCTTTAGAACGGTTGATAACTTTTTTGAAATTCCCATTGCTTCTCCTCCAAGAGAAATCCCTGTGTTCACAAACGTTTCAGCCATGAGTTCAACATATCTGGTTAGTTACTCATCAAAATCATAAAAAAAGCATCATGATCAGGTCGACAAGTCACAAACATATAAACACACATAACATGTTGTTAGCAGAGTTTTTTCATCCTTTTTATATTGAAAACGAACTCCAAGACGTGTTTTTCGGTATTATCACTGTCTCGGTGGAAGGTAGAAATCCATATGGTCTTGCCAGTTTTTTCTGTAGCTTCAGCTGCATTCGCTACGAAATTCTAGAAACGCACTCGACTCAGGAATCATCGATACACGATTTCTACTAGTCATACTCACACCCGGTCGGCCGTTTCCTTGAACCATCAATCGATGTCGTACATACCTGCAACAACAAAGAAAAAACGGTAAATTACGCTTGTCATTCTTGCATAGCTAGCAGTCTGGCAATCTTCCACATTGCAACCTAAGGAGACGCAAATAGCGACGTGATTCGAAATTCATTCAATAAATAATGGGGTATAATCAGAGCCGGATTCAGCTCCTTGAATATAATATCGATGGGCATTAATATTTTGTCTAATCCCATCTGTAAATTGACTGATTTTTTCGTCTACACGACGGATAAATAGGCAGTCAAAACTGATTTGATATGATTTCATATCCACACAAGGTTAGAAAGATGAGAGTATCACTAGAGAAGAAAAAAAAAAATTTGGTTACCAGGGGCAGTCATGCTGAAACGTCACGAGCATGTTCTGGCCACTTATTTGTAGGCTTTTAATTATATAATATCGTGTCGCAAAGTAAATGGGTATTTGACATTCATTCGAAGATAAAAATCGTGAATTCTAAAACTAAGGAATAATGTTCAATGCAATCTCCTGTAGCATTTGTATTGTATGTAACAATAAAAGAAAACTTATTGACAGTAGTGGGATGATGGGAGCGCATTTGGCATTGATTCAGGTTTGGATTCCGAAGATTCGCTTGTTGATAAACCGTTTCCAGTTGGTGTTCATTCATGTTATACATTCATATGTACACATATTTGAGAAGGATTACAACTGTACATTTGTTTGAAAAATCATTGGGACCACAGACAAATTTCACAATTATTGAGAACATGGTATACTCATTTTATCTGCCTCTTCTGATCGAGCTAATCTTGATGATATAAATAATGCAATTATTTTTGATAAATATAGGACATACCCAAACAGATATTCTCCCAATGATATTTGACTATATGAAATTTGTTTGTGAACATTCATAATTTTTCAAAAATATCATTTTTTTTGTAACAATGCTAACATATGCATTTTTTGCGATGTATGTACTGTTTGTTTCATTTTGTGGAGGATGAATTTTTCCTTAATAGTTTCAATGCGTAAGTGTAGAAAGGGCTGATTTCTAATCCATCCCGAAATGAATTTAAGAACAATTCCTTCCGAATGAGTTACGTCCTGTTAGTCAGAAACTTCTCGTGTAACTCAAATTTACCCAAAAAATATACAAGAATTATGAAAATGAATTGATGGAAGTAGTAGCCTTTACTATATTGAAGGAGATCATCATGTGAATTGAGAAATCAAACTCCCCTTGTTTTTAAACCACTTATAAAAATACTTATCGTTATTAACGTTCAAAACCAAATCGACTTCCGTTATCAAAAATGATCCATCACATATTTTCAAGAAGTATTGAAAGAAAATATTTTCGAATAATTTTCGAGAACGGAAGCAGATTTGGTTTCCCAAACGCTAACAACGATAAGTATTTTTTCAAACATTATTTCTGGTGTTTTTTTGATGGGCAAATTTGAGTTATACAAGAAGCTGCTGACCAATAGGAAGTGTTTCATTGAGAAGGAACTTTTGAATATTGCAGCACTTTTTTTGGAGTATTTTAGAAGTGTGACCTTTCAAGCTTGTATAGATTCCAATGTTATTCATTCGTTCAGATTGTTGGTAGGCAAACAATCTCAAAACTGTGAAGAAGAAATATATCGAATCTTCAAGTCAGAATAGGAAAACGAACAGATATTGTCAATTCCTGAATTATTTCGTCCACATTAACAAAATGAAGAGTATTGATATGTTGCTTTCTAACTAACATTCTGAACTCTTGTCTGCAGAATAATTCGTTTCCAGATTATGTGGAAAATTTCACGAACCATGAAGAATACCTGGGTTCACTTCAACCATACCTCTTCCTAAAATAACAAACCCAATTTCGGACAACGATCTTAGACCTATAAGGCCCGATTGTACCGCTCCAACTCAATAGAGATTCAACTAAGCTTGTACCGCTTCAACTCAATAGAGATTCAACTAAGCTTAGCTTGATCGTTGAGGAACTAGGAAGTTGATTGGCAAATCCATAGCAACGAAGCCTGGCTCAGATTAATTACAACTAAAGTAGAGCGGTGCAACTGGCCATAAGTCTCTTGCCAATTTGTTCCAAGTTATTAGAAAAAATGATGAATTTCCAGATTTCCGCTATTTAGATTTACACTGCATTCTACCAACGAACCGATCTGGCTTCCGCAAAGACCATAGTTGTACCCATAGGCGAATTTACGGGGGTGCTGTGCACCCCCAACTCTTTCACTCGCCTGCTTTTTTCTGAAAAATATTGTGAAAAACTTAAACTACGAGAATCTGGCTGACTCATACCTTTCCAAAGATGGACGACGAAAGTGAAGAAATGTATTGTTTATTTTCAATAAAGAGACACTAGTATTAAAATAGAGTTTTTGTATCGACAAATTTACTTGTCCGATTATTGAATTATTGAAAATGTTCAGTTCAAAAAAGAATGTAAATATTTAATTGGATTTTGAATCATTTTGAAACTGTGATATTGATTTTTTTATAAAACACTATCACTATTCAGACGTTGATACAAAAATGAGCCCAAAACGCCTATTTCAAGCTCTAATTTTCAAAAATTTTCCAGACCCGCCCTCCCCCTGAGGGCGTATTCCATATCCCCCAGACCTCCCGGTTTTTGCACCCCCAGAGTTTCACACCTGAATCCGCCTATGGTTATACCACCGCATTACTGAAGACTAAAGATATGTGATGACATACTTGCAGCAGCAGATCGAGGTAACATAAGAGCTCTTATTCTTTTAGATTATTCCAAGGCGTTCGATGCAATAAATCATAAAGTTTTATATTCTGTACTGCATTTCATTGGATTCACAGGTTCAGCTGTAACTATGATTGAAAGTTATCCCACAAATAGATCGCAGTTTGTCGAAACATCAATGAGCAAATCAGATGTAGGTTTTATAAAGGCTGGTGTGCCCAAGGGTCCATACTTGGACCGTTATTATTTTCAATATATACATGCAATCCTATGTCAGTCTTACAACATTGCACCTCACATGTATGCCGATGACACTCAAATTCACCTTTCTTTTCACCCCAATGAAATAGCTGCAGCTAATCTGAAGATTAATGAGGATTTGAAACGACTCGTTACAATATCGGAATCACATAATCTAAAAATAAATTCAAAAAAGTCTAATCTCTTGGTTTTCGGGACCAATCGTTTGCTGGTTGAGAAACACATAAATATTAATATAAATAATGATATTTTAGCCCCGCAGAAAACAGCAAGAAATTCAGGTATTGAAATGGACGTTGACTTGAGGTTCAAAAAGAAAATCACAAAATGTATTCAAAAAAGTTATATGAATCTGAAGTTACTTTATCCTAATCGTCATATTTTATCAAAACAGTTGAAAACACAACTTACTGATACCTTAGTTCTGTCTCATTTCTCATACTGTGATTGTATGGACCGTGTCTAGATGAAAAAGATATATGTCGGATAGAAAATGTACAGAAGGCATGCCTTCGTCTAATTCATGGAATTCGTGAGTATGAACGAATTTCTCACAAACTCGTGGAGACCAAATGGTTATCAATGAAATGCAGACGTACATTGCACTCAGCAGTACTTTTCCATAAAATTTTGGTGAAAAAATGCCCACCATACCTATATAACAAAATCCAATTTCGTTCCGACGTGCACAATTTAAATACTAGGTTCAAAGGTCTGTTATCCCCTCCTCCACATCGTACCACTCTTTATCGTCGTTCGTTCAGCTACAACATTTGTAATCTATATAATAATCTACATTTAAAGTGAAAAAAAGTAAAATATCTTCGTTCAAAAGACAATACAAAAATCATCTCTACCTGAAACAAATTTCTGACAGTTAACATTGTTTTCAAGACTTTTCACATTATTCTGAGTATATCAGTTTATTATTTATTATTACTTTTTAGTTCTTGGGTACCATTTTCACTACTCCGGGGGTATTATTTGTATTCCATAATTAGGTAGTACAAACATTTCCTATTTTTTTAATACTAATTATGCTCATTCTCCCTTCTCCACGCTGGAACTAAGACCAGCAGTTTCCCTAGGAAACATGTTGTTTTCAGTCTTTTTTGTATTTCTTGTATTTTTTTTTGGTTTGTGTTAAATTATCCTTATTATTATTATCTTCGAAAAATGACGAAAGTCCATTGTTTTCCAAATATTTGTATACATATTTTTCATTTCAATGAGTTGCATATTTTGGTAGCTAAATGAACGGGAATATCGATAGCAGTCACATAGAAAACTTGAATTTGAAAATACCCAATGAGAGATATTGCACTTTTACGGATATTATCTGATAGACAAGTTTGATAGCTAAAACACGTGTTTACATAAGATAACATATAGGCTGGGACTGTTTTTCTTGCTTGCTCAAAATACATGGCTGACTTGCTTATCACCCGAATTTTAATCAAAAAACACTCTCCTGATTATTTATGGTTTTTGGGTATTCATCGATTTTTCCCCGTCAGCTCTTCGAAAATTATTATCGATATGCTCAACCCAATCCTCGTTTACATCCGAAAGCAAATTCGATAGCGCCCCAGGCTCAGGTGGCTGTTATTATAATTAAAATTCAATTTGTCGAATCTCCATAATCCTGTTAACGGAAAAACCTGAGAGAGATCTGGTGTCGATCGAAGTACACTCCCCCTCATGAATACCGATTACATTAAAATATTTATTGAGTATCTCGATGCAGAGGCGTGTGCGAAAACAGGTTGAAAAGAGGATTGCGGTGGGTGGAAAAAGTTTTGACTGGCATCATTGATGAAATTTTGTAGTAGGTATCGGAGAACTGATTGAGCTGGTTAATCTGGAAGAGCCTTAGATTAACCATCTTCCCAAGATATATAACGTAGAGTGAGAAAATGTCCGCATAATGAGATGGAGAATGTTTACATTTCTTATTTTGTATACCACGAGAGACGATTGGTTGGATTCAAATTGACGAACATCGAAAGGGAGCGGAAACTTGCGAAGCGGTCCGAGTATTAATTGCCAGTCCAGCATTCATGTTGTTTACATTGGTATTTGGTGGCAGTTATTGGGTGTTGTTGTGTGTTTAATTACTGTTCCAATTGATTTTCGAAGTTAGTTTTCATTTTCGTGTACAAGAAGACGTTAAAATGACTCACAAATGCCTGATCTGCTAAAAATCGGGCAAGAAGAGTGGTGGGATATCATAACATCGGTAAGTAAACACAAAACATAGGCGTTTCATACATGATATTTCTGGGTGAAAGTTTGTTATCAGGACCTTGGCGAGTTTTGAAATAAATGTAATTATGTCCTACCTACATATTTCAAGCAACTGAACACGTATCTGGGTTAAAACATGAACGCTCTTCCTTCGAAGGGGAGTTATAACCTTTCAGAGGTACGAAGGAGGCATAATCTACTTTATTTTTTACACAATATAACCAAACTTTCTCGGAACACACGTTTTCAGTCGTTGGGTTTGCTCTACTTCTCATTTTACCCTCTTCAATCATTTTCTCATGAATATTCCCATTCCTGACGACAAAATTCAATTTGAAATTTCTGACAGTTTTATTTAATAAAAATTAGCGTTCCTCCTGTCTATCAGCTTAAGTTGAAAACTTCACAAAACTGATCGAGTTTTTCGTTAAGGATATGTATATTTGCGGAAAAGATTATTGACGGGGGTGGAACTAGAGTAAAGGTATGTTATTGCCACTTCTAAGACTTTTTAACAGTTAAAATGCGGTATACTTACCTATTTAGAGCTGGACTCATTTCATAAGGCTGGGGTGTGGGTATAAGCTACTATTACCGAAATCAGGTGTAAAGTGGATCTGGTGCCTAAAATTATGTATTCTGGTTTTATTAACAGGCAAGAAAGGGTGGATTAAGCATCTTCTCATATACTTTACAGGTTATAACTTCCGAACCAAGGAAGAGTGCCAAGTTTTCACTTTCGATTTGTGTTCAGTTGCTCGTAACACGCGAGTTCTACCATTTTCTTTCAAATATAAATAGATGTATGTGAACAGCAGTTGAAAAAAAAAATATCACATTACATAACAATTGGCCGAAATTCAGAGTGAACATTTTTTTACCAATAACTGATAATTCAATTAATTAGGAATTTGATTCTACTTCGGAGAAAAAAAAAGCCGTAAAAATGATTCCTCGAACTAATTTATCTATTATTTCAGAATTCCAAACGATGTAACAAGAAAGGTGTGGCTCGAAGCACTTGGCATCACTAATGAATACTGGAAAATGGTCATAGGTATGTCTGTTCCAACCATTTCCAAACAGTGACTTCACAAGGAAATCACGGGTACGAATTATGAAAGTTACTGAACTTGAGTACCCTATGTGAACTGGTCAGGATTCTAAGGCCGAACTATTGCAGACACTTAACTGGAATTTGTTTGTGTGGCAATATTTCAATATTCAGATATTATTTAAACATAGCTTTTTATGTCAGGATTCTTGAAAATGCAGCTAATCATAGGTGCGGTTGGAAGTTTCCGTTTATGATAATTCATTTCATACCTATAAGTTTCACCACATTACCAAACTGAACTCACTCAAACTCGATTTATGTTTTATCAACAAAATCGACATCATTAGGAGAACTTGACTGGCCAAACGGCCGTCATTTTTTTTTGTTCGGTGTTGGAGTGAGTTTCGAAAGAGTTCCTGCCCTTTTCCATTTCATATTACCAAGTTACATAATATTTTCATCATGCATAATCTTTTATGAATATCATCAAGTTGGTATTCTTTTGTTTTTCAGATGCTGTGGGACAAAGTACCAAGCCGAAAAATTTCAGATCATTGAAGGAAAAGAAGATGAGGAAACGAATCTAAACACCTAATATATGAATGGAGTGTTTATTTTCACTTTTTGTTTTGTCTCAATACTATGTTGAATTATATTTCATTTTACCATATTCTTTCTTCATTTCTAGAGGTTGGACACTAATAAATAGAAAAATGTAAAGCAATATCTACGAAATCACTCGTAGTCGACCCGCCCTTAGCTTACCAAATTAGTATCTTCGGAAGAGGGGCATCAGTTTTTTCTTCTAGAAATGGCAACTTGGGTGTGCGTCGAGTGGGAGTGATATCAGTTTGGTGTTTCGGTGATTGATAACTGTCAAAATAATGTTGAACTAGATATCACAATAAAGAAGTCTAATAGAGGATTCAAGGTGAATTCCTAATAACTAGTCCAAAATAATTTCACAAAGAAAACGAAATTCGATTATCCGATTATGCAATATTCAAATTTACATTGGAAATGTTGATGTGAACCCTCCTAGATAAAAAAAAAGTTTTTAGCAAAGAAGTTCAAAACATCTATTGCACAGACAATCCCATAGAGGAAGACAATAAGACATCTATCAGTGATTGCACATGAATATTACATTTTAGAATGCCTTTGAGATCGACTCAGTTATTTTACGTTTCAACCAAATGTAGAGCACATTTGGCAGCAAATGCGAGCAGGACAAGTAATCCAGGAATTCGCATGTGAGCTCTAAGTTACAAAGTTACTTCCATAGGAACTGTTACTGCCTGCTGTTTGCTGGGTAGAATTGAATACATTTCTCACAATAAGAATTCATCATGAAACGAAAAAACTGTGATCAATTTCATAAACAGGTTCGGAGTGGAGATAGACATTTTCATTTGTATTTATTGATTAATTAATTTTTGCCGAATTCTACCTCTTACCTATAATGAACTAAAGAAAAAAGTAGCTCCCTACTTATTCATTCAATTCAGAAGTTTTCGTACTAAATGTTTTTGTCTATTTATATTCGAAAAAATTGACTTGTTGTATCTTCAAATTTCTGTGAAATTATCAAGCAGATCAGTCATAATGAACTGATGCATTTATCATTTTCATGAGCATATTTTACCATTTTTATGATTCAGCCACATGTATATTTGATTTCCTGTATCATTTCTTCCTCCAAATGTCTATGTTTCTATTTCAATTATGCTGTTAGTATTTAATAAAGTTTATTGTCGTTCCTCTGAGGGTTTGTTCCAGCACATGTTGTTACCGATTACAAACCGATTCGTACCGTTCTTAATCAACGCTATAATTGGTTCACTTAATTTTACTGATCTAACCTGAAAAGCGAGTCGAAAAAAGAGTATTGGCTTTCGAACACATTAGCCAAAAAAAATTTTTTGTGGCAATTGAAATTCAAAAACATTTGCACCCAATTTTATTCAAAGTGTTCGCCGCCCATGGCTCTTGTTTACAAATACAGCACCGCGCCCCTCTACCGCAATTATGTTTATTCTCTGGACACACAATCTCCATATTGTGGGTATTGCCGTTATCCATCTTGAGGGGATGGTTAATCTAAGGGAAGAGCTTACTATACAAAAACTTGACGATTTAGGTATAGGGACAGAAGGGTTAAGTGGAAGAACAAGGGTTAAGTGGAAGAACAAGTCTTATGATGTTTCATCACAAGAACTGAACTTCGCCCTTTGTTTTCAATTGTTGTTCTTATCAATGAATATTTTGTATAATATCGCTGAAAACAATAAAGACGATTATTATTATTATTATATATCAGCTTGAAGCATTTTTCATTTTTTACCATCTTTCAATTTATCGAGTAATATACAGGGGGTTTCATTTGAAAAAATTAACTTTTGACCACTTTTATGCATATAAATAATAGTAATTTTAGCACGACCTGTATGATATAGAGTCGATTTCTTGGTGTTATTTGAATATATGAGTTTGTCCAAACTATCATCAGATGCTTCCCAAGTATAGCTTCGAGAAAAACTTCAAAACAATTATAACAGGCAGAGAGGCATGGAAGGGAGGACCTCCAGTCAATGCAGAAATTGCCTGCTACACAGACGGCTCAAAAACCGAGGAAGGTGTAGAGGAGCAGGAAACTATATAGTCAAACCAAAGATAAAAGTCTCACCAAGCTTAGGTAACAAAGTGACGATATTCCAGGCAGAAAACTGCAGCAATACGCCACTGCGCAGAAGAGTTATTAAGGCAAGAGTTTAATGAAAAGACCATTGCTATATACTCTGATAGCCAAGCAGCTATAAAAGCAATTAGCTCCATGCAGGTTAACTCCAAACTGGTCTGGAACTGCCTAGAAAAGCTACAAGAGCTAGGCAGTCAAAACAGACTGTCTTTAGCTTGGGTACCAGGCCATACAGGATACAAGGGCAACGAAGAGGCTGATTTACTAGCACGAGAAAGAGCACGATGCTTCCCCATTGGCCCAGAACCCTTTTGTGGTATAGCAAAAGCGCTGCGAAAAACTTGTAACAGCACCTGGAAGGAAAAACAATCTCAAAAATGGTGGAATAAGACGCCGGGTATGAGACAGGCCAAAGAGTTCATTAAAGAACCATCGCCAAAATTCACGGAGTACCTACTAAGTCAAAATAGGCATTCAACTAGAATTCTGGTTGGGCTATTGACAGGACACTGTAGACTCAACAAACATATGAACAACATCGGACTGGCAGACACAACCTTATGCAGGTTCTGCCAAAAGGATGAGGAAACCTCAGCACACATACTGTGCTACTGCGAAGGTCTGTCAAGGCTAAGATTTGCAACGATAGGGGAGGAAAAACCACAACCCTCTCAATATATGGAGAACTTAAGGTCTGGCCTATGGAGTCTAGTTACAAGGACGGGTTTGGACAAGGAACTCTGACATACATGAGGGCACGCACAATAGACCTGCAAAGGTCGCGGTGTAGTAGGCTGTTCAGCACATAAGCCCCATATTCTAATTTTAATCTTAATCATCAGAATATCAACTTTTCATGAATTGAGTGTACTGATGTACTTAAGTTCAATTAAGGCTATGTTTTGTACCATATTTAGCACAATTTATTTTTTATCTCGAATACAGATAGAGATAGGTATAGGACATTATTAAGAAAAAAGTATTAAAATAATAGAGTAATTCCAAAAATGTATTATAATACTGGGTGTTCCATTTAAAAAAAGTTTCTAGGACATTTTGATGGAAGTGGCAACGCCGCAATGCTAAAAATATTTCAGATCGATAGAACAGGTAAGGAAATGTGAGAGGTGAAATTTTCAGAAAAATCATGCGTTGCGTTTTCCAGAAACGTCTAACCTAACTGACCGTGAGTTACGCTGTATAACTTACTCTCCCATCACGTATACAACAATGATTCCAAGGAGTTGAACTCTTCTCAAGTTACCATCATCGCGAATTGATTTATATTTCCTACTTTTAGTGTGAAAATGCGGTAATTCAGGAATTCAATCGATTTCGTAGGTCTTTGCGCTTGAAGAGATCGTGACAAAAAACTGAAAGGCTTTTTTGATAGTTACATATTTCAATATGATGAAGTCGGTGATGGCCGAGTGGTCTACGCAGCTGACGTATTATCAATTTGGCTTTCGAAATGCTGCTTCAATCAGTGGCCGGAGCAGAATTTTTCTGACCGACTTGGTGCTAAGGCAATTTTCAATTGCCTAGATACCAATCCTGGTAGGGGAGACAATCAACCAACTCTTGCCAGGCACAGAGGTCTGTGTGAAAAAATTAAGAGGGTACGTGAGGATACGACATCGATATATTTCCATGCAGCTATGGTTCGCATATGTACGATGTGTTCATAGTAATACTCAGAATGAGGAAGGAATACAGATTATTCGCACTAGAGAAATACGCCCATAATCATTTTGAGCAAATTTCAATTTTCAATGGTAAGGGATAAAGCTTAAATATTTACTAAATTAAATTGTTTAACGTGCAAGGAATGATAGTAGTCATTTCCTACTACTATGAAGTTTGGCAGCATTAGCCATGGAGTGGAAAATTAGCATTCCACAGCGAAATTAATTGACGAATAACATTAAATTCAAATTTGAATTTACAATCAGGTAGAATTGAATAAGTAAATAAAACTGTGATTGCTCAAAATTCGACATTCAGTGGGAGACCTCGTTTAGTGTGTAATAATAAGTACCACTGTAACACAATGAAATCATTGTATCATCAAGTAAGGAATTGAAATTGAAGACATGCAGGGTACTTAATTTTTCTGAGGAACAATTAGGATAGAGCTGTTTTGAATTATAGACTGTCTTGAAATATAGTACCAATTTCTAAATGATATGTAAAGGTACTTTTCAACAAACTTTAGGATTTATGCGAAAAAAAAATTGTATTTCCGTTAAGTGAGACGGAGATACTTCTTGTACAGCGGTTTTGGGATAGTTTCCACCAATAACAACTCAAAAGTCATCAATTTCCCATAACAAAAAGTCGTTTCCAACATTGGCATCATATCGCGGTAAAGGCTATAAAGTTAACGAAGAGCAAAATAAGTCGTATAGCGTCATCTGTCCAGTCACGAGGAAACCAAAAGCAAATCCATGTGAATTCCTTTTTCTGTACGATAAAAAAAGAACTTGCGACATAGTCTGTGAGCATACTTGAAGACCGGCTGTAACAAGTACACAGCGGAGTTGGGTGATGACCATCAACCCACTGAGTAGGTAATTGGAACTGGCCTGTACAAATTGTTCTCAGTATATCGAATTTATTGAAATTTGTCGAAAGTTTTTCCGTGGAGTTTTTTCGTCTTAAGGAGGTTCGATAGTCGGGACTTGGTGGGGGGTGAAAAAGAAGGACAGAGTAACAGAGCGCGAGCTGGCGAGAAAATATCTGGCAACGCTGTCCTGCGCCCAGTCTGAGAGCAGATGCGGCTTTTTTTTAGCGTCAGTGTTACAATTCAAAAACGTTTATTCGCGTATCGCGTAGTAAATGAATATGTCTGAGAATACTGAAAATAGTTTTCGCTGGAAAGGCAAATTTGTTGAAGAAAAAGTGCACCGCGCAATGCAACAACGTGTCATGAATGAGGTAGCAGGATTGTCTCGCTGAAATACATGGCCCAGCAAATGCAATGCCTACATTGCAAGGAATTTTTATTATTACAAATTATCGAAGGAGAAACTCATCATGGTCTAGCATCTATTTTCTGCATACGCTGTCAAAAATGCCTGAAAGTGACAACAGTGAAAAGTGGAGAAGAATACAAAAATCCGTTACGAAGTATTAATCAGTAAAAAGTTTGAACCTATCACTTGTTTCAATTACATTTTCTTCTTTCTAAAAAATATTCACATCTTATTAATGTTGATTGATGTCGACAATTTCTATTTACAACGCTGCGTCTCAAGTCAGAAGAGAACTCGCAGAAAGGTTATGTTATTCCGAGAAGAGAAATTAGCACTGCGTTACGACAAAAAAATTATTGACAAAAAATAAATGGTTGTGGACCTTGAAAACACAAATTAAACTGAAAGAATTCCGAAAGAACAACAATAAAATATCATTATGGCAAATTAGCAAATATTCAACAGAAAACAACTACTTTCCGAGATGATTTCCCGACGGCTATTGAAATACAACTGATGAGTGTGCATCTGGTTATAAGATGGCACTGTGTAATGAGCTTCACCCATTGCGTGCCCATTTCCTCTCATTGGTTTTATTCTTATTATTATTTTCGGTAGAACACAGACCATTATCATCGTCTGTGAGAATCTACCCTGTACTGACGATGGTCAACGACACCAAAACCAGTATACAGGTAATTTCTCTGCCTCAAATGTCAAGGTCAAAGCATTTGCAAATTGCGAGGTCTGTAGAAACTTCTTAGAAACAGATATTCTGAATATTCATCAGTTGTAATTAAGTGACCGTCGGGGTATTATCTCTGGAAGTAGTAGTTCTCCATTGAATATTTGCCATAATCCTATTGTAATGGTGATTGCGCATTTGGATTAATCGAAACTCTTTGTGCTCTATGTGTGGTTTCTGAATTTAAAAAGACTACAGTGCATCTTGAACTCGAACGTAATATTTGATGATAACAAAAAATCGGCAGTGATGCAATGAAACAGGTGCAGGGTGTAGCTGCAATAGGTCCAGCGCCTGACCGATAATGAAAGAAATATTGTTCTAATAGAGGCGGCTCGCTTTGTAATTCAATAAAAACTGAAAAACATTTCGGATGTCCCGGTTCATCATTATTATTCCCACCATAATATGAAGTATAATAATATATTTTACATATTGGTGTTTCTCCATTTTCCTCTTCTCTTTTGCTTCGGGCTTAAAATGCCGCCCCTGAGGCGACCAACTCACGTACCTGACCCCTAGCGCCGGCCCTGGTTATTCGCACCGCCGAGCAGCTGTTCGGTTTGAGCGTAGCGCTGTTGCCAAAACTTTCGAATCACCTACACTTTTCTCATAATTCCATTAATTGTTCTTTAAAATGATCGGTAAGGTAAAATCAAATTGGGTGGAAAATGATCGTTGATTGTTGGGCTATCCACTCATGCTAAATTCATTTTGTTTCCTGCATTTTTCAATCTGCAGTCACGAAAAATGTATGAGAAATTGGACTTCTCTCATAAGAGCCCATGTCAAAATACCGGATTCCAACAACCATTTACTCAAAAAATCATTCGGTAAGAAATATTAAAAAAAATCGTACATTAATCTATATTCATTGGGTAACTTGTATACCAAGTTTCATTCGGTTCTGTGCATATGTCTGTAAGTATCGAACCTCCTTAACATTCCTTTTCAGGACATTCTTCTCGTGATCCTCATGGGGAGGCGGAGCCCGATAACTATATATTTCCCCTGCATCATATAATGTAAGTCGTCTAAGGGTACGAGACGCCATATTTTCCCGCACATAAAATGTGTTTCAAGTTAAGTTAGGTTAGGTGAGAGATTTTTTGTTGGTTTTTATCGATCGATCCAAGTATGGAAAATCTGCTCTCACTTGTCGATGATACAGAATTCTGCCTTTTCATTCTGTACAGTTTTCTGTGATTCATACAGTCTTGTTGTATAGTTGAGGTCAACAACGGCTACATGAATATGGTGCAATAGTTTTTGGTTTATACAAGTAAAGAGAGGCGATTTCTACATAGATGTGTGTTTTATAAAAAAATAATTGACTCGGGGATTTCACCCTACCTCTTTGAAAAAATTCAAATGCGAAGTCATGTGCACGATGTAAATTTGAAACAGTAAAATATTATCTCTAATCCCCCTCACAGAACCTCACTTTGTGAGTCATCTTTCTCATACAATATATCCAAAACTTATAACAAACTTCCCATAGGATTCAAAAACTCTTACCCGATCAGCTCCTTTAAAAAAAGGATCAAAGCCGCTATACTTGGTAACCGTCTTTCTGTTTATTGATATAATTTTCAATCATTAGGTCCATTGCATGCCTGCGAGTCTTACTTTTGTTTTTTGTCTCCTCTTCCTATGAACTGCATAGTCATTATATTTTTCTTCTTTAAATATCCAAATTATATTATAGAATTACTCATAAGAATTAAGACATGTTCAAAATAATCTAAGAGTACATGTACTTATGTATGTACAATAATACATGTACAGAGGTTTGTATATGTTCAGCAATTTTTTTTTGTTTCAGTGTATTTTTTTTGTTTTGTTTCAAGGTTAAGTGGAAGAGCGCTACTCCTGTGACTAGGAGACCAGTCGGGGGAGTGCGAACTTTGCCTTTTGCTCTGCAGATCTAACTCATTTGTCAAAAAAATAATTTTCAATTATTTTGTATTGTGAATGTTAGTCGGCAACAATAAAAGCGATATTATTATGTGATCTGTGGGACTAACTAACGAATTATATGGATATCATTGGGTTAGTCGAAATTGAACTGCTGGAGTGGAAAAATACGAATTCAAGCAGATTGATGAGTTACAGGAACTGTGAAATGACGGTGATTCTTGCTCACAATAAATGTTGATGATTTGGCGAAGGGGTGATCGGATGTGAAATTTAGACACATAAATACCGTTACTTTTCATCGAAATGAGGAAAAAAGCATCTTTCCCTTCTGTTCACGCCGATGTTTCCGAAGGCCGTTGACACCACGAACAAACCTCTTTCCGTTCGCTACCATTTTCGAATAAAGCAGCGACAAACACCTGTCTCGACGACGACGGGTCTTCGACAGCAAGCGGGTAGATACATTCCAGAGACACATGTCGTACCTGCCCCCTGCTTACCTCCCCTCGCCCTCCCGAAACCGGAATGCCGGCAACATCACCTGCCGATCGGGCGACCTTTCGCGCACTTCTCATGTTTTTCACGCCGACCGGCAGCTGTTTCCGTAGCGGAGAGAAGCCGGCACGGCCTGCTCGATACCTATCTCTTCGGCCGCTAAATCGAATGGCGAGCAGCGAACTATGGGGGTTGATTGAAAACCCGCCAGGGTAGTGATTGACGTTAAGGAAAGGTTATCGAACGTGTTGTTATATGACGAGAAGGGGATATTTTTTGTCGCTGAATGGTATTCTTATCGTGTACGACAAGAGATGAACACATATCATTCAATTCTTTATACACAGTGGGTTGGTAGGCAGGTATTCGCCAGGAAACAACTACTACACTGACCGGCATTTGAGCAAGTTGCCGCATAAAAAACAAAATAATAACCCTTGTGTGGCGTAAGTCAGAATACAACAGCCAGATTTAATTTTTGTTCGATAGGTTGAAACCTAACCGGTTTTGGGCCTATTGGCCTTCATCAACGCAGGCTAGGCTAATATTACCGCAAGACCCCAAATAGCACACATATTTGGCCAATTATGATTCGATATTATGAGAACATTGGCCATTAGAAAGGGACATTTGACGATACTGGTTCAATATCCGAAAATAATATAAGGATGTTTGTATGATATTATGAATAATATATCGGAAAATAGTAACATGCGAGATTATTCAATCAATGCCAATTCGTAAATTCTCGTTTTTACATTAGAAATTATTGATCGTGATTTATCTCAAATCAAACTTAGAACTTCATCCACCTGAATACTGCCTACTGCGGGGCTCAAACTCACTATCTTCGATTTGCTGAATTTCCCATTGCACATTTTGCCACGGTGGCCTGTGAAGGAGTTACGCAGTACGGATATGTATGTGGCACTTCAAGTTATAATCGAGGCAAAATCCACTATATTCTATCATTTATAGTGAAAATTAGAATCAACTTTGGATACAGTGAACATCTATTCGAGAAAATACTGAAGGATAACTCATCATTGTGAAGGAGGATAAATTTCTGAAACGTAATGTGCAAAAAGATATAGACTTAATTTTTTGGTATGAAAATTCATTTAGTTTCAAAATGATGGTTTTTGATAGTTACATTTGTTTAGTAATGATGTTCAATATGTTATCATTGTTGATACTGAAAAACCACTCGTGAAAATCAGAAATCACAATTTGAATATTCCCCAAACAATATTGCACATATACTGAGATTTCCATATTTTTCAACTTTGATAAATATAACCTGATTAGTAATTGTGATATCGACTCTCGACCCCATATAATATCGATATCGCACCTTACAAAATATACAATTGTGATAATTTTTTCAGAACTGATCCATGTTGGTTCAGAATGAATTTCTCCACTCGCCCATTTATTATTGGATCCATCTGAAATCGGTGTACAGCCGTACACGGGACTCATTGAAAATAGTGATCCCAGCAACTCCAGAAAACAAGCGATATTAGAAGCTTTTTTTTCCATTGATTCTTGCTTTTTTGACGGATTAGGTAAGATGAACTTTGTATCCGAAGCAAGCAACTTCCATTTGATCGAATTCATGAATGAATCCAGCTTGGTAGGCTTGGTCGAATAAATGCCGTGGAAAAATCCGTTTGGACGGAATGGACTCAGCCACTGGAAAAAGTTGCGAAGTTTACCCCTCAACCAATTCTCAACTCTCTAGTAGCACTGCGAAAACTCACCTTGAGACTAAAGAAATTTTTAGAAGAAAATCCCATATGTTGCCTTTGATGGTGTCACTATATTCGATAATTTTCGAATTTCAAAGTATTTTTTTAAAAATATTCGATTTGTAATAGTTTTAGCGAATAAATAATTCCATAATTTTTTAGGAAACGTCCTTCTCATTTTGTTTTCGGATTTTCCAATATGCCTTCAATTTATTTAGCGTCGGTGAGTTAATAAGTATGAGTTTCAAGTAGGTATTCTTGTTATTACTTGCTGCAATAGAAGACTTGATTCATTTACCAAAGTCTCACGGTAGACTTTTCACATTCCGATATTATCTTTACATTCTTTGTTTTTCTTGACTTCGATATCACTCTTAATATTTCACATAGGCTTTGCTTCGATGTCAGATCACAGCGGAAACCTCAAAACAAATTTCATTCAAAAGTGATGTTTGTGAAAGGAACGCCAAAAAACTTCAGGAATAGATGTTTAGCGTAAACATTCACTATGTAATCTGATTTCGACTCGAACACCTACTTTCTGTATGAAGTTACTCAGAGAAAACACGTTTCCCGTAAAAATTCCCGAAACCTAATAAATAACGGTAGAACGACCGAATATTTCATTTGGAACATTTCCAAGTGTTTCGAAGCATGGTTTCTTCATTAGTCGCCTACTGAGTATAATTTAGATGAATTGCCTCATTTATATTGCATTATCAATATAACGAATGGTGAAAAATATGACAAATTCCCAGTTTCATGAAAGATTCCAGGGAAATGAAACGAACATTGTCAGCATCCTAGTTTTTTAATGCGATTTTTATCCAGGAATTTTCTGCTAATTGAAGAGTAGTTAGGGGAATATTTTATTGGCTTTTCATTGTTCGATTTGATTGAAAATAATGACGTACCATTAGAGAATCAGCTATAATTTTTTTAATTACAGACGGTTAATTCACAAACTGAAAGAGAAATAACAGAAACATTCACATGTTGGAATGGAGGATGCATAAAAACCCTGATGGGTTAGGTCATATTAACATTGATTTTTATCCCAAGAAACATAATAATAATAATAATAATAATAATAATAATAATAATAATAATAATAATAATAATAAATGGTCTTTATTCAATTAAGAAAAGGCGGGGTGTCAGCAGATGCTGTTTTTCAACCCAACCCTAAACGATAAACATTATACATTAATGGATAATTGTAGAACATAAATATACGAATAACACATATAAAGTAATAGAATGATAAATACCCACATACACACAAATATTATACAATAATATCATTCCATCACGTACAAAATATTAGCTCAAGTTACCAGGTAGCAGTCCGTCACTGAGTAGCAGATATTTTATTCTCTTTTTAAAGTTGGAAATTGTCTGTACTCACTAGGAAGGTCATTATATAGCTTTGGAGCGTTATAAGAAAAACTACGGGTAAACAAAGAGGTAGTGTGTTTAGGTATCAAGAGTGTATGTTTATTCCTTGTATTGAAATTGTTGACCGATTGAAATGTGCCCAATTTATTAATTAAATACTCTGGTTTCTTTGATTTCAAAATTTTATGAGTAGTGGTTAACAAATGCATTCTCCTTTGCATATCAAGTCTTAGCCAACCTGATTCCCTCATTTTTGTCCCGATATGATCAAATTTTCTGATGCCATACGAGAAACGGAAGCAAGAGTGTTGAAGGCGGTTCGAATCAATTTGCAAAATAGCTGGACCATATACGGAATCACAATACGAGAGTTTTGAGAATATCAATGATTCACACAGTTTCAGTTTCAGAGGAGTTGAGAGAATATCTCTGTTTGGATACAATTGTCTTAGGACATTGAATGAAATTTGACTCAAGTGACTGATATGTCGACTGAAACGCAAATCTGAGTCCAAGAACAGTCCCAAATTCTTGCACTCACTCACAATAGAAATTCGTTCATTGTCTATTCGAATATTTATTGAGTGGCCAACAGAAACCCTTTCCTTCTTTGGTCCAAACAGCATCACGAAAGATTTTTTGCTATTTAGATTGAGGTTATGTGCGGTTGATATATCATACAGCCTCTGTAAGTCCATATTTATATCAGTTTGAGCTTGAAGTAAGTTCCGAGGTGAGAAAGAAAGATATAGCTGTGTGTCATCAGCGTAATGGTGTATGTGACACCTCTCCATGAACTGATAGAAATCGGATATATAAAGTGTGAAAAGCAGGGGCCCAAGAATTGATCCTTGTGGTACTCCGTACACTACAGGCAAGGCACTCGATATTTTTCCATCCAGGTGGACTCTCTGAAAACGGCCAGATAGGTAGCTCCTAACAAGATCAACGGCGTTATTGTCGAAACCATAATAACTCAATTTATCGCAGAGAGTACCATGTTGTATAGTGTCGAAAGCCTTGCTGAAATCCAAAAGAACGAGGATAGTAAGCATATTCTGATCCACTGCACCAAATATATCATCTGTTATCGAGAGGAGTGCTGTGGTTGTACTATGTTGGGATCGAAAACCAGATTGAACAGATGTTATTATTTGACGGTCATTGATATATTCAGTGATTTGATCTCTCAGATACATCTCCAAAGCTTTCGACAACGTTGGAAGTAAACTTATTGGTCTCAAATCTCCTAGCTCTTTGGGGTCATTACATTTAGGAAGAGATAAAATTTTTGAATTTTTCCCTATATCCGGGAATGTATTAGATTTTATGACACTGTTGGAAATAAATGTAATCACATGTTTAATTAAATACAGGGATCTTTTGAAAGTAATACATACATTAAAATAATACATACAATAATAACTGGCTATAATATTTGAGTTAATAGAGAAAGTAGAAAGGTTTTTTATTCGTTTTTGAATTTGAATTTTGATTCATTTTGTTTACTTCAATAACGTAATAGTGCGCTTCTGTTGGCAATCTCTCGAAGTGGTTCTTTCGATTCAATTTATTTAAAATCAAGAATGCGAAATGTCGAGCTGATAACTTTTTGGGTACTTATAAGTCAACACACTAGGTATTTATGCACCTTGGAACGTACAGAAAATGTCCATCATTCCACGCATAGCATTGTATTTTCAGTTGTGTAGATCACACATATATAAACGGCTACAAACAGTTACACTAATATTTAATGTGTAAATATTTCCAGAAACCTTCAAAACAATAATGTTTTCGGTATAGATAACGTCTGACGGGGTCACATCATTCATTATTTAAATGAGTATTACTCGTATAAAACAGGACACATTATCAAAAACTCGTTAACTTCGGAATGTGGATTATCATTCGGCGATATCACAAAATGTTAATGACACCGATAACCGATAAACAGAAAATAAAAATACATTTTTCATTAGTTGAATTTTGAAAAGCTATAAAATTGCAACTTGAATTGATGCCTGTCATAAATCATCACCAGTTTATCTCCGTCGGGATTTTGCAATCGAGTTTGGCTTTGTATAATGAGTAACGGAAATCTCAAACCTACACAGTAGATTGATGGGATTGACACCTGTCGTCGGATTTTTATTCAGATGTGGACTGATACATTAATAAAATTGAATTCAAATAATCGGTGTTCATACTCTGTCCTCCACTTTTACAATTGGAAGCAAAACCTGTCTATTTTCGTCATTAATTACTACCATCTAGTGTTAATGAGGTAGTAAAGTACTAGCTCTGAGAAGTACTAGTCAAGGTGTTTACAAAATACAATTCACATTTTTCATGAATTTGGAAAATAAAAACATCACAAATTAATGTAGGTAAATTTCCAAAAATATAATTCACGTGAGTTATAGTCTATTCCATGAGCAGAACACCAGCATGTCAGGCGGTGACATTATTCCAATTCAATTCAGTTTCGGTTTCGTTTGCTGTTAGCGACTCTTTTTTTTTATCTTTTCTATTTATTTTATTACGAAATCCAAATAAATCCCCTCACGCCGCCGCTGAGCATCATAAAAAAGGCAAATCTTCACCTTTCGAACAGAATATAAAGAGAGGCAATTCATCGCAACAGCAGGTTTTAGTAGAAGTATTGGGAATTGAGAACTTAGTGTAGTGCAGGAGTCTAGCAGAGAGTCGAAGTTTTATGCGGTTTTTAGTAAAAAGTGTCTATAATTTTAAGCTGGTCGACTATGAGGGCTGGCAGGCTCAACTTTGCACTGAAAGTCCCAAGAATCACTTATCAATTTCAACGAAATAAAAAAGTTTAATTCCGAAATTCCCGTTCCTCAAAGCTTATCGAATTACTGTTCGTCACGTATTTCTACCAATACATCTTCTATTCATATCTCTGTCCAATCCCGGATTTCGCGATCGATTTCGACGTTAACGTAATTGTCACAAAGCACGCTCGCCAGCTATGATAATAACTATTAGGTCAAATACATAATGGGCGGCTCTGCCATTATCTAGCTCTATTCCTGCTTTTCACTGTCCAATTCATGTCTAACTGTAATAAGCAGGTCAAACAACCCGTATTCGAACAAACAAGTTACACTAGCAGTGGATCGGAGCACTCGGGTTCAGTGCCAGCGAAACGAGATAGGACATTTCGAATTATGTTGTCAGCATATAATGCGCTCAGACACGACAAATACATGCTTAATTGATACTGATGGCTTTACAAGTTACTTTCTCGAGACGCTAGCTTCGGGGAACATATTTTTCAAACCCGAATGCCTCATGAAAACGAAAGTATCGTAATATTGGCGTGGTTTTCAAAAATATTTTTCCTTCGACCAGCTGACGTCACGCTATGAAAGTCAACCCTCTGAAATTGAACCCACTTCATTTGAGAGAATATCGGATTGTCAGGAAGGAAGAAATAGGTAGGATTTTTCACCTGTCTCTCACTTCCAGGTCTCTGGGCCTCTAAGGTCTATATTGCGCCTTGTTTCCTTATACGTTATTACTGTCGTGACACCTATGCCAACGACTCTGTCTCCTGCACAAGGTTGATTGCTGGGTGTTTGTAATAATCTTCTGATTCCAGAATTTTTTCCATATTTATGTTTGCACATTCGCAAAGTTCGTGTTGAGCTGTCTTTGTCCCTTTGTTACATTGTCTGCGTCTAAGGTCGTTGTACAGCCCTATTTTATTCAGGTGTCCTTTGAATGGACAGTGTCCAGTCCGTGGCCCTGCTATTACCTCATCTGATCCCTTTTTCACTGAAACAGGTCTTCAGTTTGTTTCCTCGACGGTCCTTTCATAAAGCTTCTCCCGTAGGTAGATTTGCCCAATAATATTCATGTTTTGTTCTCACCCAATTCCCTATGTGATTCCGTACCATCTTTTCGGGTACTCTTACTGGTGGTTCGGGTCCAGTATGTGGTGTCGATGATCCTTGTCTTGCAAGCTAGTTGGCTTTTTCCTTGCCTGTGGAATCTGAGTGACCCGGTATCATTACTGAAACATACTCTGGCACCATATAGAAGTGAACACAAGTAATTTCATTCTCCGCCGGCATTGCCAGTTGTTTTTTCTGTCATGTTGGAATTCCGAAACTCTGAGTGAAAAAAGAAAGATTTTTTTGTCGAAAGCGGGACATAGTAAAAAAACCTATATAATCAGAGGTTTATGATTATTTAACTTTTTATGTGACTTTTAAATTACGTTTACGTGACAAGAGATAGCTGAAATAGCCATAGAAATATATTTCAATAAAAATGATATTTTAGATTCACCCCATCTTTAAAAAATAAAATAAAAAACAAAAATCAAATTCCAAAAAGTTATATTCATTAGAAAAATAATTTGATGTTTCAAAGAATAGTCTGAGTGAGTGTTACAAATTGTCACCCACCATAATTATTTATGAGAAAATCTTTTTCATGATATTTCTGAGAGGATTTACACTCCTTTTAGAGCTCTTTTTTCTCTTTGAGATGAAGAACTCTGCACAGGATACCTCTAGATTAAACTGAATGAGTAGTTATTCCTGGCACCCAACCATTTTGAATTCATCTGGGAAAAAAGCGTTCAGGAGAGTATTTCGATGTTGGGATCCTTAAAATGAAAGACGATAGTTTAAACATATTCATGATATCCCTGAGAGCAGGACCAAGCCTGTCCCGCGCGGTACATTCAATTTTGTTCTGAAAATCGAGACGTCGCGTCAAAACCGGAACGTCTGGCAACGCTGCTCCCCGCCCTATTCAAGATCCCCACCTCGACTGTTATGCTCAGCCGACCTACAGCACAACCGAGAACCGAGTGAATCTGAGTTGTAACAAGAGAGGCACGGAATATTATTCCAGAGTGAGTCGTAGTCAGTGGTGCTTTCGCACGAGTCACGAGTTGAACATTCGTGTTTAGTTGCAAAATGAACAAGTGTCGAGCTGTGGGTTGCTGTAATTTGCAGGGTGATGCCGGCATTCATTTTTTCCGATTTCCACTTGAAGAAAAAAGGTATGTTTTTCCAGTATTTCTTATGTAAAATTCAAGGAATGAACGTATAACGAAAATCATCGAATAATCTAGTATAAATCGAAAATATATCTATTCTTACATTCTATCATCAATAACAAGAAACATTAGAATTTCATTCGATTGAAAATTTTCATAATTAGCAAAACAGGCTAGCCGAAAGTAAAAAATCCGTGTTTTATACTGAAGTTTTGATTCACAACAAAAACCAAAAGAAATGAACGTTTGCTAATTTACCTCTTTTTTGTTTCTCGTCAAATTATGATTCAATCTATTCGATACCTATATTTGTATTCTTCAATTGATCAAGATCCTTACTATATACACTACTGAATCTTGGGGCCAAGAAAGACTATTGTTATTTATATTCATGTATTCTCTAGATGCATGCAGTGGAAGCAATTCGTTGAGCTTGTTGGTGATGTTCCTCCAGAAAAATGCCACAAAAACATGAGATTGTGTCATTTTCACTTCGATGAGAAATATTTTACATCATCGAAAAAAAACCGCCTGCATAAAAATGCAATCCCCACAATTCATTTAGGTAAGAATAACGGTTCTCAATAAATAGAACAACGATAACGACCTTGGAAATTCCTTCGCTTTAGTCACATGAGATTATATTAATTTTTCTACACCCGAAATATAATTATACACTATATACCCATAATCTGTTTTTTAATGAGATCCATTATGATACATATTTTTCATATCAATACAGATGAGACAATCTCCCCAATAATGAACAGCTTTTGGGCTACCTGTCGTAATTGCTAATGTCTATTGAGCTCTATAGGGTCAAGGAATTTTCAAGAGCCACATTTCCATTTGTGGCTGGGAGTATTCTAGGAAAGATGATTCTTCCTGTAGTAAAAGATATCTCACCTTATCGAAAATTCTATTTTCAACAGTTGATATACCCACCACATCTGGAAATACCCATACAAGTAGGGACGTGAAACCCTCATGTCGGGGTGAACTTGAAGAAGAATCAGAAATCTGCATGATCGCAGAATCCTGTACGGAAACTGATGTGGATCCATTGGCGATGAATTTCGAATCAATTGAGGAAGTGAAACTTGAATTATATGAGGAAGTGAAACTTGAATTAGACGAGGAAGTGAAACTTGAATTAGACGAGGAAGTGAAACTTGAATTAGACGAGGAAGTGAAACTTGAATTAGACGAAGAAGTGAAACTTGAATTAGACGAGGAAGTGAAACTTGAATTAGACGAGGAAGTGAAACTTGAATTAGACGAGGAAGTGAAACTTGAATTAGACGAAGAAGTGAAACGTGAATTAGACGAGGAAGTAAAACTTGAATTAGACGAGGAAGGGAAACTTGAATTAGACGAGGAACTGAAACTTGAATTAGACGAGGAAGTGAAACTTGAATCAGATGAGGAAGCTCCAAGTTTGGAAAAAGCTTACAAAATTGAATATGAGGCAGTCAACTACTGATTATTCTGACTCACTTGATAGAGGTATGATTTTCTTCCGTTTTTCATGACAAATAAGCATTTTTTCCATATTGAAAGATCCATTTGTATCTGGAAAGAATTTTTGTGTGTGTGATTTCCACATCTGAAAGAGTTTCTTCCGATAAGATTTTTCATTCTCATATCAACAAGTAAGTCTAAAGCTAACTAGAATAATTGACCAAATACAAATTATGTATGAAGTTGGGAAGCTGAATACACTTTTTGGTGAATGAATCGAAGGTTTTTGTATAAAGTGTATATTGAAAATTTTTGATTCTATTGCAAAGCGCTTTCGACTTTCGTCATCATCAGTGCTAGCCTGGAAGTAAATACTCTGATTGAAAAGAGAACTATATGAAATTTTAAATTTTGAGGTTATGAAAATTATGAAACTGGGTAGAGTACTTACTCGTCAGGGTACAGGAAGCATCTTTGACATAAGAGCTGTATACATAGTAAAATTTGATTTATATAAAATCAGTTAAACCAGCGAAAAGCGTGCTGGGAAGTTCAGGCCATGTGACTGTGTCAATGTCAAATGTGTGTCGTCCTTCACTCATATCACATTTGACATTGACACAGTCACATGGCCTGAACTTCCCAGCACACTTTTCGCTGGTTTAACTAATTTTATATAAATCAAATTTTACTATGTATACAGCTCTTATGTCAAAGATGCTTCCTGTACCCTGACGAGTAAGTACTCTACCCATTTTCATAACCTCAAAATTTAAAATTTCATATAGTTCAATCTTTTCAATCAGAGTATTTTCTTCCAGGCTAGCACTGATGATGACGAAAGTCGAAAGCGCTTTGCAATAGAATCAAAAATTTTCAATATACACTTTATACAAAAACCTTCGATTCAAATTATGTATATCTTCAGATGAGAGGATGTTGATAATGCTTTATATAAGTATCATTATTACGAAGATGTATCAAGTTATATAGACTAATTGTATGTAGCGTTCGTTGCAAGTGGTTTTTTACATTTTTGTCGTTATTTCAGATTAATCGAGGTTTGTCCAAGTACAAACTTCTAGTCACTTATCATATTACTTCCCTGAGGAATAGAATACGTGTTTTAACGAAGAGACTGAGTAATATTGAGAAAATACAGAAACAACACAAGTGTAGTGAAAATTTGAGCTTGACTGATGTTACTGAACTCATAGAGAAACACAGTCCCGAAACAGTTGCAAATTTTATGAAGTTCCAATTAATCGCAGAAAAACACTAAAGGGGTCACATTTTCAGATAGTGTGAAACAATTTTCACTGGCAGACTTTTTATTGTGACCGAAGTGTTAAAAATATCTATCAAAATATTTCAAGCAACCCTCCAGTTCCACATTGCTGAGGATCACCAGAAAATGGCCTATCGATGCAGGATGCAATGAATTTATTTTTAATGTCATCCAACTGAGAATCAATTACTTCAGTAATCAAGATAAGAATTGCAACATTTATTTCGATGAAATGAGCATCGAGTCACACTTATTTTACAATATAGGAAAGGAAAGAATAATTGGTTTTGAGGAATTATCAACAAAACGACTTCTATAGCAGAATATGCGTTGGTAGTCATGGTAAAAGGCATATTTTCAAATTGGAAACAGCCAGTTGCATATTTTTTTACCAATTCATCCTCATCAATACTGGATATGAGAAATATTGTGATTGAAGCTGTTAGGCAATTATCAAAAATTGGATTGAGATTGGATGAATACTTATGCCAGTTTCAATCAGATACATCAGCAGCAAGAGGGATGTTAGCTAGTCTCGTATTTATTATTTATTTTGCTTCAATTTGTGGACTGTATATGAAATTGACTTGATGATTCGAAATTATTTATTTGACAATAAACAAGAACAAAAAAACACTTTTGACAATATCAAATTCTATCAGATACGTTGATATAAAAATACAGGGCATCTTTACTTTAACATACTGCCCGCCTTGAAACAATTGCTTTCAACGAAATAGAAAATAAGTATCGGTCACGATTGGTCTATCGGCAAAACGCATAATTTGTTTACGGCTCGACGGAAAACAGCATTCTGCACCCTAACGTCAACAACTCGCACGACTCCATCATTTCCAGGGTGAAGCGATATTATTCGGCCTAGCTGCCATGTTCTGGTATGAGTAGAGTCGTTCTTCATCAATACCAATGACCCAATCTTGAGGAGCTGCTGCGAATTCTCTTTCCACTTAACTCGATTTTGGAGCTCATTCAGGTACTCTTTGTGCCAGCGTATCCACAAGTGCTGTACCATGCTTTGAAGGCGTTGAAATCTCTTCAATCTGTTTTCGGGAATGTCCAGTAAATTGATTTCCGGAAGGTTGGTGAACGGTCTGCCAATCAGGAAATGGGCAGGTGTTAAGGCAGTCAAGTCATCGGGATCAGAGGTTATAGGACATAGGGGACGAGAGTTGAGAATCGATTCAATTTGTGTCAACACAGTCGAAAAATCCTCATATGTGAATAAATTATTTCCTAAAACTCTTTTCATATGGAATTTCACACTTTTTATGCCTGCCTCCCATATTCCACCAAAGTTGGGGGACCTGGCAGGAATGAAATGCCATTTTATTTGTTCCTTAACCAGTTCATTGGAAATCGACATATTTTCTTTTCTCAAAAATGAATACAAATTCTCGAGTTGACTATTGGCTCCAACAAAATTTGACCCATTGTCAGTAAATATATTTGAGGGTTTTCCTCGTCTACTAATAAATCGCTTTAACACCGCAAAAAAAGCTTCGGTGGTGAGATCTGTCACCAACTCTAAGTGAACAGCTTTTGTACCCATGCATATGAATAAGCACAAATAAGATTTGATGATTTTCGAACCTCGAAGCTTTCTGTCTTTTATTGAAAAAGGACCGCCATAATCTATACCAACATTTTGAAACGGAAATGTACAATTCACTCTAAACTCAGGTAAGTTACCCATCAAATAATTCATTTCTCTAGGTTTGGCTTTTATACATTCTAAACAATTTCTGATTATTTTTTTACAGATGTTTCTTGCTGATAGTGGCCAGAATTTTTGCCTAATAGAAAATAATAATTGTTGTACGCCACAATGCATCAAGCGTTTATGTTCATTTTCTATGATCAAGTACGTAAGTTTATGATCACTTGGTAATATAATCTGATGTTTAGCTCCAAAGGACAACTTTTTATTATTATCTAGTCGACCTCCCACTCTCAATACATCTTTGAAAATAAAACAATTCAGTGACAAAATTTTACTTTTCTTTCGAACAGATTTACCACATGAAAGATTACTATACTCTTTTTGGAATTTTTCCATTTGAACATTCTTCACCAATATCATCAATGATTTTTCAATTTCATCAACTTTCAGTGGCCCGAAGTGCTTATTGATATTTCGTGAATTATTTATGAAACGCATAATGAAACAAAGTATTCTTTGTAATTTATTTAAAGAAGAATATTTCCCGATCAAATTATTGATCATATTGTTACTTGATATAGTAATCAATGAGGTGGAAACAGTTCTTTGTTCTGGTACAACTGAATCTGAAGTGAAATTTTTAAATTTCCAATATATTTTCTCTTCACGTAACCATGATGGGCCATACCACCACAGTTCACATTTTATGAGTGAGTCAGGATATTTTCCTCGAGAAACTATATCCGCTGGGTTTTCTTCAGACGAAACATAATTCCAGTCGCTATCATTTGTGAGGGAATTGATTTCAGTAACCCTATTGGCTACGAAAGATTTCCATTTAGTTGGATTTCCTTTAAGCCAGGCTAGAGTGATACTGGAATCAGTCCAATAATATTTTTTTGTAAATTCAATTCCCAGTGATTCAGCTACCTTATATGCCAAATTTGCTAATAAGAGTGCTCCACATAGTTCTAAACGAGGAATACTTATGGACTTCAAAGGAGCAACTCGTGACTTGGAACAAAGTAAATTGCAAGAAATATTCCCAATAGAATCAATACATCTTATAAAAATACAACATCCATAAGCTTTTTCTGAAGCATCAGAGAACCCATGAAGTTCAATTATTATATTGTCAGAGAAAATCGAATGTCTGGGAATCCTTATGTCATTAAGATGTTTTAATTCCGACTGGAAATCCATCCAACTTTCAAAAATATTGTGAGGAACATTTTCATCCCAACTGATTTTCAGTTTCCACAATTCTTGCATGAAAAGTTTAGCAACTACTATCACAGGCCCCATGAGTCCTAAAGGATCAAAGATTTGGCATATTATTGATAATATTTTTCGTTTACTTATTTCCGAAATATCATTTTCAAAATCACATAATTGATACTGAATTTCATCTGAAGAAGGATTCCAGTATACACCTAAAGTTTTATTATTACTATCACTTCCTATTTCTAAAATATTAGCTTGCAAGTCGTGATTAACTACAAAATGTTTTGAAATGTTATTATCGTTGCACAACCATTTTCTCAATTCAAATCCAGCACTCGATAAAATTATGGAAATATCTCTTTGAATTTTCAACAGCTCAGACACTGAATTGGACCCCGTTAATAAATCATCAACATAAAAATTCTCCGATATAACTTTGCATGCGAGTGGGAAACGTTCTTTATATTCTTCTGATAATTGCATAAGACATTTGATTGCAAGATATGGAGCTGAAGAAGTGCCAAATGTAACAGTGTTCAGCTGGAAAACTTTCAACTTTTCATTAGGATGAGTTCGCCAAAATATTTTTTGAAAACATCTTTGGGATGGATCAACCAATACCATCCTGTACATCTTAGAAATATCTGCAGATAAAACATATCTGTGAGCTCTGAAATTCAATAAAATTGACAGAAGATCTCTTTGTAAAACAGGACCTACATATTGTGTATCATTCAAAGAGAGACCAGAGTCAGTCTTAGCTGAAGCATCAAAAACGACACGACATTTAGTCGTGATACTGGAATTTTTGAAAATAGCATGATGCGGTAAAAAATATTCATTTTCATCGGGTTGATCAATTGAAATTTCTGACATATGTTGTAGTATATTATACTCTTCTAAAGTTTTTATATATTCCTTTCGAAAACATGGGTTCCTTTCAAATTTCTTCTCTAAATAATGAAATCTTTTCAGAGCTGTTTTTCTCGAATCACCTAATAGATGAACCGTGTCTTTGAAAGGAATATTGACGACAAACCTTCCTGTTCCTACGTCTCTCTTAGTTGTCTCTTTGAAGTGATTTTCACAATACCTCTCATCTCCTGACATTAATCTGTTCTCATTTTTAAAATTTTCAATCAACCAAAACTTAGGAATTTCGTTATCAATTAATATATCACTATTAGTGGAAATATGATTGATAGATGATTGGGAATTATTTGATACACAAAAATTACCCGCTAATACCCAACCTAATTTAGTATTTTGAAGGATTGGCATATTTTTTCCCAACTTATACTGACCTGAAGACAGAATTGACCAAAAAATTTGTGCTCCCAATAAAATATCAATATCAGCGCATTTATTAAAAGAAGGATCTGCAAGAAAATACTCTCTTGGAATAGAAAGTAACCTTTTATCAAAAGAGATTCTTGGTAATTTTTCTGTGATATTTTGGATTACCAAACAATCAACATTGGAAGAAAAACTTCCGTTCATTGATTTAATGGAAATATTGACTCGTTCGTTCAAATTCATTGAAAGTTTTCCTACACCTTTCACTAAATGCTTCGTTTCAAATCTTTCAATGCCTAATTGTCTACAAAAATGTTCAGTTATAAAATTACTTTGTGAGCCACTATCCAGAAGTGCACGAGCTGTATACGTTTTATCCTCAACTACAACTTGAATTAAAGCAGTTGACAATAAAACCTGTCCAATTGTGTCATGTGCCAAACTGTTGAAACATTCACTCTGTATGTTGCATTTATTTTCAGTAAGTTCACTGTTGGTCAATTCAGTTGTTTCAGGAGCGTTGAAAGAGTTCGAATGAACAATATTTGTCATACCTGACGTTTCTTGTGAAGTGATATCAGTATTGGCGGTTCCGTTATTTGATTTCGGAAAGTTAATGTGAATGAGTGAATTATGAGGTTTATTACATTTTATGCACCTTTTTGATTTACAATTCCAAGATGAATGATTTGGTTTCAGACAATTCAGACATAATTTTTTCTTCTTCAATTCGGAAATGCGCTGTTCAATTGAAAGTTTCAAGAATGAATCACAGTTGTATATTACGTGGCATTCATTACAAAAACTGCAGACGACAGAAGTGTTACTAGACATAAAATTGTGACTGCACCTTTTGATGTGATTTGATTTTTCTGTTTTAGCCACTTCAAGTTTTTCTAGAATTTCACATTTATTTTTGAGGAAATCATTCATATTTTTCATTGAGGGTAAACCAATTTGTCTGATAGATTCCCAATCACGCCTGGTCTGGTTATCAAATTTGGTGCACAAAACGAATATCACAATTCTATCCCATTCGTCAGTTTTTTCTCCCAAGGATTTCAGAGAACGCAAATGTTTGGTGGTCGAATCATATAAATGTCTAAGTTCTGATGAAGATTCTTGTTGCATTGATGGATGTTCAAAAATTGCCTTTATGTGGTTGTGAATCATCAAATTTTTATTTTCAAACCGTTCAGTGAGTAAATCCCAAGCTATATTATAATTTATTGAGGAAACCTGAATTGATTCGATGACTTCGAATGCTTTTTTAGCAAGAGAAGTTCGTAAATAATAAAACTTTTGAATGGGAGCAAGTGAAGCATTCTCATCCACCAAAGCTTTAAATGCGTCGCGAAATTCTGGCCAATCTTGATAATTGCCACTGAACGTTGGTAAATTCAGGGTAGGCAATTTCACAGAGACAGTATTCGAAGTGAAAAGATGATTAACAGCAGAATCTGAAACTGACTGGCGTTCTAGAGGAACATCTTGATTTACTCTATGAAAATCGTTGGATACTTTTTTGGCATATGCAAGTAATTCAAAATATGTGTTTTCGAATGTTTCTCTTTCTTCACCTTCGACATGATCATCATCTAACGAATCTATCTCACTTTGAATCTTATTAAATTCACTCAAACAGTTTTCAATATTCTGAATTCTCAAATCTAACTGACCTATCTGATTCTCATTATCCACATCTAATGACTGTAAAAAGTTATGAAATCGAGTAAGCCTTCCTTTAATTTGACCTCTTTTGGCCCTCAAAGCATTCAAGTTTTCAGACATTTCAAGTGATGACACAAATCAAAAACTCACCTCAAAGCTCGAAGGGTAGGAAATGGGATAGTAAGGAATGCGAAATTTGGTTGAGAGGTAAGGGATTGGTGAATGACTGACTATAACCAGTAAGGCTTCTGATATTCCGCTTTCTTGTTCTCTTCGTTGTTTCTAATGAAGACCAACCGCAAATATCCGCTCGTCTGGACCAATGTTAGCTAGTCTCGTATTTATTATTTATTTTGCTTCAATTTGTGGACTGTATATGAAATTGACTTGATGATTCGAAATTATTTATTTGACAATAAACAAGAACAAAAAAACACTTTTGACAATATCAAATTCTATCAGATACGTTGATATAAAAATACAGGGCATCTTTACTTTAACAAGGGACAGCTACATTAATTGAAAGAATGGATAAATTGTCCGATATTTTCAATTAAAATCGATTTGACGGTGTCAAAGATTTCAATACACCTTTTTCAGAACATCAAAAACAATTGATTTTCTGAAAGAAATCTTCAGAAAATTAACTGTAGTATCTACAAAGGAATAAACACGACTGGACAAATGAGATTGAGGGGTGGCAGATATCAATTTCGGCATTTCTGCAACTTTGGGAAAACCTACATAGTGAAGAACACTCCCACATATTGACGAGGAATATAAATCAGAACTGTGCGGAAAGTTATTTGGTTCAACTGAGAAATTCTAGAGAGCCAACCCCTATTCAAATTACCAGACCTTTCAAAAAGACATGAAGATTCTTGTGTGAATTCCAAAAAATTCCATTAAAACTTTGAGATTAGGGACAAATGATTATATAACTCTATCCACTTCCGAAGGCAACCTCTTGGGTTATGTTTGTGGATATCAATTGGAAACATGTTCAGGCGAACATGCGGAGTATGTATGAATTTTTTCACGGCAGCTAGTACCTCACTGAACGAAAAAAAAGTTTATATTTATTTCAAAGCACACATTAATAGAGAAGCCAATCAGTTTGGAAGTTTATATATGCCTCCAGATTCATTTCTATAAAGTGTCATTCATTTTGAGACAAAATTTTCTAATAACTTCAACGATTCATGTGCCATTGATTGCATAGGCAACCAGCTCACCACAATTTTTTCAGAAATCAATATTTCTCACCCTTGTGAAAATTTTCCTTTGGAGTATTCCACAAGGGTAAGAATTTATTATACTTTGATATTTGCCAACAAAAAGTTGAAAACAAATATTAAAAAAAAAATAAGTTCGTCCTAAACAGTTCCCAATCATATGAGACCTTTATTGTGAGCTCCTCGTAGCAATCATGAACTCAGATCATATATTTTTGATAGAACCTCGTGAAGAGGTAGATAATAGTTTTTAGGCCCCGACACATCAGAGACGCCGACCGGGAGTGAATTTACTAGTTTTCACTTCACTACAGAGCTTTGGCGCACGGGTTTGTGCTCACCAGAGTACATAAAGTACTTCAGTTCAAAAATCTGTTTACCTCTTGTAACATCTTCCATAGTTTTGCTGATTCATGTAAGCACGACCATCGTGGGGGTACCGTGTTGTTTTGGGGGGAATAACGTTCAACCGCCGTACCACATAAATTCGCATTCCACAGACTATGACCAACCAAATTTACGTCGAGCAAGTTATTGCGCCCATCATCTACCTACGACAACGCCTGACCACATCACGCAAGAAGGATTTAGGATACACTAGTAGCAGGACATATCAATAGATTGAATGGCCAGCCAACTCGCCGGGCATGAATCTGATTGAGAACGTGAAATTAATTACATTATTCCGAATCGAATCATCACACCTTACTCTACATATGAGTTATTCGTAGCGGCGGTAGAGGAATGGAACAATATTCCACCAGAAATTATACACCTCTTGATTGTTTCAAACTATGTTTTTTTTTTAATACATTGATCAGTCAGAAATAAGTGCTCTTCAAATTCATCACTTGCCTATGCTTCTCTTTGTTGTTGGTACGAACGAATGCAGCTGGTCAATTGTGGGCAGAGTTCAAATCATAGAAAAAGAGTTCCCTGAGAAGTAAACATAAACAATATATTTTCACTTGTAGTTCAAATAGGTAAGTTTTCCATGGAATAGGCGCAAATATGAACAGTTGTTTTATAGCACCTTGAGATCATAAGATTGACAAAGCTAGCTCTCTAGTTTAGATGTGGTGAGCATCCGGAAAGTCAGTGGGAAGTGCCAATAACGTCTGAAGCCAAATGTAGATATTTTGAGAAACAAAAATAATATCGATTCAATAGGCCCCAGAACGATTGTATATTAGTTACTTCGCCAAGCTATGACTGATTTTTATCTCAATTCGATATTGCGTAATGAGTCCATTTTTCCACCCAATGCACACATCTGTTAGTTTTCAATGTTCCAGGTATTCCAGTTTGTGAAAAATACTCCTTTCACAAAAACAGATTCAGAGAACAACATCGTTTTGTGAATTATTTCTTTAAAAAGAAAGGGGATTGAAGAATTTTGACATTTTCCATATTTTGTTACTGTATTATGCTCCGACTGTTGAGATTCCTCCGACAAGTTTTCTTTAGAAAACCAAACATTGTCCAAGATACAGCTCGAAAATGGCTTGTGACATCCCATAAGAAACCATACCGTTTCACTGAAAAACTTTTTCTCGAGTAGAAATCCAATTAAATCAGTTGATTTGAAGTCATCTGATCGAATTCAACAAAACAGAACAACATTATACTGAATATCTCCCTCATATATAAAATGTCCCATAAGAGCAATGCAATTATCGAAAACTTACAGCGGTAATTGCATTGTATCAAGTCACCATAACAACAAATTTGAAACCGTATCGATAGACGTCAGTAAACAACACAAATAAATGTCAGATAGACTTCAAAAATAGAAAAACATTTCGCGTTTAGGTGAGTACTCCATACAATCTATAGAGAAAAGTATACATGAACAAAAAATAACATTTCCTCGAGAATTTCTTTATTCGTGAAATATTCCAATGAATTACATTCGTGCATAAAAATGACCAGATAATTTTGCATTCAAGCGTGATATCTTATACAAATTGCATTCGGTTATTTTCATATTTTGTAAAAGAGCCCTCGTCCTTCAGACTCTGGCACTTTCGCCAAAATATGAAAATAAATTTGCAATTTTTAGATATCACGCTTTCTTGCAAAATTATCGGTAATTTTTATGCACTCGTGCAATTTTAACCGTTAATATCCCATGGGCTGTTTTCACTTATTATGTTACCATGAATACTAACAAATTGATTCATTTCGATTTTGACGTGTAAAATATTTAATATTTCAAAATGTCAATTTTGTTGTTAATTAAATCACAGAATCAAATATACCAAAAATTGCCGTTCACAGTAAAGAATTTGTATGGAAATCATTTTTTGACTCTTGCAATGATGGAGAGTATAATTCAGATGGAAATTGGGTGGCGGAAGAATTGGCTTCAATTTTGAAGGTTTGGGCTGTGAACATGAGAACAAAATGATGGTTGAGAGTTTAAATAGGCTACAGTCACAACCATATGGAACCTAATAGGATAAATTGGTTTTCCTCTTCATTCTTATCGAAAATCAGCAAAATAAAATCTATCCGAATAACCTCGAAACATTGACAAATGCTCAAAAATTTATAACTTTCCCAAGCTTGTTGCTCTTGGGAAACAAGCAACAGGCTTCGTAATCTGTTATAAAGTGTTTTCGAATAATTATTATCAATGTCCTTGGGTTATTATTATTGACAACCAACATCAGAATTGCTACGCTGCATTTCACCTAGATAGACAAGTACAACTTCTCAACGCCGTTCAACAATACCCGGTTCACGTACATCATCTCCTAAATCAGCTCGCATTCACTCGACGTGCGGAGGCACAATAGCCGTTCGCATTAACGAAGATAATGGCCGAAACGGGCGAATCGTAGGATCTTTGAATGCATGCACGAACGCTCTATTGCAGCGCACGTATCCCGCCTCCATAAACTTGTCATGTAATAACGCTTTCAATGGTTTCGATTCCGCTCCTCTCGCACATATATACCGCAACAACATGGTAATTCGTGCCCGATGAATATGCAACGTATGAACATATGTACGTGTTGGCTTGAGTTCAGAAGGAAGTTCCTTATGGAAAATTTAATATTCATTTTTCAACTTCATCTCGTAGAGTAGAGAATATATTGTGATCATGTCTTGAAGACATGATCTTCAACACAAATTTTAGATTAATGGTCCTTCGAGCCGGATGAAGTCGTAAACGTACTTTGTAACAATTTCGTAGTAACGAAATGTCCTGTTCTGAAAGGATAAAATGATATTTGGAATTTGAAAAGTTTAACAATTTTTTCGTAGGGTAATCTGAATGTAAGATCAAACAGAATACCTGCTGACCGTTAAAAATCTGCTTTATAGCGATTCTTCCGGCAAATATTGTTCGAATGTTCTTTGAGGTAGAAATGTTTTATAATCCATTATTTGGGTTTTTTTTTGGTAACAAGGCGAATATAAATTATTATTAGCTATTAAGTTCACCATGGAAATTGAGAAAAATAATTAACTTTATTTTCTTGATGTTCTAGTTGAAAAAACAAATCGTTACTTACATTTCAATTCAACTCGACAAATCAGTATGATAAAAAAGGTGTTTTCAAATATCTATAGTCCGTTTTTTTTATGTCGTACTACTATTGGCATCTCGAAAACGGTAAATGATACGAACTTGGTTAAAATAGACAAAAGTTGTCTATTTTAGTGAAAAATGAAATGATGTTTCCAAATCGAAAATATCACGGACCGTTTCTGAGGTATACGGGGAAAATCGAAATGGCTCGTTTTCTTTTCTTTGTGCTGGCGCCTCTATTTTTAGGAATATGGGAATGTGTTCAGGAAACTTTCTTCTCTGTTTTGAATTTGTTTCGATATACTGTGCTTCAATTTTCGATTTGACGTTTCTTTCTTCGGGGCCACCCTCAATTTTATTTTTTCAAATACGGACCTGTACTTTTTTTCTCAAATCTGGGTAGATAGGAACTACCCACATTTAGGAAAAAAAGTACAGATCCGTATTGGTTTATTGGAAAAAATCGAATGTATAGGTAAAATATTCAATGTAAGAACAATATTCAAAACGGAAAACATGATCAGATCCCTATTAACTCAAAACAGCATACAATTTGTTCTTATACTTACTTCCATATATAATTTTTCAACTACCGCTACCTGCATACATTCTCTTTTTCATTTTTCTCTCTCTGACAGAAACAACTGCCACCATACCATGCCTCTCTATTCCCTACCACCACGTTCCAGTTCACCTGCACAATTTTTTTCTCAACCTCCACTCAACGCCATAGAGTATGCATGAACGCGTCAATATAGTCGAGAGAGGAAGATACGTCGTCTCCAAAGTTGAGCTCTGTTGTTTGATCCTTCGAGCCGGATCGTCGAAATCTCGCCGAAGCGATCGCGCAGTGAAACTGGCGTTTCCTCGTTCTCCCTTTCGCGAAACTTTCCCGAGGCGAAGCGTTATTATACCCGATTCGTAACCGAGGCAAACACTATTAAAGTTCGTCGCAAAGTAGGAAGTAAATTAGTTTCGAAGCTATTAACCGGCGAACGTTAGTTAACCTCTGCTCCCGACTCGTAGAGCTGAAACTGCTCAACTCGAACAACTAAATTGCTTTTCTTCGAATTTAGGATGCATTAACATACTCCTCCGTCGAACAAGTTAATAATATCGATATTATTCCGCAATGGAGGCACAATGGTCGGACGTCAGGGACGGGTTGGGTAACTTTCCCTTTGGTTGATTGGTTTGGAAATGGTTGACATTATTGATTACCAACTATTCATCCAGAAGTTTCCTCTATGGTTTACGAGAAGTTTCTCTCTGTCCTGGTGTCATGCAAGAGCTCTGTTAACATTTCATGAAAAGGTCCCAAGTACCACACATATAATGAACAAGTTTTTGCTCAATATAACGGAATCGTTGGTTTGAGATTGTTAATTATGTATTGGCCATGAAAAATGTGAACTTTTAGTTATATTGGTTCAATATTTCAAACTATTATGGGATATTCCATAAAAGTGGTGATTCGAATTTTTTTATACGGAGAAGGAAAAAGGCAAAAACTGTTTCCCAAACTTCATTTCCTCTACAAAAATACTAAATGAAATATGTTGATATGGAAACATCCGATATCCGTATGTATGATGACCCGCCTCAAAAACTGTCACTCACATGTAAATAAATGAAAATACTGGTCTTCGCAGGGGTTGAACTCAAGTGTATGGAAATAGTGCAGAGGTTGGCAAATCCGCCTTTTAAGCGGAAGACAGGGGTTCAAATATCCGCTAGGCCACCGTGCTGGGTAATCGCACGTTAAGAGGTAAGGCCGCGTTAATCCATTGCTCGCACAAGTTTCGATTTTTGAGGGTTGACGTTCGTCAGCTAGTAAACGGAACGAACAAATTCAGAACAACAACAATTTAGTACTCAATTTAAATTTGGTGAGCATGAAAGACTGATTGAAAAATTCATGAAGATATAGTAGTTTTTACAATAAATGGTATTGACTGAAGGATTATAATAAAACCAATTAGACCCTTAAGTTGTACACAATGGGATTAAATCGGGTAGTTTATTGCAGTCAATAAGCCAATACCATTTACTGTGAAAAATACTATAACAGTTCTATGTGAAGGCGGATTCAAATGTCGAAATCAGTGTGCGAAAAGTCCCAAATCAGGAATCACCACTGAAATACAATATACGGACATAAGTATATTTTTTATTATACAGGGTGTCCCAACGGAAACTTTCCACACGGATTTACTGGGAAATGACAAATTATTTTCGGAAACGCTGAAACACGAATAATCTCCATCGTTTTCGATAATATCCGTTATCATGGGATCGATGGCATTCTCAAGAAGATGTGAATACATTTGTCCTTTCAAATTATCATCTATAAAAAGTGGTCCAATAATATTTTTGCCAAAAATACCACACCAAACATTCAACTTCTGCGGAGTTTGTGTGTGGACCTCACGTATTAACTTGGGATTGGTATCGCTCCAGTAGCGGCAATTGTGACGATTCACGTTTCCATTAACAAAAAATGTACTCTCGTCTGGAAAACAAATATTGAAGAGCAAATTGGGATTTGTTCCCAGACGATCAGACATTTCCTCACAAAACTGTTGACGGCTGTCAAAATTGTCTTCGTTCAGTTCATGTACAAGTTTGATTTTGTATGGATGGAATCGATGTGACTTGAGAATTCTCTGAATACTCGATCGCGCTACACCTGAAGCTTCAGCCAAGCGTCGAATACTTTGAGTATGATCCATAGCCACGTGTCCCAAAACCGCTACCTCAACAGCCTCGTTCCTTATCCGACGTTCAGGATGATGTTTCTGGTTTCCCACAGACCCAGTTCTTTCGAATTTATCAATCAACGTTCGAACATAGGTATGAGATGCATTTTTCCCTGGATGCCTTGTATTGAAAATCTAGCTGCAGCTCTCAGACAATCATCATTTTTGTAGTAAAGTTTCACTAACTCAATTCGTTCTTGTAATGCGTAAACCATTTTCAGGAAGAAACCTAACTCGCAGAATACGAATCAAATGATATTTCCATAAGAATCATGCGAACTGTGAATTCATTCTGAGAACATACACGCAGGCGAACCATAAAAAACAGGTATTTTTTGTCTATGAAAAAGTTCACAGAACAAAAACTAAGAAATATGGTTTCCGGGCTTCAGTGCCGTGGTCGGTTCACCTCTGTGGAGGAGGTTCCTTTGGACGTTTCGCTCACAATTGGGGTGAGCATCTTCCGCTTGTAATGTTGTATTCGCGAATAGCGACATAAAACTGATACTTGGTTGAAAGATCTTCGCAATTAATAGTCCCAGCCTGGCTACTTACTTTGTTTTGACTAATTTGTTTTCGTTTTTCGTGGGGTGACTGGGTTCCCTGACCGGATGGGATGTTGCCATTGTCTATCTGTCCACTCATTGAGTCTTAAAATAGTTAATAAATTGAATTTGAATAAGAACAGGTAAGATATTGACTATTTACATTGAACCTGTCAACAACACTAATTTCAATTACCATTCATTGGATTTTGAAAAAATTATACACGTTTGGATAGAGAATAAAGAGAGCTTTCAGATGATGTATCACTCGACCCACGTTCCCTATGATGATTCGCAAGGGGGTAGCCGCCCCCGTCCGGGGGATGAAGTTGCTCGACTAAATCCATTACTAACATGTGTCCTCCTAGAAATTAAAATCGACCTGTTTCAGCGTTTCCGAAAATAATTTGTCATTTCCCAGTAAATCCGTGTGGAAAGTTTTCGTTGGGACACCCTGTATATTGATGTACTTACATAGAGTTCAGATCATCATCTACCACTTGGCTTCCTATTTCCCACACTGCTGTTTTCTCGTTATCTGTCTTCATTGCATCTGCAGAATGTATGTCGAAAAGTGTTAGGTATGACTTAAAACAACCTAATAGAACATATGACCTCAGGTGGTAAAGAATTTTTGAAAAAAAAATTGTTTGCTATATTCAGTATTGTTGTGGTTTCAACATTCTAGTAGTCAAAGACTGAGTAAAGAAACTAACAAACTGTGCAAATGAGCAGTGCAAAACTTTACCTTGGCCTATCTGAAACGTATGTGACTTCTTTCGAATAAGTCAGTTTCTTCTCGATCATTCTCAGCTTCAACTCTACAAGTACACACAATACAAGAAACAGATTCAAATCGAAAAATATGTAATAATTGTCACCCCAAACCTTGAAAGGGTGTTCACTTCGTATTTTGTTACGAAGAGCTTCTAAACTCTCGAGGATAGACCACGAAAATCCAGTTTTGCATCGAAATTGATTCAAGGCTTAAACGCGGGTGGAAAATCATATTATCCAGCTCGAAGGACCGAAACTAACTTTATTGTCAATACACCTTTCACACACACTCCCGAAGCTCGACTTTACGTCGTGATTTCATCCAATTTATCTGTCAGTGAGGCTTTTAGTGTGAATGAAGCAAAGTTTGGGCTTCCAATAGGATGTATAGCAATATAGACGAGCTCTGCGGGATGAAAGGCGTTGTAGATATCGACCGTACTATTTTTTCGAGCGATATTTAATTGTGTTGAACCAGCCTCTTTTGATAATGTGGTACTGGGCTGTGTCAGATGAAATATCCTCCAAAAAAATTGTGGCCAGCAATGCGCCAATTCACTTTTGTTAGATTATTTCAGGATGATACTTTTTACAATCGAATATATTAATAAACGGTGCAGAATCTTGGAACGGGTTCTGTATTACTTATAGTTCAAGGAAGTCTGAGACACATCTTAATTATTTTTTTGAAGTGAAATTTGTAATTCAAGAAAGTTATACCGCCCTCTATGAAAGTACTGATCAAAGATCATCTATAACACAATCAACAACTATGCAAACAACACAATACCATTTCTGCTTCATCTCAACTCAACTCTAGAATTGAGGAAAATTATCAAGTCAAAAAAAATGTTGAGATATGGTTCAGATGCACAATGTTTGATTTTTGCCATGATTCACGCCAAATATTAGCCTCCGAACATTTGAGCAGTAAACTGCAATTCACCAACCCACCAGCTCAACCAATATCGTTATTTCAGAAAAAATGTTTTTTCCACGTATATTTGTATTTATCGTCGACTATGTTATCATGTTTTCTGAGTACTGGATGTAAAACTTGTTAATTTTTTGTGGTGTTCGAACAAAATTCAGGTCAGAATCCAAGAGTCATTTGTTGAACTCACATACTTGAGGACAGAACAATTATAAATGTAGATGGTTCGTTATTTTCATTTTTTTACATATAAAAAGAATGCGGTTCTTCAAGGTTAACTGAAAGAGCAGATATTGAACTTCGCCCGTTAATTCATTAATATTTGTTATGAATAATGTTCCAACTGATGTTATTCATGTATTGCTGATGAAATAATGAAGACGATATTATTGTCATTAAATAACTGTTACATTGAAAATAAGTGACGGAATTGGCAGTGACTTCATTATAATCAATGGTAACATTATTAAAAAACAATTATTTGTTGGGTTTTCCACTAGACAGTTCCCAAAACCGCTGCAACTATTCAATAGCTTTTGCAGGCGTTTTATAATACTAGTAGTAGACGTGTAGCTGTTTTGTAAACCGCCCTGTGAACATAACACAATAAAGTGTTTTTCAATAACGATAGATCACGATTGACAGCTATAGGTATTTCTTTGTCTCCGATCTATTGGTATAAATGAAGAATATCATTTGAAAATTGTGCATGAATCCTTTCTTCGTAGTGTTTTGGGTTTTTTACCCACCACAATCCAGGAAAATTCAGAACTAATATTGAAATTAATACAAGGGCACTTTTCTGATCTACCAGGAAGAGTTGCTGTGTTGATGAAAAAACAGTTTCTTTTGGATAGAACACGCCCAATTAGTAGGCAATTTCTCGTGTAACTCAAATTCCGCTCTCAAAACTTATTCACGAATGCTTTTTTTCGATATACGTTGTTGAAAATCAGTCAAAGATCTGAGATTGACTCAAGATTTCATTTTTGTTTCCTGTCATTGCTCTTCCTTGCAATAATTTAAGTATCATTCCATTCTACTGTGTGATCCCCATGGGCAATGAGAATATGTTCTGATAATTGTGAACCACCGATCTGTCTGTTCCTGATGTACATCTTGTGTCCACTCATTCGCACTTCCAGAAGTCTCGATGTTTCACCAATATATGTTTGTCCGCACGAGCTAGGGGCCGTTCATAAAATACGTCACACTAAAATCAGCTTTTTTTGACCCCCTCCCCCCCTTTGTCACACTTATTGTGACCCCCCTAGAAATATTTCGTCACAAAAACTAAGACCCCCCTGCTGAGTATGATAAATTCTAAATGATAGTTCACAAATTCTGAAAATTAAAAATATTTATTTATGGATGGCCACAAATAATATACATATTTCACACAATCAGAAGATTCAATGCTCAATAACACAATGAAACAGTAAAAAATCGCTTTATTTTGTTTCATTTGTATAGTGAAATACAGTGTACTGTAACAAGATTAATTCGCATTCTCAATTGAAAATTCATTCTCAAAGATGGAGTCACTATAGATTAGATTAAAAAATCTGACGAGTTTAGGAATTCGTTAGAAGATGTTGCACATGTAGATTTCTACCAAAATCTACTGAAGATTTCTTTCATACCAAAATTTTTCAATTTTCGTCAGAAATCTACTAAAAAAGAAGATTTCTACCAAAAGTGGTCACGCTGGCTTCTAGCGCTCATGTCAAAAAATAATAAACGGCGAACGTCACGTTGCCGTATAACCCCCGTCCCCCCTTGTGTCACATCTTGTCACACTCAGCCAGACCCCCCTCCCTTGTATGGGAACGTATTTTATGAACGGCCCCCTAGGAATTTTTTAAATATAATTTCTTCTGTTTTCTCTGGTGATATGTGGTTCAGTATGTGTCAAAATTGAATCTGAACTATTGTTGTTTTGAATATTGTTGTAAGATTATACCTGTTGCCGGTCCGTTTTATATCTATAGACAATCGAGGGACACAAGGTATAAATTTTGATATGGGTCGTGTATTTTTTGAAGGTTGTATGTTTTCACTGTGAGGTGTGGTCCGATTTTCGTCAATGTTTTTTATATAGAATTGCCTGCAGACTGCAGATTTATTTTATTTCAATATTGATTTTATCAAGTCAATCTCTTCATCCATACTTTGCAATGAATTGCATACTATTTTTGTCCTCAGAAAGACATTCCACTCCCTTTTTTTGACAATTGTGTGATGGTTTGAGTTAGAGAATAGATATCAGTTGGTATGTGTTGATATACACTTCTGTCTAAAGTCTAAATGAAGGAAACTACGAAGAAAAAACTTTCTTTATAAAATCCAGGCCTTCATATCAAATACTCAAATCGGCTTCTCGAAAACTCGCAAACATAAAATTAAATTGAACACGAAAAGCTTCGATACCTCAAACGCATTACAAAGGTATTATTATTCAATCAACGCGAACAGAGAAGCTCCCATTCAACAGGGTTCAAGGCTGAGCCGCGCCAACCAAAAATTCCTGTTATCAATGGATATTCTTCTCTCATGGAGCACTTGACAAAACAACCGATCTGTATTCGAGCAGTGTCACTTTAAAATATTCAAAGCCGGTATGCTTGCCGCTACAGCGATGGCTCGCCTTTATCGCTCAATGTCATTTAAAGGTCAAACGATCCAACATCGAGTCGACGCTGCACTTTATTTATACTTAATCATCGCGTAATGGTTTCGGTTTCGGTGACGTTGCCACGTTCGGATGGTAGGTATCAGTTTACGTAACGGAAATGTCGGAATGATGATTGCCAATTAATTATAGCTGAATGTCAGACGGTCGACTGCTGGGTTAGGTGTTGAAATTTCAGAGCATTCAAGATAAGGTTTGAATATGAACAGGGAGAGATATCCGATTCAATGAGACGAACCCATGTGTGAAAATTGTTATTTTTTTGTTATAGCATTTCAGCTCCTTTTTCAAATAGTAATTTTGAAGAAGAAAATGTCGAAATGGTCCTTGAAACCATTCATCATGCTACAAATGTTATTGTATCTGAGGCATTTCGCGAACGGTCTCCTGCTGAATCAGGTAATATGATATAATCCTTGAATATTTATGTTTTCGATGACAAAAACTGTAACCACATTAAAACATGAAACGAACATGATTAAAATCAATCTGATATTTTTGTTATCACATCTACAGATCGGATTAACAAAGCTAGCATTTTACAGATCTATCTGGCAAAACTTTTTGGTATAATTGGTCAATGTTTGGGAGTTTTCCAGCTTGAAATATCCATTACGAATGACTGTATCGTCTGCCCTGTTTATAGCAACAATAGATTGATGAATCAATTTTTTCAACCAACCAACCAATCAGTCCCTGGAGTGGACATTTTTCTTCTGACGGTCACGAGCCAGAAATGTTCACATCATATTTGACACCAACTTGTCTATTTTTGAGGTTCACCACTCGATGCCGCCTATGTAGGCCTGACAAGAATGGGAAAAGGTTGAAATTATTTTTTCCTCTCCCCATTAGATCAGGAATTTAAGACTAGGTTTCGAACTCTCATAATCTTCTGTGCTTGTGTGTAGATATAATCTAATAGGCCACGACACTAAACCTATTATGATTTGGCTCCCAAAAGTCATACATATAATTCGTCATTTCATTCATAGAACACAAAATGACACTGTTGCCATGTCTAGCACCGATTAACGCTATAGAAAATATCAACAAAGAATTAGGTTAATGATGAGTCTCCCGTATGGTGATTGTTTCCCCAAACAGGGGAGGGATAGGAATATATGAAAAAGCAGTGCTGCCTTTTCCAAACAGTGGACAACATAGCGGCAGCAGCTTTCGAAACTCGCCCTCGGCGCAACCGATTTTGCGTTTCAATTTGGTTTTATCAGCAATCGGCCGAATCTTTTATTTATTATTATAGAAATACGCCAGCCAATACCACGACCAATAGATTTTACGTGTCGTTGATTGAGTATAAAACAACAGTTAAGATTTAAGATTGCAGACAAATCGAAAAACATCACATGAAATATGCGATTTCATCCGTTTAAACAATCAACGACACGTAGAATCCATTGTTCGAGGTAGTGGCTGGTGTATTCCAATAATACAAATCGAAAACAACCGGCCGATTGCTGATGAAAACGAATTGAAACGCAAAATCGGTTGTGCGGAGGGCGCATGTTTTCAACTGTTTGGAAAAGGCAGCACTGCTTTTTCATATAGTCCTACACCTCCCCTGCTTGGAGGAACAATCAACAATTAAGGCGTTGACCGGTCCTAGACATGGTAGCAGGGCCATTTGGTGTTTTCCTATGAATGACATATCGATTTATATGTATTACTTTTGGGAGCCCTATCATAAAAGGTTTAGTGTCGTGGCCTCTTAGACTAACAGTAAATTATTGGTTCAGCAAAACAACTGTTCTGCTCGGAAAAAGATTCAATGCCCAGATCCATTGAAATATTTTCTTTCAAAATTACGTTCTAGGAAACTATAAAAAATCTAACAATTTCGTTATACCTACAATACAGTATTTATGTCGTCTTAAGTCAGGACATCAATTAGAATAACAATTTGTTCTGAAGTATCTTTATTCTCGTTCAATCAGCTGAAATCACCGTCAGGTAACTCGTATCTGCCACGAAAAGATTTTTGTGTCCAGTAAAGGGACAGCTAGAAGTCTCAGACGGATCAAGACCTAATCTGATACATCTGGGGACGTCCGATGGGTTTTTATATCACATGCTTATACTGCAGTATATTCTTCCTAAAGCAATTTGACTCCGTGGGGCAAAAAATTGAGACTCACCTGTAATTCATGTGCACTTATATATTATATATTTTGATTGACGAGGGTCAGGAACATTGTTAAGAAATTTCCTCTTCATCGAGAAAAGTTTCAAAAGAACGAAACAAACCGTTTTCATTCGCTATTTAGATAAACGGTAAAAACAATCAAGAGAAGAGATATTTTCATTTTGATCTGATGCATCTGACAACTTTTCTGGGATTGGTATTTCACATGATTAAGTTTAGACCTTGCTCCTTCTGAAATATACTATTCCTGTAGCAATTTTGATCCCATTTTTCAACAGGTTGAGAGTCATATGCAATTCTTGTTCTTATGTCTGCACCGAATTTGGGGTGGGTGGTATAAGCAAATAAGCAGTTTCGAAAGAACGGCACAAACTGCTTTCTTTTGCTGGAAAGAAAAATTGCACAAACAATCCTCTACTTTTCCATAGCATACCACAAAATATGCTACTGCAAAAACATGTACTGTCTGGATCCTAATAGAATATCAATTTGCAAGATGAGTTGTCCACGGCACGGTGAATGAGCGATATGATAAAACATTTTTGTAGATTTTATGTTGCAAGAAGTAGTGGCTACTAGCACGAGAAAGACGTAACTACCACTTCAGTCTATGAGAACGTGGCTCGCGTTTATGATAAATTTTTAACATTTCTTCGTAATTAATCTAAAATCCCAAAATCAGTGGTCCAACTTGAGTTTTCTTGTGCATTTTTCCTCTAGTGTATAATACCTTTTTTTTTCATTTTGATTAGTACGAACAACATTCATACCAAAAGTTGATACCATGGCTTAATTATTTTTGAAACACTTCCATTCGACATAAAAGTTGGAATTGTCAATAAAAATGACTGAAAATCATCATAGAATGGAAAGAGCCTGCGTTACTATAAGAGTGTGGATGATACTGCCTACAAAAATTGGTAGAAAAACTACCTTAGCCTACAAATAAGGAAAAAATCTACAACAAAGAATAGAAAGGCTACAACTGTCATAGTAAACATATTATCGAAAATTTGTAGTTGCCCTCAAAATTAGTGGAATAAGGCCGTGCACAGTTTGGACGCGTTTGGGAATTTTGAAAACGTTCGTGCGTGAAAGTTGTGTCGCGAAAGTTACGTATTTAGTCAGGTTATGTCCTATAGTGTTCAGAATATGTTCAAAAGATTCTTTTTTCTTTCATTCGTACATAATCATGAAACAGTACGGGCTCATTATTTGAGTCTTCCATAATATGATGAAATTCTTCAAATAATTCATTTCTCCTTCAACCAAAGATGACTTACGAATGTGATGACACTGCCTTTTTGACAGAATAAAACGTATTCAGTGTACGCACTCAGTTCGTACGACCACCATCGTACGTTTACGAACGATACATATTCGGGTCCAAACTGAGCACACCCTAAAACTGCTGAACCTGTCTTTCACTTTCTGCGACATTCGCTAGTCGTTTTGTCACCACTTCTTATTATTCAGTTTGGCAACGTCGCTTCGTTTACGGAAACATGCCATTAAACTTCTCTCGAGACTTGGATTCAAGTGTTGTTCTATTGTTACCGGTGGGATTCTTTTGTTCGGAAATAGCGTACCTGAAATTTGTGGGTCACGCTACAAAAAATAAAGGCATTGTTTTCGAACGATGATGGATTGGTGTGGTTAAATTCGTTGATAATGGTTGGTTTTTATGTCGTTTGTGCTTTGTATTTCAGCTCTATTCACGGCTCTAATCACCAGAGAGTTAATGGGCATATTTTTTGAGGATGATATGGTTTGGACGGTTGAACCAAGGACTAGCCACAAAGGCAAATAATTGATTGATTTAAGTGGAAGTTGTATTTGGAAGTCATTTTCTGTTAAGGATAGATGCTTCTCTCTCTGTTGTTTTACGGTGATAACCCCACTGAAATATGAAGAAATGATACGGAATCTATCATAAGTGTAGGGAGGCGGACTTCTTTACTCTTGTTCCTTGTGAATAAAAAGCATTAATATATTGTTTGTCTTGTGGGTATCTGTCCATGATATGAGATGGTATCGACTTCTTCCATCTCCACCGAAGTATTTTAGCGGTCATTAGGCATAATGATATGAAGGCAGATCGATGCCTTTTATTTACTTTGCTTCTGCTTCTTTCACAATCCATATCAATTTTCTATATTGAGACATTGATACGGTATGTTTGAATAAATGTTCTCTCAAAATCAAAATTTATGTCGACAATCTGTATCCGCTTCAATTGTCTAGTGAATCTTTATGTTTGTATTTGAATCATTGAATATTTGTAGTAAATCTAGAACGATGTTTGAAAGTAGGTTTATCCAAGTACACTCGGTTAATTCCCCGAAAATACATACGTTTATGATGACAGAATATTTTGCATCAAATCTCGATTCTACGTAGGTAGAGATCGAATTACTGAAAGCTGCGAGGTAAACATTATGTTATATTTTCCACTGCTAAAGAGCTTATACATAACTTACTCCTGACTATTTCACACTGGGCTGTATATAAAAAATACTAACGTTAAGTGTTTTTGCACGTCGATAACATACAATACTCAATTGGGAAGTTGTAGCTTCTAACATGATCTGTATAGCAATTGGAACTGAAACGCTTTAGAGTTTAAAGTAAACATGAACAAACATGGGAAACATCACTTGACATCATCTGAAGAGCGCGCTACATGGTCGCTTTTGAACGGCTCAAATTTATTGAATATTTTGAATTTTAATTTGAAAAATAGTTTAAATATTCTCAAGGCTATACATATTTTAATTGACGTCATGAAGATGTAATTGATTAATTTATGAAGTGACAAAAATTTTACCTGACGTGAGTCAATTTCGAACCCGTTTATTTCGAAATGTCACTTCTCTTCAAGGCGATCAGTTCGGTGGGTCACTTCTATATTTTATGGAATTGACGTTAGTGGTTGTTCAATCTAATCCAAAAACTCGAGGATTAGGTGGATCGGAGCCAGTCAAGTCAGACCCATTTTGAAAAGTTGTGAGATGATTGTTCTGTAGACATTCGAGGCTTTTGTATTTTGACGAAGAACTAGTTAACCATGGCCAATCATATTTCTAGTCTGATCACATTTTCAACATAAGTTTATTACTGATTGACATCATGATTATTTTCCAGCAATCATCATTATTTAGTTTTGAATCAGCATAATTATTTCGAGTATTCAATAACGCAATATGAAAATATTGAAAAAATCAAAAACAGTGTTTAAAGACCAACAAAACGAAACATTTTTCGAAACTTTTTGTGTATATATGCATTGGCCTTATTTTCGCTAATTTTGAGGACTTTCATAGTGACTAGGTATAATTTGCCGTTTCAATGTATTTGTGTTTGTTTCGACTTGACATCTTTTTAGATCATTGGCTATAATTAGCATTACTAATGGAACAACTAACAAGTAACTATTCAAATGACTTGATAGAAAATAGTAATTACCAACAAATATCACTGAAGACTTCATTATGAACTTGAAAAAGATCGTAAAATAAATTACCACAGTTCAATCGTTCATTAATTGATCGAATCCAACGGGGAATATTTTTTCAATTACCGTAAATAGCATTCAAGGTATCACAATATCACTTCACTCAGCGGTGGATCGACTTCTATACGAAAAAATTTACTTCTGTATGTATAATGATCCAATTATGAAAGAGGGTCATTCATGATTTGTTCTAAGGGTTGGCTGGAGTAATCTTTGTGATTGTGGACGCGCGTTTCGCTAACAAGGTCAGCATCTGCAGGAGACGAATGAATCAGCTTTCTTCTCTTGAAGATGCCAGTAATATAAGATAACAATATCAGTTTGGTGTTAGGCTTATTTTATTGATCTATAAAAGAGTTTCAACTTTAACAGCATCGTTTATCACAAGGGCAGTTGAGTTGGCCAAAAAAATTATGTGATCAACGATTTATTGGATCCATCCATACTTTCATTTAAAAATCGAATGAGTAACATTCATTTTTTGCAAGTATTACTTAATTATGATTATAATTGTTGATGTGATAATTTAAAGATTGCCTCTTGATCATTTGTTTATTATTAATTGGCATGTCCGTATATGGATAAATCAATAGTTTTTCAAATCAAAGCAAACATTTCCAAGACATCTTTCCCTTCGCAATTCGGAAGTGAACATGGAAGTTCACTTCCGAATTCCGACAATAAAAACAATTTCACCGGAACGTAAAACTCCATTCTGGAACAGTTGAAGCCGAATGCCTGCGCAAAGAGTAGCAAGGAGGGAGGGATCGCAGAGAGCCATGATACAATTTCGCCGCTCTGTTGTTATTTATAGACGGGAGAAGAGAGAAGATAATAACGACGCGACGGTGGGTCCGCATCGCGAGGGTCTGTCTCTATATTTACGTCATTCTTTTGTGAAGGATTATTGTGTCGTCGCATGCGATGATAAAAAATAGATCGAACGCGGTGTCGTTCTGTTGAAAAGAGTCGCGTCAGCCGTGACAGGCGGTTTGTTATACATTCATTCGTCGATATTTTGGGAAAGTGAAGAGGTGAATGGGTGAAGGGGCAAAGGGTCAGTTATTTTTCTAAACGAAATTGCGCGAAAAACTCATTTTATTAACATTATTGAACTACAGCAGTTTCGTTCGATTGGATTATGTTGACAGCTACGTCAATAATAATGTTTAATCACCCTCCCAACCATTAATATTAGTATATTATGCAACGATTATGTAATGATGGTTATTAATACACTCACATCAACCATACCTTCGGCTCGTTTCGTATGGTTGATGCGAGTGTATTGATAACCATTACATGAGAGTTGCATACGCTATTTCATCTACCCCCGTTAAATAGTGAAGAACTACAAATATTATATTAATATTTGTATTGCACACAATAATACTTAGTAAACAAATTTCTTTGAAAAGTTCTACAAAATTGTAATTAATAGTATTACTTCGAGAAATGAAACGATGAGAAATGAAGAGATAAACAAAAAAAAGATTACTCGAGGCCGGAATCAAACCCATGTCTCTTTCAACTAGCTATTATAACCTCAGCGCTTTAGACCGCTCGCCTACCGAGAGCTCAGAAAATTTGATCGAAAAAATAGAAAAATAAATCATGCATTTTTCAAATGAACAATTCAATCATTCTAACTGTATCTCTGCCGGTGAATGTGTCGAGGGTGATTTTCTCATATCGCAGGTATCAGACATTTTGTTATGATTATCGAAGTTTGGCTATATTCTTCGAAAATTCAATGTATATACCGATTTTGACTTGACAAACGTCAAATGCATAGCATGCACGTCATGCTCAATTGAAAAATAATGGGTTTCTATTGGTTGAAAATCTGTATCGTAATGAAAATCTGTATTGTAATGGATTTCATCATGAAACGGGTTGTGGGCATATAAGTGTATTATTAGAGTACGGGTGTAGATAATAGTATATTATGCAACGATCGTGTAATGATGGTTATTAATATATGAGCATAAACCGGGATACGAAACGAGCCGAAGGTGAGTTTCGTATGGTTTATGCGAGTGTATTAATAACCATTACATGAGAGTTGCATACGCTATTTTATCTACACCCAATAAATAATGAAGAACTAAAAATATTATAATATTAGGTATTTATATTGAACACAATAATAGTAGGTAATCAATCGTATTTCTTTGAGAAATTATACAGAATTATAATTAATGATATAACCACCGAAAGTACAACAATGGGAAGAAAAAAAATGAAAAAAAGTCTTTGCCGAGGTCTGGAATTGAACCCGGGACGTTTGTGATCACTGCCCGCGCCGCTGACCATTCGGCCATGAAAGCACATACGATTTGAATGAAAATAACAACATATGTGTTGCATTTGTCAAATGAAAAATATAATCCTTTCGATTGTATTTTTTTCTTGTCCAAGACATCTGTGGAGGAGTCGCTGGTAATTCTTCTATATCACTGCTATAAGACATTTTCATTCGATTATCGAAAATTGACTGAATTCTTCAAAAATTCAATACCTACTGATTTTGACTTGACAAACGTCAAAATGCAAAGCTTGCACATCATGCTTGATTGAAAAATAATGGGTTTCTATTGGTTGAAAATCTGTATCGTAATGAAAATCTGTATCGTAATGGATTTCATTATAAAACGGGTGGTGGGCATATAAGTGTATTATTAGAGTACGGGTGTAGATAAAAGTATATTACGTAACGAGGGAGATACGTAGTCTATTACGCATGAGCGGAAATTGTGAGCACGTGGTGTTGCTGAATGCGGTAATTCGAGAGTGCACATAACTAGCCTTATCCTCGAGTTACGTACTGTACTTTTTCTACTTCAACTATGCTCGTTCGGTAATTTCTGCTGTTGTAGCACAAAGTTCTGTTTGACAGCAAGTAGGTAAAACAATCACTCGCTTCATGGATATAAGTAGATACAGTACCAATCCACAAACTGTTAAACAATGATTTTCCTAAAAATATCATCATTTTACGGAGAATTTGATACGAAAATTCGCTGAATTTGGTAGATTATGATGGTAAGCTCACTCTGCTCTAGTTTCATAATGAAAAACACGGATTATGCTCAGAAAATTGAAATTTGACAATTCGATGTATTTTTCCATAACTATCTATAATTTTTACTTCAGCTCTGAACGTTGTTTTAACCAAGCTGAATTTTACAAGAAGTGGTAATAATGTTCATCCACGACTATCGTATGGTTTACCCATTATACGTCTGTTTGCTTGACCTTCATAATACCCATTAATCACCTCTGTCAGATGCTTCCTAGATTAAGCTATAATATTTTATTGTTTTGATGTTAATTCTATCCCTGTCATAAACTTCAAATATTAGAATCAATAATAACTATTCTTGTAATATAAATATCATCTTGTGAGGTTGGATACGTGATATTTGTTGAGCTGAATACATATATTTTTGTGTCAATTATTATGAGATATTATATGATTGTTATAATTCTCGATAAATATGTACTGTGTATAGATGAACAATAATTTATTGTATAGAATATTTGTTAGAATGAAATAATATTATTTTAAAAATATGTATGTAATGTAACAGAATTCTCTAAAAAAAAATTCAACAAACATTTTATTAGTCGTGGATAAAATATAGTATTCTCCTCACGTACAATATCCATCCTTATATGCTCGTTGAATAATATACTATTATGTCATACTAGTAAAATACGGGGGTTTTTATAACCCAGCTACCAACTTCATAGAAGTATACATCATTCTCTAGCCAGAGAAGTTGCTGATCTTAAACCTCTGGTACTTAACCCTTTTATCGGCATGACAACATCGGCACGTGTGATGCTTATCTTCGTAACTTCGAAAGCTAATCATCATCTACATCTACAGGGTGATACTTTACAGATACCCTCCTCCATAAGAAAAAAAAATGTATATGTAACATTTTTGTATAAAGGAGTCTTTCCACCGGTTTCACTACATGTTTCGGTCGAACTTGCTCTAATTCGTTACTTATATTTTCACAATTATCAAGATTTCTCTGGGGAGAAATTGTCAAATCCACCGTATTTTCATTTGTCTCACAAATTGGTGCTACTTCTTTTTTTCTATGATTGCCGATTCCATAAAATGAAATTTTTTTATCTGATTGATATGTCTGTTCCAGGTTACATTATTTAAAGTTGGAATTTTTATCAAATAAGTGAATTTGCCAATTTTCTTTGAAACAATTCTTTTTATCCACGTAGGATTCTGTACATCACTATAATTTCTGCCAGTCACAGTTTCACCAATATCAAAATCTAATTATCTCTTACCCTTATGAAAGAATTTTTGTTTGTTCTGTTGTTTTAGAACGTGATTTTTGAAATCTGATTCATCAACTGAACGTCCAGTGGGAGGTAACAAAATATCGAAACGAGTCTGTAACTTTCTGAGTTTTGCTATAAAACACTTGGAAACAGGAAACTACAAACTGAATCGCAGGAGATGAGTAAAACCCAGAAGAATATAACAAACAATCATCAAAACACTTATATAAGGTCGTACTATAAAAAATATTTGTTTTTTCATAAGTCTGGGAAAAAAAGTTGATACAAAATTGACTTCAAGGCCGTACAAATTATATAATTCATTGCCAGTAATAGTCCCTTCAGCTGATTGTCCATCGCCAAAAGAAATTCAAAGCTCCATTCGAGTAAATATTTTGTCTAGACAAGCCATTCCTGGGTTCCTCAACCTTCAAGAACATATAACCCTCTATATATCGAACCGAATCCCAACTTTACGTATTCCTTACCGAACATCGTCATTCGCTCGGCCATAAAACCGACTTCAATTGATAGAAACCAATTTCGCCGCCAGTAGAAACAAAGCGAAAACGAAGAAGAAAGCAAAAAAACGACGACGCGATTTCTCCGAACCCTTCCACTCTATTAGCCGAACAAACAAATCGATTCTCGCCCGGAATTTCCCATCGACTCAATAGGTTAATGACGGGGAGCGTAATCCGACCCTCCCCCACCCCCTTGCGCCTCGTCATCCCCCTCTGACTCACCCCCAATCCCTTTTATAACGCAAGGTTGTCGTGGCATCAAAGAGCGCCATGGAAGAGCCGGGAAAGTTGCGGAAAGGGAGCACGCTAATGTGGATCAGCTGAGAGGGAAAACGAAATAGGGGTAGGGCCGTTTTGGGGTCGTCGTGCGAGACGCATACCGATGGTTTCGCCAGGGGTGGTGGTTGTGAATCGATTAATAGGGCAATAAGAGACACAGATGTTGATGAATGAGAGTCGTGTTTTGTGGGAGTAACGACGAACTGTCACACAAACATATAACAAGCTTTAAGAGTGTTCCAATAAAAGGCAAATTCGTTGTACTGATAATGTTATTTTCGCTTTTTAGCATTTAGAATGTTATTGAAGGAAGGAAATTTTGCTCTTCCATATAAACCAGAGCTGTTCTTCGGGCAATGAAACTTTACTGTTCTGTGCCAATTCAAAACACAATTATTATATGGCCCCCATTCCACACTTTTCAAAAGGGGAGAGTGCAGTGTTTTTCTGACAGTGGTTATACTTGGAAAACAATGAGTCCTAATGTAAATGGTCTAATTTGTTCATGGATTTATTACCTGTCCTAGATTATTAAAGGAGGTAGATATAACTAGTCACTGATGAAGTGGTCTCAGATCGCTTAACCTGAAAACATACCGTAACAGAGGCTTTCAATATCAAATGTTTCTTCTATCTGTAATCTTGAAAAAAAGATTGAGAATATTTGGTTCATATATGACGTAATAAACCCGGGATGACTGAGATATTCCAAAGTGATTGGAATTACCTAAGAATCATAACATTACATTGTTGTACATTATCCACTTTGAGGAACTGAATAACGGAAACCTTGGATGCAAAGGCACCGACATAGCTTTCTAAATACTTGGACCAATTTAGGACGTTGAATCTCAGGAGGCAGCACATAGATGATCAACCAATTCTGGGCCTAGAAGATTGTGACCCAAGTCCAGCATACGTGGAACTCAATGATCATTTTTTCAATATTTAGCAAATTATTGTCGTTCATTTTTGTCAAACGAATATTACATAATGGTACAAAAAAGTGGCAGAAGAATTATTTTCTCCGATTGACAACAAATATTAATTTTGCAGACACATATCAATCAGCAAAGTATTACTTTTTCTTCCTAGGCTGATTGATATGTGTCTGGAGGAATAAATAGGTACTACTTCTAAGTCGCTATCACTGTCCATGATGTTGAACTATAATTACCATGAACTACAATATATTTTCATAGCAACCAACCATTCCAATACTTGCGATTTCTATCAAATTTTGTTTCAATTTATCTCTCTAGGAAAAATATTTATTTCATAAATACAATTTCCTACATATATAATTATAAACAATCGAAGAAAAAATGATGTTCAACTCTCGGTTGGTGGTCTCGGTGGTGTAGTGGTTAGCATATCTGCCTATCAAGCGGGAGGCCGTGGTTCGAATCCTCGCCGGGTCACCGTGCTGGGTAATCGCACGTTAAAAGGTAAGGCCTCGTTGATCCATTGCTCGCACAAGTTTCGACTTCTGAGGGTTAACGTTCGTCAGCTGGTTAACGAACAGAACAAACTCGGCAGCAAAGTATATTGACTGCCTTATATGAATTCCTAGCCACGCTACGCTCGGCTATGAACTATCAGCTGCGGCAGTCAATCTACTACTTTGCTGCCTAGTAAAACAAACAACTATTGATGTCAAAGTAAAAATTTTCTTTCTTTCAATTTGGGATCGAAAATGTATCTCTGTTAGATCCAATATTCAGACTTACAGTATTGTCAATTAATTAAGAAGTGCTAGAATCGCCATTCAAAAATCACAAAAATGGCATTCGCCACATTCCTGTCTTATATGCAAAAGCAGTTGGAAAACCATGTCTCGGAAGAGATGCGTTTTGAATCCATGTTTACAGAGGAAAAAGTTTTCCTCCAAGAACAGATTCCGGAACTCTTCACAGATATGTTTAGTGCATATGATCATGGATAAGCACAGTGTGGGTTAACGTGAATATGGGAAACAACGCATTTCATATAAACAATCATCTTTTACTATTGACACATTTTGGTGTTTTCGTTTCAAGTATCTATTTCAAATACAAAAAATGAATCAGTAGTGTTACTAGGAACTTCAAGTAATGAAATAAAATACGTCTAATGACTGAAACGAGCTAGATGTAAAACTAACTTAACTGGATTCAAAAGTAATCGATAACAATCACATTGTCATTTTCCAGGATACGCTAATCAAAAACGTGCTGTTTATTCCCCGCATCCGTAAGTGAAACCTCAATTCTGAGTTGTGATATTTATGTTGGAAATAGAATGTCACGAGATATGGAAATGTTTGTTCTAGATTAAATTCTTTGACGGGTTTCCTTGTGAAGTCGGAAATAGTTGTTTCAATATTGATAGCAAAATTATCACACCTATAATACTAGTAGCGATAAGGAGTTTTCGACTGATAAGCTGTTTGTTTCTCGTCAAATTCATTCGGTAATAAAATTGCTTTTTTGTGGATTCTTTCGTTGTGAAACCTCTGATTCTAGGCGTGTATGAAATTGGATACCCAGAACCTATTTAGTTGCTGCTCTTATCGTAAAAAACATCTACAGGTTGGGAACTTTAACAAATAATCTATGATCCCCCCAGTGAAGCATCGAAATGAACCATCTTCTGGAATCTCATGCTGTTTTTGTGCTGTTGCTTATCTCTGATGACTAAAAATAATTATTTATCATATAACCACTTATGATGAATGTTCAACAATTTCAAGAAGCAACGTTTTTCTTGTCCAACCTCGGGGAGATTCGACTTTGACTTGGCAAGAACAGTACAAATGTAGGTCTGAAATGATGATCTCCAAGAAATAACTCAAAGGGAAATGAAATTTCGTTTGCAATTCGTTACTTTCTCAGCTCAAATATAAGCTGTTTCCATACTTTTATTCGAATAGAGATATACCCAACAGACAAATAACGAATAACTATGCAACACATAGTATTGTCAACCATAAGAAAACATATTACTCTGCTCCCAACTATTTAGGCCACAAAGTTTGTACATTGAACTTCGGGGCACAAGAGATGATTCTACTTTAAAGTATCCGAGGAGTTTTTTTTCCTAAAATGTCCTAAGTAACAATTTTAATGGGAGTTTTTCATTTCAAGTCCACCTGGAAAGAAGAACGAATTTTTGAAGAATTGAAATAGTAATGATGATGTTTCATGGCTTCAGATTATACCGTTTTTTTTAACTATCATTTGAAAACTCTTGTTGAAATGGAGCATGGTCACAACCAATGCAAAGCGGAAGTTATTGCTGTTTTACTAATTGGAATTATGGATAGAACTTCAATCAATGTCAAATTTGTGAAATTTAGTTGAAGTCTTGGTCTTTGGTCCTATCAATTCTCATATCAACGGTGGTTTACGTGCATTGAGTTACCTAATGAGTTGACAGAATGTTCATGACTCTCGGTTTTGAATCAAAAGCAATCTCAAATCATTTTCAATTGGAAAAACTTTCACTCCATAAAATAATTTCTTTCATCAGATTTCATAGGTTAAAATATATTCAAATATATTTATTCAATATGTTTTTATCTTTTTCATGGTATATATGAGGGTAGACTTGATCCATCCTGTGACAATAATTTTCTGATAACTGGACAAGTGTCACTATTTAAGTCGATATGTGTCTCAACTCAATTTCAATTAGGAAATTTTGATATTGCTGCCATGTTGTGATTACTATTGGTATGCTATCCAATATTTGTATTGGCTTATGGAATTAAATAAGATATATAAATACAAGAGTGGCGACGTGATATAAATTTAAATATTCGGAGTATCATCAAAATTATAACTGTTTATTATATACAATTCACTATTAACATTAATGTGAAAAAATAAAATAATAATAAACGATAGTAATCCCTTACTAAATACTTTTTTGAATTTTTGACTCTGCCAAAAATGTCGAGGTTCTAGCCTTGACTTGGAATAGTAATCAAAAAGCTGCAAATTACTTTAAATTCCTGTACGATTCTCACTAACAACGGGTTTACAAAACTGCGTCATGTTTTTCGCTATATCATAGCTTCCTCAAACAGGATAAAGTTGACCATTTTTACTCAATTAAAATTCCTTTTTTTTCTATTCCCACTATTCGGAACCGTTTATTACGTATTTGACAGCTATTAGGTAATGGCTCATTCAGAATAAAAGTATTCTGAATTAACGGCGGCCGCTTTCAGTATTGTTTTTTTCGAAATGATGAGATACATAACATTTGACCTGAAATTTGATCTCATGACCAAATTCGGAGACGTTTTGTTTCAAATTCTTTGTAAAATTGAATTGAAAATCATATTTTATGGAAATTTATTGTTCCGCGCGTATACAGCTCAAGTTTATAGGGGGGTAATCACTGAGAGAATTATGCAGTTCCAGCATTTTATCAAAACACAAATGCATATTGGCCTTTTTACAAACTTACCTTTCACAATGAGTTGAAATATTAGGAAACTGTGAAAGAAAAACGTTCAGATTTGTTTAATCTTCATTTTTTTTTCATAAATAAAATTGGAAAGTAAAGAAAACAATAATTTTCGATAAAAATAAACTTCAGATTTCAGAGATAACTAACATTTGTCTTGTCAACGTAAGTAAAAATGAACCGTTATAATGATATTCGTTCATGTATTTATCATACTACATATTAATATGAGTAGAATGAAAAGTATATACTTGGTGATTCATTAATAAATTTAAATTTCTGTTTTTCTCATCAATATAACGATCTATCAATGCATTAGCTTCTATGGGTAAGTCCCAGGAATGAATGTGTTTTAGTGCTAGACCTGTTAACGGATCCTGAGATATTGTCAGACCGTCGAAGTCAATAGCATGCTTTTTTTAATGAGAGGCATGTTAGAATCGCACTCTTTGAAAGCGGTATCTATCGAAGTGGAAACGCACGAACGTTCTTTCCAGATGATAATCAATTTCTCCCGAAATACTAGACTATATAATCTGAGATATTCTATAATTTTGATAATGATTTTGAATTTGATTACTGGATTCTGCGATCTTACAGGGTTACAGGGAGTAAAGGTGAAATGAAATTGTGATTGATTTTTCATTCGGTTATTATATTTTTTGATATCTCCCTATAATTTTTAATATATATTATAATATGTAATGATCATGGGGAAGGGGTAATTACCCCCTTTACCCCCCTTATATACGCGCCTGTATTGTTCAATGGGTACTGTTTCTAGTTATATCCTTGAAGCAAGTAATTGTTTTACCTAGTTGTTGTCATCCAGTGTCTCGTTGATCGTTAAAATTGAGTGATGACGAAAAAATTTGTGATAAGGAAAAAAATTATTCTTCACCAGCAAAAACTGCCGCACAAGCATAGTGAGAGTAGAAAAAGTGTAGTACGTAACTCAAGGATAGTTACGTACACACGCCTCGTGCTCATAATTTTCGCTCGTGCGTAATAGGTAATTATTCTCCTGGTCACGTATATCATCACGGGTTGAAAGAGTGTTACTCCTCATTAGAGAAAGGGCTTGAGTGATGGTGATTTTTCAGGATTATAGTGGATGAACAAATGTATAACGAAGTGACACTACTAACCAACTTCCAGCCCCTTCGAGTCTATCGGAAACAATCCTCCCCTCTGACCTCTAGATATTCGACGCGAATCATAAATTCAAATTCCTCTGCGCCCACCTATCTACACGCGGAGATAACATTTCCCGGGCACCGGCAGGCAACGTTCTTCCAGCTGCCTCCCCCTCTCCTGTCCCTCGACGCCACCGGTGCCGGAATGCCCGACCCTGACGCCCGGAATTTCCCGGATCCAGACGTCGATGACGGCGACTCGCAATTATGCAATTACTGGTGTTTGGGTAACGAAAACTCTCGAAGCGAACGAACGAGGAGAGGCGGAGGTACAGGGTCGGTCCCAGGGGGAGGCGGTCGCCTCGCGTACCGTGATTATGGAGCGGCATTTCCACGTGTGTTTTCAGTTTTTTTTTTTATATAATCGGAAAAGACAGTAATCTGATTTTTCATGTCCATACAAAAGGGGGGAGACGTGATCTCATACATTCATATAAAAATATTGGAAAGCTGTGAGCTCCAGAATGTATGTATTTTTTGTCAAGAAACCCAAGTTTTTCATGTGCTTTCGGAAATGGATGAGTTTAATGATATATTCTACCCAATAGAACTGAAATATAGATCAAGAAGTGAAAATTCAATGGCATCCATTAACAAATACCTGGGAAATACAGTGTTCAAGTCCAGCATCTCAGCAATAAAATATAGAATTAAAATGTAGATCGAAACTAAGATATAGAGGCATCCATCAACGAAATATAGTATTCAAATTTACGCATTTTAGCACGAAACGGATGTGGCCTTCAACTGGCTTCTAACGTCATCTGTCCCAATCAAGATTATCACATCACAAATGAATTGCGTAAAATTTGGAAGCTCAGGGTTTAACAGCCGAAGGCGCTGATGACGAACTATGACGTCTATTTGACAAGTGATGCGTTTTTGAACTTCATTTCAACAGAATAGTTTTATGCGAGTTATGAGCTGTTTTTATTCAATAGTAGATGAAGACTATGTTTTCTGAAAGATGCGTGGAAAAGTCATCGTTTATTCCAAGGATGACCCAGTAATTGCACGTCCCATATATTTTCCCATCATATTCGGAACTATGTACCGGTAGTGTAGAAGTTATCACATTCGCCTTTCAAGCGGAAGAGCGGGGTTCGATTCCCCGCCGGGCCACCTTGCTGGGTATTCGCACGTTAAAAGGTAAGGCCTCGTTGATTTATTGGTCGCACAAGTTTTGACATATGAGGATTGACGTTCGTCAGCTGGTTAACGGAAACGAACAATTTTAGAACAACAACAATTTCAGAACAAAAATGTTAACAGAACAATTGAAAATTTATTGTTTCTTGGGAAAGAAAGAATCCTAGGTACGCTATTTCCGAGACACAGACAAATTATGGCTTGGATAAAACGTTCGTCATGCGAAAGGTCAGAATCTCAATTGTTATTCAATTATTCAGTCAATACATCTGACAAACCGGAAAAAGCGTGTGACCTTGAAGCGTCTGATTCATCAAAGTACCCTTATACTGACGGAAAACTTGTTCCTTCTATACTCGCCCGAGGCTGAAAAATTGAACGAACCGGCCCTGGACCGAGGGATGGCGATCGCGTCGCCTAGCAACCGGGGGTGGTGGTGGTGGGGAGGGGAGGACGGAGCGCGTGTGTGTGGGAAGCGCGCGATACTCGTGACATTGACAGTTGCCATAGGGACGACGCTTGGTTACCGCCATCTATATTGTTTTGCCGCCGCCGGTGCAGACGGGATTACCGCGGGGGCGTGGGAGAGAGAGGGTGAGGGGAGCGGCAAATGGGTCAAATGAAGGAAAGTTGAGGATTGATGAGCTCGCTTTATTGCTCGGACGGATTTTTGGATTTAGTGCGAAAGTTTCGTAAAGTCCGAGCTCTTATTGGAGAGTTTTATGTGTTCCGGAGACTTCGGATAAATATTGTTTACGTATTTAGTCGTCCAAACAGTTTTTCATTACATGTTGATCGTCACTCAACTGGTTACAGATACAATGTTATTTTCACGTTGACGAGTCGCAGCTACCTTAATTCACCAGGAAATTGTTCTTTAGAAGCGGCTGGAAATGCAAATAACTGTTAGAAAATCCTGTCACTGAGAGGGTTTCACAAAAACTTCTAGATGAATGATAAATAAATTAAAGGAACCCTACTATCAACCAGTAATATGTGGAAACCGTTGCAATTCAAACTCATTGGTGTTTTAAGGTATCTGATTTGATTGAATCATTTCAATCGGTTGGAGAATAAATAACATTATATATCAAAAAAATGACATTCAGTTCAAATGTTCATCTATAGATGCGTTTTATTAGGTGAGTCCACTCGGACCATAGCATCTATTATATCCATTTAAAATTGTGTTTCCAATAGGTATATGCTCAGAATCTTCGAATTATTGGGAAAGCATACCTATCATAACCGCAAAACGAAACACGTCAAAACATGTTCGAAATATTCTTTGGGCAACTGAAGAAAACCAAGCTTTCGTAATCAGATCGATCTATTCATTCAGACGCTGTGGTTCAGGGGTCCAATTTTTGACCACTCTCGTTGTTTAGCGAGTACGCTATCACTAAGGTAGGAAAGATTTGATTGGCTGCGCCTTAGCAATAGCGTATGCGTTACCATAACGAAGACCGTCAAAAATCGAGCCTCTGGTAGGAAGCAATATTCTTGATTCATTCATTATTTCTCTAGCTGGGTACGTGATATTTATTGTTAGACAGTAATTTCGTCCCTTTCAAAGTGTTGAATATTTCTGGTTTAACCGGTTTCAAGCAGAATCAAACGCCTCTGCCCTAATAAAATCATATCATTTGACGCTTCATAATAGTTACTAGATGTCAGCAACCTACATAATAAATTGTATTATTGCCTGTTTTCCGTTTTCAGTTAGGTTGGGTGCTTAACAGCTTTGTTTTTATCAAGTCGGGAATTTGAAACTTGAGTGAAAAAAGCGGTATTCTTTCGTCAGCGAGACAGAAAAAAATAATATAATCAAAAGTTTTTAAATATTTATCTTTCCATTTGAGTTTCAAATCGCGTTCGCGTGGCAATAGGTAGCAAAAATAGTAATTGATATGCATCGTCAGGTTTGAGCATTGTTAGTCTTCTGTAGAAGGAGAAATAAAAAAAAAATCGTAGTCAAAAAAAGATTTATCCATTAGAAAAATTTGGTGTTCCAAATTTAAAGTCTGAGACAGTGATACAAATCACTTATTCTGAGAAAAAACTTCATGTAACAAAAGTTGCTTAGAATTAGTCAATCTATCGATTTCCGCACTTATTTTCAGAAAGAAAGCAACACCAGGACAGAGCAGAATGGTAAAAAGAACCTAAATGCAAATTTTTATAAAAATCGGTGCTGTATGGGATAAATACACACTTTTTTACTGTCATTGACTGGATTAAAACTTACAAATGAATTACTATCCTATATTACCATATTTAAACCATCTTATGTGTTCGACGTCCTTTTTAACCAAAGTCCAACTCCCCTCCCCAAACATTACTGAGTTTGTTGTTCTAAAATTGTTCGTTTTCGTTAACCAGCTGACGAACGTCAACCCTCAAAAGTCGAAACTTGTGCGAGCAATGGATCAACGAGGCCTTACCTTTTAACGTGCGATTACCCAGCACGGTGGCCCGGCGAGGATTCGAACCCCGGCCTTCCGCTTGATAGGCAGATATGCTAACCACTACACTACCGAGACCACAGTTAAATCCAAAATGATTTTGGAAGTACATTTTACAGTAAGAGCTTTAATTGGGGAGTCAAAGTGCTCTTGCATTTGCGAAATAATCGATCGTCTGCGCTTCCCTAGCACGCACTGTCGAGTTGTCACCAAAAAGGAGGGACAGAGCCTGTCCCACGCGGAACATTGAATTTTGATTGAAAAATCGGGACGTCCCGCCAAATTCGGGACGTCTGGCAACGATGGTGCTTAAATAAATTATACATCAATTTCATTTCCCAGTCAAACACTGTGTGTAAATAAATCCGTTTGATGACATCAAACACATTAGACTAGAATGCTTTGAATCAACATTTACCTTATCACAATCACTAACAATCGCATTATGTTGACTCACTCAATTTGAATGGTCAATGACATTCAAATGACCTTGTTTTTTATTCAGTATTATTTACTGTCGTTATGGAAAAATGACAATTATGTATAATGCGAGTTTGTATTTACTTAATGAACTCACCTAGGATACTTGATTGGTAACCTTTGATTCGTAATAAGATAATTGGAAGGTTCCTATTTATTATGTTAGCATTTTGGTTGTGGGATTGAAGTGAGTAGGTACTAGTCTTCATTCTACTTACCGGATTTGGTACTCTATCAGTTTTCGAAATGTTGCTCACCTGTAAATAAAAAACATGTTTGACATTTGATGGAGGGACTCGAAAGAAAATATAAATCACATAATGGTGAAAGGCATTCGAAAACACGTTAAATAAAAAATCAAATATCCATACAAGCTATTCCAAATATGAATATCTTATTTATAACATGTTTTTGGGAAATGAAGAAGATAGAATCGAAAATTCAGGTTCGTGAGAGAATGAGATGATATGAGTTAGCCTCTGAAAATATGTGAACTGTCAGTGTTTTTACTTTTTTTTCAATATATACATTTGATGTTAATGTTCTGGACAATTGACAAACAAAATCAGAACTGTCAGAAAACATTCCAGACAAAATTTCACAAAGAAAAAGTCAAGACTTCGAAATTATATTTCCTTACAGTTGTTAGTGTTTTACATAGATGATTGAAAATAGTTTCCTTAGGAACCCAAGTAAATTTCATTACGAATTTCGAAGCATCGTTTATTTGTGAATAAATTTATTCGCGTGTTTTCCAAAATTAATTCATATCTGTCTGATTTCAAACGATTTTCGGAAAAAAAGTATGTTTATCTAATAGAAAAAGCCACGTTTCTGGACTCTGTGTTGATCAATTAGTCTTGGCTTGCGCCGCGACCAAGCAATCTTTACAGTTGTCCAAGACTGTTAGGTTTTTCCTATCTGGTAAACAATATACTACTTACGCATTGTCATTGTTACGCGCTCATTCATTAAAAATCGAAACATGTAATACCTACGCGATCGGAGTAATAAATTGTATTCATACACATTGTTAATAAACATCCGTTTTCAATGGTAATTACTAATTTGAATATATCTTTAATTAATTCATTGGAATAGCCTTGTAATCGAAATACACACCCACCCATTCGTAGTACATGAACCGATTCAAAACGTCAATATCATTGATATAAGTCGTTAACAATTACATAAATATCACATATAACGGTATCAGATTACCCAATCAGCAAGCTGTGGATTACGGTTAATGTTTTTAAATACAGTCAGTCCTCTTATCGAATAACTGCCAACGCAGTCATACGTTTCCTGGAATCTCTGACTATACAGGATGCGGTGGAATGTGCGAATTTCCGGTATAACTGATCGTTTTAGCGCCAATTTTATCCATCATCATGAAACATTATGCGTATGCAATTATTACATTTTTATCGCTTTTCCTGTGAACGAAACTTCCTTTCTCTCCATTTTCAAGAATGATACACTTTGTTTTTGTAATAATTATCATATATTAGCATAACTTAAAAGTGAGAGAGAACAAAAAGTGGTCAAGGCCTGAGCTGGAATTTCCTATTCCGATTAGAAGAATACATAAAAACTTGTTTTAATGAGGATGTCTCTAATTTTTTCAACGAAAGCAAGTTTTTTTATTGGAACTGTGAGCATCAGAAAATTTAATTAGTGATATCATCAACGGACTATAGGTACAGATGTGTTCAGAATGGCGTGATGATGATAATTTTTCTATTCTTTCAGATTATGGATTTGTACTCAAAATTGGAGGATTGAAAACAGTCTATCTGCCGGCAACATTCGATAATAAGGATTAATCGTACAGAACAAAAAGAAAAGACACATGGTTTGCTTTGGATTGAATTCAGGGAGGTTCTGAAAAAATTAAATGGAGAATATAATGAACTTATAGCTTTGCAAATTTATATTTCTGGATATATACGATATTTCCTAATACATAGTGAAGGAAGCAGGTCATTAAAATAAGTACAGGAAAAAAAAAAGCTCAGATTAAGAAAAGTGATTTTGCGTTATAGTCTTCTAATAGAATGGGATTAGGAAAATACAGAAAGTTTCCACAAACTTCCTTTCCTCCACAAATATTCTCACATTCATTTTCCCTTTTCAAATAAATATATGTGTTTTTTTCAAAGTGTTTCGATACAACGAGAGTTCACCTCAACAAAATTTATAGGACATATTTGAAAAACTATCAAGAATAAGCTAAGTGAGTACAAGTCGTAAAATGATTACATTGAAAAATTTTAATTTATTTTTCATACCATATTCAGAAGCTTTTCGAGTCGTTTTTAATGACGACATGGATAACCCATCATGATTTTCATTTATTTTGAAAGCATTAAGTCATTATCGGTAAATATTGAATATTTAGATAATTCAGGACATACCATGGCCAAATCAGAAGAAAAACATTGTGATATTAAAAATATTACTGTGAAACACATTCTCCAAAAATGCTCTTTATACTATCAGCAAAGAGAGGACAATAACATCCCAGAGAGTATCTGTCACCCAGTCCTTAGGAAAATGCAGTCCAACCGAAAATGTGATAAACTTTTTGAAATGAACCAAACTTGCAACAAAAATTTATTACCGTTACACAGTATCAATGTATTCCCTAACAATTTAAATGTCTTCAATAACTGTAATAGTTGATGAGACAATAAATAAAGCTTCATCATTCTGATACATTGATATCATCAGGTTGAAAATAAAAATTGATATGAATTTTTATCTTTTTCATATCATATTTCCCTACATCAACCAATATTACAAGTACGTTCATCTTGTGATTGTTTCAATAAATATCAAATTTTCACTGCTATGATTTCACTGCACTCGAAACAAATCAAATTTTGACATGTATTTCATATGGACCCGAAAAAATACAGCTCCTTACTTGAAAACTCCTTGGGGTTGACCTAAGGCACAACATTCTCTAAAATACTTCTTTTAGCATTTTTCTATAACCCATTGAAAATTGTAATGATGAGGTGCAAATTACAAACAGTAAATTATTACTAATTCCAAGACTATGCTTACTAATCTCATTGGGTTTATTGTATTCTAGGTATATGCATTACCGGGAACGGTATTTTTATTACGATGCGAGACAAACTGGAATCTCCTAAAGTGGGCATTGAAAGAAATCAGAAGCGAAATCCCTAAAACGTTAATATAAAGCATGCTACTCTGTAAGGATGCTGTGCGGTTTACAAATAAAGAAACTGGAAATCCATGGCCTACGGCTGAACCCAGGTAGGAAATTCTTTTGTGAATCATTCTTGACAGGATAATTTACTTGCTATACAAATGCCAAACGTAAAAACCTTAATTTTAGCGTGGCATTGCGAATACAGTATTTTCAATTCCACGAGAAGGTTGATTTTTGAAAAATTTAATTTGCATGAATATGCTTGTTTGCTGAAGGATCAAGGAGAACGTTATATTGAAGTTATTGAATATTTATTTAACGAATGAGACGACGAAGGTTTGTAATCAAGTATTTCAATCATTCAAGATGTCAACAAAATATGGCAGACACTTTTGAGAAGTAGTATGTTAAGTATTTGAATCATTCAAGATGCTAACAAAACCCCGATGAAGTATATTCAAATCAGACATTCATCTAGGAATCTACCAACACTGCCGAAGGGTCAATTGGTGTTAATTCTGATGGATTCGTAAGAATTGCTTATACATCAAAAGCAAGTTGAATGATTATAGATTTGAAGCTGAAACTGGAGGGTTCGCCATAGTACCTTGCCAGATAGAAAACCTATACTTGTTCAGTTATTATGATAACGTTCTCATCCAAGTTTGATTTCCAAACAATTCAAACTTCATTATGGGGAAGGAGAGTTTGCGACGGTGCTTGTCATCAATTCTTCATAACCTGGAGCAAATTCAGGTTTATTATTGAGGAAAATTAGGACACTCTTGATTATTTTTGTTTCTCTCAACCTCGATCAAATGAAAACTACATTTCCTCTTGGGTATTTAGTTACAGTCTTCCGATGAAAGCAACTACTGTTTCGTTAGTTCTGGTTTCGGAGGTAATTCATTTATTATTTTGAACTGATACTGATGCGTTTTTCGTTCAAATGTAGTATATTCATTATTGAATATTTCATGATATAGAAAACATAAAAGGTTTTCGGTAAATTAATAAGTTTTTTGGAAATCATACTTTGATGTGAACCTTGTGACAGTAACTGTACAAAAATAGGCCGTTTATTTTTCATGGCACTAGGGTGAACCCTCTGTCAGTAATCTATAATCATTCAACTTGCAAGTGATAGCCCATTCATTTATCTTTGGATATACAGGAGACACAATTCCTGCGAGTCCATCAGAATTAATACTAGTTGAGCGTTCCGCAATATTGATAGATTCCTAGATGAATGTCTGATTTGAATATACTTTATCGGGTGTTATTTCCAGTAGTTTAATAAAAGCCGATTCTTCATTTCCATTTTTTGTTATTTTTACAGTGCATGTATTGTTTTTTTGTTCCATGGTTGTATTCATTATTCAATATTCCCTGGTAAAGAAAACATGCAACGTTATTTATACATATTTATTATTATAATAATTCTGAATGAACAAATATTTTGGTTATTATTGAACTCAAAAAACAAAAAACGAAGTGAGGACATCTATTCATCAACTTCCAGTGATTTCAACCATTAAATTCTAAATAAGTGACCAACCAATAATAGATGCATATTGTTAATTGGAATATATGAACTACATGGATAAAGGGTGGTTTTGATCAAATGTTTACAAATCAACTGTAAACTAATGGTATCGAAGAATTCAACATGTAGAGATCAAATGAAAATTAAATTATAGTTTTGGAGATAAGAATGCACACGTATTAGAATATCAAAATGTGATTTGATAAAATTTTGATTAATATCAAGTTAATGATCGAATTGTCCCATACTTGGTGAAATACATGATGACGTAATTAAACAATACTCCATCGTGTTACACGTCATTACACGCCTGCAGAAAAAACAACAAAATAAAGTATTATTCAATTACCTTGACTGACAAAAAAAAACTTTGATAGTGTGACCTCAAACTCTGTATCAGCTGTAGCTCGGTAAAATTGATGACAAATCAAATTGTCATATTTGTCATTGAAACTCTAGACTCCTTGGGCCAAGTTTTGTATTGAAAGAATCAGATTCGAGACGCATTTTGAAATATGAGATGTGTTTTCTTGCCGTGGCCCTGCTAGAGGTGAATTCGTATCTTTCCCTTATTTTGGAATTCACTTACGCTTTGTGATGTATTTATTGTTAATGCAATTGATTTGTGGGTTGAACACGAATTTTACCAAAAAATTGTTTCTTTCCGTTTACCAGCTGAGGAACGTCAACCCCTCAAAAGTCGAAACTTGTGCGAGCAATGAATTAACGTTCCCCTTACCTTTTAACGTGTGAATATCAGCACGGTGGTCTGGCAGGGAATTGAACCCCGCTCTTGCGCTTCATAGGCAGACCTGCTCACCTCTACACTACCGTGAAAAGTTGTGGGAAAAAAAATCGATATCTTGTTTGTCAAATTCAGTGAAAACAAACATTACTTTCACTTTCCAACTAAAATTTATAATTTTGGTGATACACAGACATTCAATGGACTGTTATCTCTGTGAATAACTTCGACTTTTAGTAAAAAATTCTTAGTCATGACGTGAGATGTCATACTCTACACTTTGTTCGTGCAAGTTCGGTAGAACAAGATATACCTTCTCAATGCATAACGGTACCGATATTGGCAATAAAGGATTTTTTTACCCGAAAATCATTGACACTGTTAGGTTAATCGAATCGCTTTGATTTATCATCATGCTCGTTTACGGCTGTTTACGAAATTACCGACACGGTTCATTCGATACGGGTTCGTATTAACGAGAAAGGTTAGGTAGCAACATAAAAACCGCAGGTAAAATTATAGGTATAACCGCATTCTTCACCTTGATTATTTTACAACATGGATATGTGTGACGCAATTCAGTTTCATTACGAACTATTTTTATTTATAGAAATGCTATCCGAACTGGTCACATGTCGCATTACGAAACTAGATTGATGGGGACACGAATGTCGGAATGAAGATAGAAACGTAAGAATTTCAAATGAGCAACAACGAATGATAAACGAAATGACTAGATCGGAATGTAAATTTTTGAAATGTATGTTTTCACGGATGCTGAAACATAGATTATTCTCTCGGAATCAATTCAAGGACTGATAGACATCTTGTTTTGACAATTCTAGTGATAAAATGGACAGTTGAGATGAAATGTAACACTGAAACATTTCGCACACGAATCAATTTTCAGAAGAATTATGTTTTATATGCTTGGAAACATTAATTTCAGGATCACACCTGAACAGACAGGATTTCTTCAAGAAACACGAAAGACATGATCGATCAACGGTTTTAGTCAACAGTAGGTCTAGAATTGTGACGAGTGTATTTTATATGACAGTAACTGGAACGCGGTACAGGCAATGGAAGTCAATAATGCAATTTGGTTGGTCAAATCCTAGAGGGTTTGATGAATTACAGTGCTGAATCGATCTGTCTATCACTACTTGATAGTGACTCCAGCATGGATGTCGAAAGGTCTAACTCTGAAACATCCCGCCTATGGAATATAAATTGTAAATATTCAAACCCATTATTTTCCACCTGTATCACTCCAAGAATAGTACTTCTGATCATCATGGTACAATGAGGAATATCACAGTCCTCTTTGTTCCTTTCAGCGGAAGTGGTTACTTCCTTCAATACGATCATTAAGAACTTGGGTATTTATTTTTATGGAGGACATGATGTGCAAGGAATTACTTTTTGCCTTTCTTCTCCGAATCAAGAACTGATAGACATCTTTATCAATTTAGCAGTGATGAAATACATTGCGTGAATTTTGAGCTTCCATGGAGGACCTGATTTATTAGGTAATAATAACTACAGCTGTAACACAATTTAATCATTATTTTATCAAGTATTCAAATGAAATTGACAGTATACAATGTGCATCATTGTTATCAAGAACAGATGAGATAGGGCAGTTTTATGTTATAGCCAAACCACAAACAATACGAAAGACACGCCAGTCACGATTAAGTTCATCCTCAATCATAAAACAATTGTTATTTATTGAAGTGAAAGTTTCTTGACTGAAAGTTTTAAAAGTACTGTTAGATTTTGATTCTGGTGCTAATTTTTTGAATGGCTTGATAGGCATTACTCTTGGACCTTTTTCACTCACTACTGTCAGTTTACGCACAGGAACGTGTAATATGTGAGTATTTTCGAAAATATAACGACTGGTTATCGATAAATCATTTTAAAATAAAAACTGACCTTCATTGTGATATATATGCGTAACACAGCAGATGATGTAATAGTGAATATCTCTGTTGTATGAAACACAGGGTTCTGCAGTACCTACTGATTGACATAAGTCGACCACTATTAAAACCAAAATTCCCAATCATTTATTTTTTTATTTTAACGAAATATATGAGGATCAGAATCGCTTTGGACGTCGAAGTTACACAATTTTTGTAGTTTAATACCTCATCTGAGTTTGACAATGTTCAGTAGAAAAACATTTATTGAAAAATCTTTTTATTTCATTGAATGAATATTCCACTATATGAAACAATTTTAATTATGTCTTGAGAGGAAATAAATAGTAGTATTATTACTGACCATTGTATTCAGTGAATATATACCGCTCGCATTGTATATTTTATTTTTGGGCCGAAAAAAATGCTAAAAATGTCACGCGAAATTTGGAAATGTAAATTTCAAGGTGAAACCATCATCAATAACCATTCCAGCAATGTTGTTTGTTTGCCAACATACATAATTCAGCGGCGATTACCATTTTCTTTGCGGAGAATTGCCTACCAGTCTCAAGGTGAACAGACAAAAAATTAATTTTCTATGCTAGCTCGAGGTTCACTGAACTAGATTTCTAATTTCGTAACGATATCTGTTCATGCCTAGTGGATGTCTAGCGCACACATTACAGTAATATAATGGTTTCCGTTTGGAATCCACTACTGAATTCTCACAGTGCGTATTTGATAGACATTCAAAAAGAATGTGTTTCGGGTCGTTCTTAGTTTGATTGAATTTCGGTTGTGAATGTCTTTTTTTTGTGGCAGATAAATAATTCTCTGTATTGTTTCGGTTTTCTGAGGAAATAATAGTATATTATGCAACGATCGTGTAATGATGGTTATTAATACATGAGCATAAACCGGGATACGAAACTCACCTTCGGCTCGTTTCGTATGGTTTATGCGAGTGTCTTAATAACCATTACATGAGAGGTGCATACGCTATTTTATCTACATCAAATAAATAATGAAGAACTAAAAATATTATATTATTAGGTATTTATATTGAACACAATAATAGTAGGTAATCAAGCGCATTACTTCAAAAAATTCTACAAAATTATAATTAATGGTATAACCACGGAAAATACAACAATGAGAAATAGAAAGAAATAAAAATTAAAAAAATCTCTGCCGAGGTCAGGATTTGAACCCGGACGTTTCTGTTGACTGCCCTCGCCATTGACCACTCGGCCATGATAGTTCATTCGATTTGGTCGAAAATAAAAACTTATGTGTTGCATATGTCAAATGAAAAATATAATCCTTTCGATTGTATATTTTTCTTGTCTAAGACATCTGTGGAGGAGTCGTTGGTAATTCTTCCATATCAGTGCTGTGAGACATTTTCATTCAATTATCGAAAATTGACTAAATTATTCAAAAATTCAATACCTTCTAATTTTAACTTGACAAACGTCAAAATGCAAAGCTTGCACATCATGCTTGATTGAAAAATAATGGGTTTCTATTGGTTGGAAATCTGTATCGTAATGAAAATCTGTATCGTAATGGATTTCATTATAAAACGGGTTGTGGGCACATAAGTGAATTACGGGTGTAGATAAAAGACGTAAATTTGTCATAACTCTCGAACTGAGTTTTGTACGAGATATCAATCAAAGATTGAACAATTTCAGTAACCACGTAACGACAAATTTTGAAGGTTATTTTTCTTATCCAGCACTGTTTTATTCGCATGAAATAATTCCTTAATCCAACCCTACCACATTCAGATTGAAAATTTACTTAAAATCATTGCTATTATCATCGATGAATTATTGGATTCTTGAATTGTACTCTCGTAAATACTACTAAAGTAAATGTATTTATCTACACCCGTACTCTAATAATACACTTGTATGTCTACAACCCGTCTTATAATGAAATCCATTACGATACAGATTCTCAACCAATAGAAACCCATTATTTTTCAATCAAGTATGATGTGCATGCTCTGCATTTGACGTTTGTCAAATCAAAATCGGTATAGGTATTGAATTTTTAAGGAATATAGCCAATCTGATACCAGCGATATGGAGAATTACCTTCGACACCTTCACCGGCAGAAATACAGTTAGAATGATTAAATCTTTTCATTTGACAAAATGCATGATTTATCTCTTTATTTTTGCAACTTAGTTTTCTGAGCTCTCCGCAGCCGAGCGGTCAAAGGCGCTGAGTTTAAATTTGCTGGTTGGACTAGTTGGAAGAGACATTGATTGGTTCGATTCTTTTTTTTATTTTTGATCTTTTCATTTTTCATCATTTTATTTCTTGTAATACGATTAATTACAATATTGTAGAATTTTTCAAAGGAATTATATATATATATATATATATATATATATATATATATATATATATATATATATATATCAGGGCTTCGGTCTGAAGAAAAAGATTACTCTTTTTAGCTACCCGAGCTTTCGCTAATTTTTATTAGCTTTTTCGAGGGCTACAATATAAAATGGACATCAAAAAGTATAAATATAAAAATAGAAGGTACATACTTGTGCTATTTGAGGTTTTTTTTTTTTGTGAATGAAATGTAAAGATAAAACATGAGATGTGTAAATTTTGACAATGAAAGGTGAAGTTATTGATTTGGAAATTCATAGTGTTCTTTTCACTGATGAAAGTTATATACAAGATGTATTTAGTTGTTTAATAGAAACGAATAAATTTTACTGAGGTTTTCAATATCTGATTTTTTGTTCATGTTGTTTTTTCTCGTTTTAATTTCAGTCATTTCCAAAAAGAGACGTTTGTTCAAGTTTTTTTCAATATGAAGAATTTTTGTGTTATTATAATCAATTGTATGATCATTTTCAATAGAATGTTTGGTTAATGCACATGAATTTTGTCTCATATTTCTACAATCACTTTTGTGTAGAGCTATTCGTGTTTTCAAATTATTTTTTGTTTGACCAATATATTTTTTGTCACAATCATTGCAAGGAATTTCGTACACTACGTGAGATTTTTCAAAAAGTGGATCTTCATCTTTCAATTTTGAATGTAATTTGTTCAAAGGTTTTATTTTTCTTTGTGAAATTTTGATATTGTTTTCTTGTTTAAATACATTTATGATTTTGCTTGATAATTCTGGAATATAAGGAATAGAACAGTATTTGTATGTAGAAATTTCATTGCGATTGTTTTCTGTAGTATCGATTATATTTGAAGTTGTATTATATAAAAGTTTTTTTAGAAATGTTGGGGGGTAAGAACAGTTTATTAGCATATCGTATATTATTTTCAAATTTTTATTGATGAGTGACGGATGTGAAATCTTTTCAATTCTGTTTTTTAGAGCAAGTACCAAATTAATTTTCATTTTTTGTGGATGACTTGATAGATAACTCATGTATCTTCCTGAATTGGTTGGTTTGAAGTAGTAATCTAATTCATTGTCAAAATTTACACATCTCATGTTTTATCTTTACATTTCATTCACAAAAAAAAACCTCAAATAGCACAAGTATGTACCTTCTATTTTTATATTTATACTTTTTGATGTCCATTTTATATTGTAGCCCTCGAAAAAGCTAATAAAAATTAGCGAAAGCTCGGGTAGCTAAAAAGAGTAATCTTTTTCTTCAGACCGAAGCCCTGATATAGAAAAAACAACTTTGTGTACAAATAGACGGTCGAGAATACTTATCATCTATATATATATATATATATATATATATATATATATATATATCTATATATATATATATATATATATATATATATATATATATATATATATATATATGTATATAATATTTGTATTTCTTCACTATTGATCGGGTGTAGATAGCATATGTAACTCTCATGTAATGGTATACACTCGCATGAACCATGAGAAATTCACCTTCGAGCTTCGTATTCCGGTTGATGCTCGTGTATTAATAACCATCATTACATGATCGTTGCATAATATACTATTTTTCTACTCCCACTATATTAAAACGGTCAATACGTATTTGACCGCTGTTAGGTAATGGTTCATTTATAATACACGTGTATTCTAGATTAATGGCGGCCGCTTCCGGATTTGTTTTTTTAACGATGGGATACGTAACATTTGATCAAATATGATCTCATCACTATCTTCAATAGATGAAGAACCAAATTTAGTGAATTTTCGTTTCGAATTCTTCGCAAGATTGAATTGAAAATAATAGTTTTAGGAAATTAATTGTTCAATAGATTGTGGATTGGTACCGTTTCTAATAATATCCATGGAGCAAGCAATTGTTTTACCTACTCGTTGTCATCCAGTGACTCGTTGATCATTGAAAATGAGTGAAAACGATGAACTTTTTGCTTCACCAGCAGAAATTACCGCTCAAGCATGGTGGGAGTAGTAAAAGTACAGTATGGAAATGGACGATAAGGCCAATTACGTGCGCTCACCAATCACCGCACTCGGCTAACGCCTCGTGCTCATGCGTAATAGGCTACGTATCCCCCTCGTTACGTTAATAACTTATGTTAATGGTTGAGAGTGTTTTTTTCGGGCTGACGACAAATTTTATCACATTATTATGGGAGAGGTTGAAGTAAGTCTCACTCCTATCCTATGTGTAGTCAATTTGCAAAAACGATATCTATCTAGCAAGCTGACTGTTTATTCGCCTGTTACTGTGCCTATTGTATTTTCAATGAATAAACATTAATTTTATTGCATAAAACTACAAAGAGGACAAGGTTACAAAATATTCCTTATTTTTACTCGTTCGCGTCTAATCTGATATTCCAACAGGGAATATCGTCCTTTCCACCAGCGTAAATTAATTTCCCTCGAACGCCAACCCTTCCTCTCCGACAAACAGTTTCGCATCGCTCGCATCTGTGAAGTTCCTTCCAATTTCCCGGCCAAAATGTACGACCCTCCGCTCCTCGATTGATATAAATTGGTAAATAAAGGCCCCCTTTCGACGCTCGCGACGCCCAGCGTCGCGTGGGTCGACCGAATCGGCAATAACACATGAAATATTGAGAGCTCCGGGCTCGCGAAGGCGCACTCCTAGGGGAGGAGAATCGGATTCTGGAATTCTGGATACATTAGCCGTCGATCACGCTCTTTCGGACGAAATTCAATCGAATTGTGTTGTTCGCGCCAGAATAGCAAAACGAAAGCAATCTTTCGCAAATTGATGTGATGTTTTCGAAAGGAATAGGGAAGATGTATGATTATTTCTTTCATCTGTCGAATATCAGTCATCAACCAATCACACTTTTGTTTCCTGTTTGACAAAACCAATCAACACGCACCATTAGCGGCTATTTGCATGTTGCACAATGGTCACCGACTATTCAACATGATCAATCAATCAATCAATCAATCAATCATATATTTCATTCAGAGACCCTATTGGGTATAGAACATGTCAATCACAATGAACAAGTAAAGTTCTTATCCTAAAACAACAAATAGTTTTACAATCAATATGCACAATCACAAATATATTAAAACATACACTAATTCACTATTGTTTCATATTAAAATACTCAGTAAGGTCGTAAAACAAATTAATTTGTAAATATTTTTTCATGGCGCTTCGGAATTTGGATAGTGTGGTCTCATTTCTAATATTTTCTGGCAACTTATTGTAAGCCTTTATACCCATGGAAAGTGGTCCCTTTGACGCTAGATCCCAGACTTGTCAAGTCTGGGATAGATATTGCTGCTAGCTCTAGTTTGATATGGGTGTACATCATTATATCTCGGAAGTGTATTTTTTGTTCTGTAGATGTAACATACCACCTCCAGTATATACAAGCAGACTAATGGCAGGACATTCAACTCTGCAAATAGAGGTCTACAGGAGAGTCTGTTTGACGTTTTCATTATAGCTCGTATTGCTCGTTTTTGTGTTAAAAAAAGACCTTGTGCTGCCGGCATTGCTCCCCATAGCATTATGCCATACATCAAATTTGACTGTATTTCTGCAAAATAAAAATCTCTCAGGCAGTTCCTATCGACATGGTTACGAATACAACGGATTTGATATATTTTTGAATTTATTTTTTTTGTCATATTGTATATATGGTCATGCCAGCTGAGTGTTTCTTCTAAAGTCAATCCTAGAAATTTCACAGAAGTGTTTCGGTTTATGTGTACATCGTCAAGTTTTAAATATATTTGGTGGTTTATAGTTCTTTGTCTAGTATGAAAGATTACATATTCTGTTTTTTCGGTATTGAGATACAGTTGATTGGCAGAGAACCATTCCCCAAGTTTCCCTAGTAACAGATTGCAGTCGTCCTCGTTAGTCAGAATGCATTCGCGGTCTACTAAAAAAGCTGAATCATCTGCATACAAAGTTATATTGTATCCCGGTAGATATTCCACTAAGTCAGCAATGAACAGTGTAAATAGTACTGGAGCTAGAACACTACCTTGAGGAACGCCTACTTCCAGCCTTACGGTTTCAGAACAATGCCTACTCACTGATCCATCTGGCTCCTTTTGAGATATTTGAACAAACTGACTTCTGTCCAATAAGTAGGATGAAATCAGTTTTGCAGCTGTGCCCCTTATTCCACCCAGCCAGAGCTTCTTGAGCAGTTCCTCATGGGGAACACAATCAAAAGCTCTGCTTAAATCGCAAAAGAGCCCTATATCGAACAGCCTGTGAATCTGACAGTATCTTAAATGAATAGATCTTCAACGTCAAATTGAATCAATAATGTTGAAGTGTTTAAAAATGAATAGGTTTGGCGAAACCAAAATCGAAGAAATAGTTGGTATAATCCTGTCTACAATCCCTCATAATACAGTGAGGAGTAAAAACAGTGTATGGAGTCACATAAAATAATTGTTTTTGATTTCAATTGATAATTTATTATTTATGTCTTGTTTTGTTGATTGTTGTTGATACTCTGAATGAATCATTCCAAATTGTTTCATTTTGTGAATATGTCTCTCTGATATAAGGAATTGGGATCACGAAATAATCTTCATAAATATAACACAACCTTGATTAATAAGCTACTATTTTGATTGCTGCTAAATTTCTCTTGGTTTCATAAATTTGACTCGACATTATTTTGACATCAATAACCAGAGATGAAAGCGCTCGAGCTTTGCTCTCGGGCTTTCAACAGATTATTAATGCCAATTAAATTATCATAGAATACAGTCGAAAATTAGGTCTTGTTATATTACCCTTAATTATTAGTTATGTCATGAATCAATCATTTAAATCTTTATTACTTAGAATGAAATATCAATAGGCTTGAGAATATTCAAATTATATTTCCAATTGAAACTGAAATAATTTAATAGTGACGTTTCCTATATATGTTTACTATGAACGTTTCAGGTCAGTACTCAAGTATTGTGCGGTATCGAAGTACAAAAACACTTTAGAAATATAGCCCATAAGTAGTTGTTTTCACATATTTCAAGAGATGCCAAAATACGAAAACAATGGTGTAAGATAATAGGAAATCGTGTTTATTTTGTTGGGAAAAGCATTTTAACGTCTGTGTGCTATATGTATATATAGCTCAGTGTGAATTTGCATCAGCTATTTAGCAGTGAAAAATTCGGATAGTCGAGTCGGTTCAATTTACCACTATATTGGGGGACACAGGATTGTGGTGGTACACCCCCGTATCACCGTAAGTTTTAAGGGAAATTGATTCAAATTTAGGATAAGAAGGAGCACACACATAATTTCCAAGAGTATTGGGATAGTTCTCGTTTTGAGAAACATGAGATGAATGCAGTTCCCGAACGAAACAATTTAAAGGAAACTGTTTCAAAATAACTACTGGTCTATCTTAACAATATTGTTCATGTTCGTCCTAATATTATCTTTACACTTCAGAGTGTTGAGTTTTTTCGGAATAAATTCAATATATATATATATATATATATATATATATATATATATATATATATATTTATATTCCGAGGACGATAGTACTCTTCATACCAGTTTTTCTTCCAGAGTTCCCATACCAGCTCGAGAAACAAACATTCAAAGAAACATTCACGTCAATAAAATTAACGACGACTTGGTTAAAATAATAGAATGGGGTAACATGAACTTGGTGGAATTCAATGTTACGAAAACCCAGGCATGTCTCTTCTCAAGAGAAGCCGATCTGTCATCATCTGATATTTAGATGTCAGGAGTGGCTATTCCTACAAAATAAAGTATCTCGATGCTAGGAATCACAATCAGTGATAGTCTCTCATGGAAAAACCATGTGTGATTGATCGCTAAAAGTGTTTCCCATAAACTTGGATTTCTATTTCGTGCGAAGAAATACTTCACTTCTCTTCAGCTTCTGATGATCTACAAGGCTCAGATACGACCTGTTATGGAGTACAGTTCTCATGTGTGGAGTTCGGCATTCATTATGGATTCTCGATTCCATTCGGAGAATAGCAAGTCGTCTTGTTGGTGATTCTCCGCTCACAGACTCGCTCACTTCATTGGAACATCGTAGAAGGGTCGGAGATTTGTCTCTCTTCTGTAGATACTTTCACGGTCGATGCTCTTCCGAATTGTTATCTACCCTTGGCAATATCCACACGGATGGCTCGACGAGTACAGAATTCCCACCCCTTTGTTGTGAGTTTGGAAACCTGTCGAACCTCTCTTTCTAAGGGATCTTTTTTCAATAGAACAGCTACGCTTTGGAAAGAGGTTTTTCCTGAGGCTTACGAACTTCAGAATTTCAAAGTAAATGTTAATTCGTATCTTCTGTCCCTTGATTCACGTGGTGTTCTTTGATCATTACAGGGCTTCCCTTTCCTGTGAATCTACACATAAAAAAAATATGAGTCCCTGTTGAGGTCCAGAACATGTTCCAGACAGAAAGATTGGTGTGGTTCTTCTGGCGCAGATCACGAAGGACATCATCAATAATATACCAGGGATCCAGCATCAAATTTTTGGAGAGTGGTAGTCAATTGGAAAATTCTTCCCTCCTAGCTGAAACGACTACAGAAAGAGAAACATAATTTTTAAGTGAAAACGAAAATCTTCCTAAGATATCGGAAACGTTCCTGCTAGAAAAACACAATTTTAAAGTGTGGACATACTCCGAGCGAATTTCACCCTAGAATACATAGTATACGTCTATCATTGACTGAATACTCAGAAAATGAACTGGAAAACAAATATTGTTTACAAAGCAAAGGCCATCACAAGAGGAAAAACATTCCGCATCAATCAGACATGGAATTTTAATTTCTTTGTATTATCTCATACTCTCTTACAAGTGCGTCCAGAAGTCAGAGCCTTGTACGGTCAATTATTTTGGGTGCCGAAGCGCTCTAGGGCGTTTTACTGATTTTTAGGGTAGCGCATTTGCTATCTCAGCTCTTATAGGTAGGGAAATCCAGAAAAAACCCACAGTGCTACCGGGATACGAGTACGAGCAGAAAGATAAGTTTCCGAAACATTGACATGATTCATTTTCCATCTGCTGTGCGTCCTCTCACTCATTTCGAATACAAATCGACACCAAATTTGGAAATACTCGAGCCGCGATCGAAAATCGAAGGCCGAGGCTACAGATAATATATTCGCGTGAGCGTGCGAAGAGAGCCAGTAGGTATCAGTGACCCAGTACGTGGAATTCGTTTAATTGCCGTAATGCGAGTGGGTAATTCGTGCCGGCCATTATTATTATGTTTTTATGGGAGCGCTGCTGTTATTGCGTTATTATCATAGCCGCAATTAGCGGCACGTAAGCACGAGAAGAGGAAATACGGTGATGATGCTGAAAGAGAGAACAACCGTTGATTATTGTTATTATTTCTTCATTGTTCGCGGATCGTTCGATCGGTGCAGCGGGATTTCGATTTTTCGTCCTTCGTGGCATCCCTGCTGTTGTTACTGCTTTCATGATTTCATAGAATGAGTAGGAACATGAACGGTACGAATCAAAAAAAATAAATAAAAAACCCAACGTTTTTTCTTTGTAGTTTTTTGGGTTTCTAACCCACCACAATCTGGAAAAATTAACATTTAATGATGATCTATGAAAGTGTTGAAGGGCAGGCTTCAAAGCCTTCTTCATAGACCAAAGTTCTACTTTTAATTTATCTTTTGCTTTAAGGAAGTTGTCACAATGCTACTTTCACAACAAAGGTTCCAATTTCATCGTTTATTTTACAATGTTAATCAATGGAAGCGTTTAAACACGTCACTTTTATTATTTTGTTTTGTGTATGAACGCTTCCCTTTATCAGCATTTTGAGAACTTTCTCAAAGTAAAAGATAAAGTAAAAGTGTGGTCTATGAACCTGGCATTTCTCTCCCGAGAAGTTTTTGTGTGTATAAAAAACAGTTTTATTTTACTGAAGTACGTTCTATAAGTCAGCACTTTTCGTTCAACTCAGAGAATAACAATTATTTATGATAAATATTTATCATTTTTAACACAGACAATAACAATTAATATTAATGAAAACTCTTTATAATTGTTAATATTTCGGGTAAAAATCTGGTTCCGTTCTTGAAACTGATTCAAAATTTGTTTACTTCGGTGTTTCATTTTGAAAATATGTGGAAGATCTGGAATGTGAAAGTACGCAGCAACTTTTCTTAGTAGACCATAAGTACAGATTCCACCATTGATTATTATTTTTTCTGATTGTGGTAAGGATTTCAATCCGAAAACACAAGAAGAGAAAATTCACACATCACAAAAAATGACATCCGAATGATACTTATATCTCTTCACGTTTTGGAATCCAAATCTGCACTTCTTGATCTTGCTTCGTGAATTTCTGAGATGTGACATGAGATTTTATCTTTCAAGAGGGGTAGTCTAAGTCTCTAGTATTTTCGTAAAATCGATAGTTCAAACTATTGATTATGTATGAGCGACAGTCTAAACTGACGGGTATATGTTATAATGTTTGAAGTGTCGATTATGAAAAACGCTTCTTTAGCCATCGCCTCAACTGGCACATCATTATAAAACCACAACTATTGTTGTGATTGTTGTAAGATTTTTTTGGAGTTTTAGTGTATTTTTTCACTTTTTCTGAGAATTTTAGTCACGAGTGGCGACTGCAAGGCGACTGCAGCCCGATATATTTAATCCAAACATACATCGTGTAGTATTCCTTCGTTTTTCGTTCTGGAAAAGTGAATAATTTATGTAGAGTTTCTCAAGTTTACTCAGCATATTTTGGTTTGGTTGCGCAACTGACTCGATTACTATCGAGCTTAGTTTGAGTTCACTGCTTTCGAAACAAAACAACTGAATGGTGAGTATCCGCAGTGCTGAAATTATATGAAGCTAATGCTCAAGTAGAGTTAATGACAGATAATATGAAAACTTTATGGAAGGGAAGTGTTAGTTTTACATACTCTTCTTCTTTTTTGTATGATTAACCTTTTGCGATCGATATAAAATATCAATAAAGAGTATTTTCTTATATTATTGGTGCTACTCCTTCCACCGCATAATTGTATTTTCTTATATTGATTTGGAGAGAAGGAAAAAAGCACCAAACATTTTCCAAAATACAAACTCATACAGCATTTCTGTTACTTTCTATATGATATCAATTATGCAGAAATTAAGGCGATTATAGAGATTACGGTAAACAAGCTCATTACCTTTCGAAATGATTAATGATAACTGATTTATTGTAAAATTGGAATTGATCTCTACGCATGGAGCCATAATTTAATCCTTCGGAATATTTACTTCGGAAACAACTTCCGAGTGAAACAATCGTTCACTTTGTTTCAATATATAAATGAGTCTTCAAACGGAGTGAATTTCATGAGACATCGAAAAACTTTTTGCGTATGAACTGAAATTGTTTATGAAAATACAAAATATATCCGCATATTTTTTCAATTTAAAATTTTTTCTAGTGAGCCGAAATGAGGAAATTACACCAGGAACATTCCGTGAGAGAGGCATTCAACCCTCGCATGTGGAATCATTCTTTTATTGTTTACGAGCCGGGAGCCATTACATAAACAGTTCCTCCATAACCTCCTCATTATCTATTCAAAGTCGAGCTTCCTGTTCGAACCGCAACCTGTTGTTAACTGATACATTATTTAGCGATTCAAGACGTTCACATCCCGTCTATGACAAACGACAATGGATCGTGTGCGTGTGAGCTCGAAAAAATGTGCCATATTTCTTATTTTTTTGCACATCCGCTCAGTCGTCGCGGAAGTTTTTCATGCTAGACATTTTTTTTTCGTACATGTTTGTGGTACACCAGACATCGATGAAGCATAAAGTTGTCGGGAGGCAGGTTGAGACGAGTTGAGCTTTTTATTGACATTGAGAGTGAAATATAGTTCACTCAGAAGAAGAAGAAGTCGACAAAACACTTTGCCGACACTTTTCCAACTCCGTCTTCTTCTTTCATTCGAAACGTGAAGTACTTGAATCTCCGCTAACGTGTACTCACCGACGCAGTTGTAGAAAAAGAGCTATCCGATATCAGAGATATAACACATTATCTTAGTACCAAACGGAAAAAAGATATAGGTAATCAATTTTTCCCTAAAAAATCACAAATAACACCATCTCTTTTCGAAAAATTGCACATTACCGTTTTATCAGCCAATTTCTCAAGTCTCAGCCGGCGCTCTTGTCGCTGAAGGTCGGTTCGTTTTTATTGTCAAGAATGATGTTAATATTTCAGTAAGTTCCCACGTTACTTATTTGTAGAAACCCTCGTGAAACTTAACGGTACTTGATGAGATATGTTGAGCATGCCGAACATATATATTGAAACCAAATGAGTTAAATTGTGACACTTTTCAACCTCTACGTACCAAAATTATATGAACAATGAAAGAATAAACAATATTGACATTTGTATTGTAGGAGCGTCATGAAATTCGTTCCTGCGCAATGCCTACTCTAAAAACAAAACGTGTTCCTCACAAATGACTACAAAATGCTCACCTCGGCCTTATGATCTCGGAAAGCAATATATCTTCTCGAGAGAAATGAGTCAATGTAACTCGGCAAGAGCCTTGTGACGGTGCCTTATTCAGATAACATAAATTCGGTAAATTTCCTCGAGAAATTATTATCACAGTTGTCGTAGATTCGGAATGAAAGTTCCATCGTATCAAATTGCAACACTCCCTATGAGTGTAATATTTTCAACATATTTCAAATAATGACTATTTATTTTTCAAATACAGCCTCAAATGAAGAATACGCTGATTTTCAAAAACGAGCAGACATTTTCTTCAATTCAAGGTTTTTTCACAAATCGCTTGAAAAAACGTTTATATGGAATATGACATTTCTCCAAACCGAACGTATAATTCTTATCCTCCGAAAACAACTGACAGGAAAAAGGTTTTGATCCATCGAAATATTTCCCGTGGATTGCTTTGATCAATGGAAACAAGAGTGAGTTACGAATGAAGCAAAAATAGATTTATCTACACACGTACTCTAATAATACACTTATATGCCCACAACCCGTTTCATAATGAAATCCATTACGATACAGATTTTTCATTACGATACAGATTTTCAACCAATAGAAACCAATTATTTTTCAATCAAGCATGATGTGAATGCTCTGCATTTGACGTTTGTCAAGTCAAAATCGGTATAGGTATTGAACTTTTTAAGAATATAGCCAAACTTCGATAATCATAACAAAATGTTTGATACCAGCGATATGGGAGAATCACCTTCGACACCTTTACCGACAGAAATACAGTTGGAATGATAAAATTTTTCATTTGACTAATGCATGATTTCTTGGTTATTTTTTCATCAGACATTGTGAGCTCTTCGTAGCCGAGCCGTCTTTGGCGCTGAGATTGAAAATTCTAGATCGAAGAGACATTGGTTCGAATCCGGCCTCGAGTAATCTTTTTTTCCTTTAATTTTTGATCTTCTTTTCATATCTCATCGTTTTATTGCTCGAAGTTATACTATTAATTACAATTCTGTAGAATTTTCCAAAGAAATTCGTTTAATTGGTATTATTGTGTGCAATACAAATATAAATATTATATTTGTAGTTCTTCACTATTTATCGGGTGTGGATAAAATAGCGTATGCAACTCTCATGTAATGGTTATTGATACACTCGCATAAACCATACAAAACTCACCTTCGGCTTGTATCGTATCCCGGTTTATGCTCATGTTATAATAACCATCATTACACGATCGTTGCATAATATACTATAATATATCGGTTGGATGGAGTTGTAAATGCACACACTACCATGATTGAGAATGCAAATGTATTATTGACAATCAAACGTATGCAATAATTGATTGGCATATTGAAAATCAGATTCTAATAGTGAAGAAGTAAGTCCTGTAACGTATAATTATTACTTCAGTGAGAACGTTTCTTTTATTCATTTATTTTTTCCTATGTTGAACAGAGTTAATATTGTTTTTTACAGCAGTTCTTTCTTTGGATTAATTCATTGCAATGCAAGGTTTCAACTTGGGACCTCAGTTGTTCACAATAGTTATCAATGACTCAACATTATTATTTACAGTTGCAGATTTGCGAAATGCACACTTATATTCATGATTGGACGATTGTAAGTTTCTCATTCGGTTTGCGTTCGAGTTAGATATTTGGATGTTTTATTCGTTGAGAAGCTGTTATATACAAGACATGTACGTAATATAGTATCCCCTAGTTTGAAAACGTTAGGTTTTCCCATTCACAATTATGAATCCTAAACAAATATTTCAAGTTCAATGAGCTCCAATGTGGAAATCAATCTGTATTGTGCAACTTGCTGCTTCAGAGATATTGAATTTCAATATACCGAAGGCAGTAACACGATGACCTAGTACTTTTTACTATTGTAGTGTAACGCTGTTCTCGGGGTTCGGCGGGCGTTACTTCTTGGCGCAGTCGGTTTCTCGGAAATTGGTTCTGTTTCAAGGCCAGAAACAGACTCCAATTTCAAAGAAAATTTCGGGCGCCAGTTTTTGTAATGGTATGCTCCACTGCTCCCTCAAAAGTCGTTAGGGAGGCCCAGGTAGCAGCAGATGGAGATACGGTATCCCAGGGGTCTGATAGTGTGACCAGAAAAGACTTTTGTAATAGGGTGTAGGCTTTAATTACACCTATTACTTCCAACAGGAGTACCGGCTGCGAAATCCACTGAATATTCGGTATTGGAATATAAATATTCAACACCGATACATTCAGTAGATCAGAAAAATAAAATATACTAATTTCGGTTCGGTAACGATTCGTCGAAAGTTCACTTAAAGAGCCGTCCCTGGACGGTATCTCACTTGATATTCAGAAAAGCACAAATTACCCTTAAATGGTTGTCGAGATAAACCTGTAAAAGTGAGGTGACTGAGGAAAACAAACTGAAATTTCAATCTAACAATTTTTGTTTTATTAAAACGAGTATGCTCACAAACAAAGCAGATAGAAATTCAACGGTAATACTCTATCGGAAAATCAACAAGTAAACGGGTGAGCAACTCGGTAAATGGAAGCCTTAAGAAAATTACTTTAAATAAAAATTGAACGTTATCTCGGTCGGTAGAACGTTACCGATTTCAGAGCTTGTACCAAATATAAACCTTTCAACTTAAAATTTTCACAAGTGTACCTCTGAAGTAAAAGAATAATAATCAAATAGAACTTCAACTTAAGCAGAATGAGAACGGACTTTAGGGAGCATAAGACGGGAACCCTTTTTGGAATAAATTGAAAAAAAAAATCAAAACGGTATCACTTTAAATGCAATTAGCTCCCGAGCCCGGACTTCGCAGCGACTTAGGGACCTAATATTTAGAGTGATTAACGGTACTGATCAATGGTGAACTCCTTCCCTGAGCCCGGACTTCTCAGCGACTAGGGGACTAAATTCGCAGTACCAAATGACTCGCGAAGGTTTGCCAGTCAGATCTTCCTAAAATAGCAGAATGAGAATGGACTTCGGAAAGCATAGGACGGGAAACCTTTTTGTAATAAATAAAAAAAGGGAAAACAAACGGTATCACTATAAATGCAATTAGCTCCCGAGCCCGGACTTCGCAGCGACTTAGGGACCTAATATTTAGAGTGATTAACGGTACTGATCAATGGTGAACTCCGTCCCTGAGCCCGGACTTCTCAGCGACTAGGGGACTAAATTCGCAGTACCAAATGACTCGCGAAGGTTTGCCAGTCAGATCTTCCCAAAATAGCAGAATGAGAACGGACTTCGGAAAGCATAGGACGGGAAACCTTTTTGTAATAAATAAAAAAAGGAAAAAAAACGGTATCACTATAAATGCAATTAGCTCCCAAGCCCGGACTTCGCAGCGATTTAGGGACCTAATATTTAGAGTGATTAACGGTACTGATCAATGGTGAACTCCGTCCCTGAGCCCGGACTTCTCAGCGACTAGGGGACTAAATTCACAGTACCAAATGGCTCGCGAAAGTTTGCCAGTCAGATCTTCCCAAAACAGATTACTTATTAAACACTCCTTAGAACTCGGACCTGTCCACATAAAATTCCACAACCGCTTGTTGCTTACTAGAAATAATAAGTTCCGCCTGCCCGGTATGCTCAGCGGCTGGGGAACTAATATATTTATAGCAAAATCGGGAAAAGTACCGATCAACGGTGAACCCCGTTCCTACTACCCGGTTATACTCAGCGGCTTGAGGGAACTACAAGTTCACGGTACCAAAGTGATTCGCGACGGTTGTGTAATCGAGGGATCGGTGATCAAGAAAAGGATGTAAAAAAAAATCTATATACCTTAGGTTCTTACTTCTGGGTGTCACTTGTGAACTCTGTTCAAGAAAATGAAATAAAACGGTAGCAGTCACTTACTCAAAACTGGCTCTGTAATCCGTACACGAAATACGAACGGAGATATGACAATTGAAACGGTATCAATGTCAACGTTGCACCAACACTGCAATTTACTGTCACTCTCACTCAAATGAAAATATTGAAAATTTGAAACCAAACAAAACGGTGGAGAAATATTCTAAGTATCAAAATCAAATTTACTTAGGAAAATTCGGTCGGTAACTTCAAAAACTGAAAACTGGTTCGCAGGAAAAATTCAACTTGTCACTATCGCAGGTAAAGTTCAACTCCCCGTGATTTTTTGAATTCTCGTATTTATAGAAATCCTTTTCAGAAACAAAAAATTATTGAAAAACTGACATAAAAACCAGGTGTCGTACCCTGTTTTTCTACCTTCGAAAAACTCAAAGGCACAAAAACTCCAGAAATTTGGTTACTACTTTTTGTCTTTCATAAAAAACACCATGCGAATTCGAACCTATATGAAAGTAATTTTTTCTGGGACAAGAAACTTCTAGGAACAAAAAGTGAGCGGCGTCAGATTTTCAGACGAGAATGGATGGTGTTTTTGACGAAACGGTTCCAGAAAAATATTTACTAGGTTCCCTGACACTTCCGGATATTCCTCCACAGCGGTATTTCAGTCTTTAGCTTGCCATTTACCAGTAGAATTGCTCATTCAGGACAATTTATAACTTATGATTATAGTACATAACCTCACTTCTCCCTAATTTACAGTTTAGGAAAATTAACAATATTAGAGCGGAATTCAAAAGGATCTAGCTCGGGAATGTACTCAGTATACTATCCCAATAAAACTGATCCAAATTATTCATACCAAGCAGCTAGGAGAAGTTTGGTATCTGAGAATTCAACGAAGCGTTTGGGTGTCGGAATGAATCGAAGGTGCTGATGGCACAAAGTAAGTGACATGGTATTGAGACTGTTCAACATATACGGAAAAAGTGAGAGAACGGTCAGTTGTTTCTGGACAGATTGAATTTGCAATAGATTGTTGAAAAGTTTTGACAAGCGAGATGATCCCGTTCTCTTCGATATCAAAATTGCAGGTAGGTAAAAAAAACGCTTCGTTACAGTAGAACTAACATAGGTGAAAACACATAATGATGATGTGATTTAACTATAATGTGCACTACGCTCATCCTGATGTTCATTTCGATAATTTGTGTAATATTCTGTAGAGAATTTATTATAAAACTCGTTAGGTATAAATTTTTCTCTTTCTTTTCTTTTTCTCTTTCATCAATTGAAGAACTGTAGCCAACTCTACCTTTTTGTATTGACCTATAAATGTATTTATCTGTCGAGAAATTGAATACAACTTTTATTTCAATTTAATTTTATTCATTTGATTGGAAATAAAGAATAAACGTGATTTGATAACAGGGAAATGCATGTATTGAAATTAGCTTATCTCATCGGAAGGTGTTAGAGTTCTAGTTCTATTGGTGTTAGTTCTGAGCAAACACAAATTGCACTTTCACCTCGAAGAGAGAATAATATTTTCAGAAGATTGAGTGGAAGTAAAAGTGTTGTTGCATAAAATGGTGTACTGAATATAGGAGGTTCATCTATTGTAATGAAAGTGGAATCGAAGATAACTGTTGCATAACTCCGCCTTTGCTGTTTAACAGATCATCTAGATCAGGGGTGCTCAAACGGTCGATCGCAAGTGCTTTTTGAGTCGATATTGAGAAGAAATTTCCGATATAGAACTATTCACAGATTTTGTTTTAGAAGATAGGTCACTAGAACAAAATGAAATGAATAAACCACCAAAATTTATTCGATCCACAATTAGGCCAGAATAACACCCTCACCACTTTCTCTCATCGTAATAAACCCCTGCTAGCAGGAAAAGGCGGCGGTACTTGTCCAAGGAAAGCCGCGTTTGGGTCAATTTATTTGTGCAAGTCTGCATTTTCTGATATGAAGATAATTAAGTCAAAATATCGCAATTACCTCCCCTCTTATGAAAAGTATGCTGAGGACATGCAGTGTCACGCTTCAATATCCAAGGTCACCCTTTAGTTAAGTTTAGACACTAGAACTCGTTTGTTTTTAAAAACCAATAAACTCGCAATTTTGAATAATTTTTTCATTGACATTTTAGAGTAGACCTTCACTCAGAGTCGATCGATCGTAGTCTGACAATTATTGAGGTAGATCGCCAACAGTTCAAGTTTGAGCACCGCTGATCTAGATGGTTTCAGAGGTTTATTGAAATCATCAGAAACGCACATACTAACTTGTTCGTGAATTAATTCAACTAGCTCGCAACGTTAATTCAATTTCATCTCATGGCTAATAGACGTTTCCCGCACCTTTATAGCTCTCGAAGCAGCTTCGATAAACAATATACTTTGATTAAGCAGTAGAAGCGATATGAAGATTAATGTCTGCAAAGCCTTCCTGCACACAATGTTCGTAGTTCAAGGGACAAAGGACCTGGGTCGCAAAGCCGCTGCATTGTTATGTCGCCATGTAGACATAATTACTAAATTCCATTTATATAATCCGATACGGGGCTCGATTCCTGCTAGCCAACTATCGATCGCGGTCGGCGTGACCTTAGCTGCTTGTTTATCGGTGAGGAAATTCCGTGAGGTGTTGTCGACAATTTCGAAAATTATAGGCTTTTGATGGTGGTTGTTTTAACATTTCTGACCGCCAGCGCAAGCGTCGTTTAACATTTCTTGTTTTTGATTTTACACACGAAAGAGGAGTTATGCTTTGGGCTTTTGAAGAAAAATTCTTCTCTGAGATAAAATAGAATTACTTTGTTCATAGATCAATCTTTTACTTTGATTTATCTTTCACTTCTACTTCAAGGAAGTTCTTATAATGCTGATCCATGGGAGCGTCCATACACGACGACACTTTTACTTTAACGTTTTGTATATGAACAGTTCCATTGATTAGAATCGTGACGACTTTCTGGAAGTTAGAATTAATGATGAAGTAAAAGTGAAAGTGTGGTCTATGAACAAGACATATGCCTAACATCCGCAACACTACCTATAGACAGGAAGTCGCTTCGGAAGGTGGTTGGGCTAAAATGGAACATTGTGGAAAAACAGCATATATGACACCAAAAACTACAAAGAAAATCCAGACAGAAACCTGGATAGCAAGTACACAATTGGAAAAAGAAGGAACACGACAATTCCTGGTAGTTGTAGTTGTCCATTTAACAAAAGTTCATTTCATATGGCATGAGTGTGTTCGTTGTTTCAAACCGTATCTCCACTAAACACAAATTCATTGCTGTGTTCAATTCATGAGAGAATTGTGTTTTCTAGTCTCGGTTCTCGATTTTCGGTTTGTAATATATCGCCACACCTACCTGAACTGATGAAAAACGTATAAATGGGATACAGGGAGTTCATCATAAACTATCATCTATAAGCTAGTATCAGTATTGGTTCATTTGGTGAATTTGCAAATTTACGAACACATACATAAAAAATAACGTAGTATATTTCATTCAGTGTCCTACTGAAATAATATTGTTCTAGTAGATATCTGATAGCATTATTCTTGAAGCGAATAAAGACTTTTCGATGTAACAAACTTTTTTTCAGCCAAAAAAGTGACCTTCGTGTTCCCTTTAGTAAAATAGTATGTGGGCATAACCAAAGATAACGTTTCAAATACGTATACATCATTTTTGAACATGAAGACATTCATGTTTATTGATCCATAAAAAACCGCCCTTCGACTAAATCATATTCATAGTCCCATTCGGATCGAACGGAAACATAAAAAACTCGATCGTGTTCCGATTTACTTCCCAACTCCCAAGGTCGAATACCTCGAAACTTTCAAAATTGGCAACGAGTTACTTCAAAGCCGTTGGCAGAGTGCACGCACGTGGCGTCTCCATGGCAACGTTTTCTGCTCCCCCGAATGGAATTTCGCCGGCTGATGCGTCGCCATAATTCACGCCGAAACAAAATCGATTCGGCGCACGCGACGGTATAATTATTATCTGTCTGACGCGGTATCTGGAAAAACACTCGAACGAGGGAGGTAAATGATAGACAGGAAAACAGTTTGTTTGTTTACGGCTTTTGGGCTTTCATCGAACGTAAACGAATTGGAAATTCAATAGAGCGATCGTTGGGGTGGCACAGCGTTAAAATATTTTTCATGTAGCATTATCCATGACAGGGGCGTATTTGAGGAAGGGGGCTTCCGGGCCGAAGCACTTCTCCCAAAATACTGGGCATTGTTAAAAATTCAACGAGCGCTTGAATCATAATTTTGGCATGTACCTTGTTAGCATGGTAAAATTACCCCCAAACCCCCCATAGCAGCCCAAAAATACATCCTAGATCCGCCACTGTTCATGGAGAAGATAGTTAGTCAACCATACGGAAATATCATTTGAAGCGATGGATATATATATCACGGATAGATGGCAATAGTGAGTTCGTTACAAAGTAACGTCTTTTCCTACAATTTTGTTGCGGAAGTTGTAGCTTGCATATCGCACGGTTTCTTTATTACTCATACATAATCCCATAAAATGTCAATTACTTCAGAAACAGAAGGGGCATTTTTGCCAATGTCGTAGATCTGTCATGTTTTGGAAATCATTTCAATGTCTTCAACTTTCATTCCCTCTATAAACTTTTACGTCAACTATATTTTGAATCTTCATTATCTTGTGAGGGGTTGACCACTGAGCGAAATTGTGTACACTGAAATTCCCGTAAACCGGAATTTCCCGGAATTCCTTCAAAAAAATATAACAATTTGAATAAATATCGATAAAAATTTTAAAACTAAATGACGGAAATACTGGGAATTCCGAGGAAACCCGACGAAATATGAAAGATATATTTCGGAACTTTCACACAAAAGTTTTTTTTTTGGATTTCTGAGTGAAACGTAAACTTTAGACTTTTAATTAGACCATGTCATGATTATTACACAATATGAATAATGTCGGATTACACATATCGAAACTTTTCACATTTTCATTGAGGCTGGTATTTAATATATCGGAAACAAAATAAATCATCTATATAATGGAACGTCACAATCGGAAAATAGGGAACGAATCGGGGAAAATCCTTTTTATACGTTTTTGTCATCGCTTGTAAAGCGAAAATAAACTGTTTCCCAAAAACGTATATACAAACGTATAATATCAAACATTATTGATGATCCAACATTACCTACTAGGAAAATAAAAAAATATTTTTCACCGCTGTGTTCACCCTGTTTAAACTCAAATTGGACAGTTGACTCTGAACCACAATCTATACGATCATCTTTTTATTACAGAACGATAAATTATATAAAACCGTCCAAATAACATGATGGATCTGCAAAAAAACTCCATAAATCATACAAAGACTGCAGTCATTGACTATATAACTCAGATCATATAACGCAAGCTATAACCGTCTTTTTTCAATTTCGGTAACCGCTGGCAACAATGTAGACAACCTGTGTTTTGTCTGCCAATTATGATCTAGTCCCACTTCCACAATCAATTTTTGAAATAATTTTTTAAATATTGAGGAAAATAATGGCAGTCGCAGAGGTTGACCTCAAAAACAAAAACATAAACTAGGACACAAAGATTTTTTAGGTTGTTTCACATGCCTTATTCAAATACTCGAATCAGAATGAGGTACTATTCCGATGAAACAAGTTATTGAAATATTTGAGAAAACTACCCTCTATCACAGCGCTCTCGAGGCCGCACAAACTATGAAACAAAGTTTTTTGGGTTATTTCACATGCCTTATTCATATATTCCAATCAGAATGAGGTACTATTTTACTGAAAGAGGTTATTGAATCACGAGTTGAATCATTTGCAAAACTACCCCAACACACCCCTCCAGGGACATATCAGATGTTTATCAGATCATGAAGATTTTTGTCATCGCTTACAAAATGTATTTCAAATTGGTAATTCGCCACAAACTCTTTCAAAACAAAGGTCCTAACTTTCTTCGTTCAGTGGAAGTGGATTACCTCACACTGGTGTTTTGTTTATGATTTTATGTAAATATTGAAATTTTACTGTATGCTTCTTTATTATTGCGCGAATAAATCGAAATTACCTAATAATAATCCCTAAAGTTTCTTTAGAAATTTCCTGGAATTCCTATCAATTGTACATCGGAATTCCTATGTGGTCAACCCCTCGTTATCTTGCTTTCAACAGTTCAGACAAACCGAAAACAGAAATCTACACCTAATTTTACTTCAGAGAAAGAAACTTTGTCGTGATTGTGTCAACGGAAATATCGACATCATAATGTGGATGGCGTAACAAAAACTTTTCAAATCATTCCTACGATACATTGACCAACTATCTTATTTCTCTATAAACAATGCATGTAGTGAATGATTTTATGGTGAATACCACAAACCTCCTCATGAGCGGCATTGCTATTCGCAGACCCATCAACCGTGAAACATGGCGGAATCATTCCACAATACAGCATAGGTATCCTTAGAGAAGGAAACCTCTACTCCATCGGGGGATGGATCTCAACCACTTTCGATCATGAGCTTTCCCACGGAGTGGCGCCACAGCTTTGCTAAATGGAAGTGCCACTCCTCTCTACCGTGTGTCACAGACTCTGGGTACACCCCCGTTTTCTCCTTTGCTTCTTTAGCTATCCTGTATCCTGTAGAGTAGAAAGGGTGAGTATAGACCCACAGCACTTAGGCCACAATATGGCCCATTGTACATCCTCCCAAGGAGTCGCCAGGAGGAGGACAGGTCACCAGGGGACATCTCCTTAATATCGGCAGGTGTAGGCCAAGACTCACCGAACACACACTCTCTTATCGACGATTATTCCAGACATTCGCATAAGACATGCCTGACAGATTCATCTTCCTGTTCACACATCCTGCATAGAGGTGTGTCCACCAGCCCCATAATATGGAGGTGTTTCCTTAGTTGACAGTGTCCAGTCAGAAATCCCACTGTTAAACGTAGGTTCTTCCTGGTCATCGCCAAATATTTATTTGGATCCAGCTTCTCAGGGTCGCCCAGGGTGATCCTGGCAAAACTGCATCCTTTGGTTTCATCCCATCTTTTGAGGGTTTGAGTATGGGTGTAACGTTTGGCTAGTTCCGCAATTGTCGAAGTCGTCAAGCCATGGGTGTCACCTGGTCCCAAAATGTTCATTCCAGCCGCCATCCTGGCCAAAGAGTCAGCAATGCGGTTACCTTTGCTCCTGTCGTGCCCTTTCACCCACCTTAGTACGATATTATTATCTACCGAGGCGTTAGCTAAATCTTGATGGCACTCTAGTGCTAACCCTGAGATAATACGTTGTCTATTCAAGGTTAGTAGGGCTTGTCTACTGTCAGTGTAGATTATTATGTCTTTGCCAGAAATTCCTTTTCTGGTTAGCTCTTTTGTGGCGATTGAGATACCAGCCAGTTCTGTTTGAACCACGCTGGTATTTTTTCCCATTCCCCACTTAATCCTTAGGCTAAGTGATCTAGAGTAAACTCCACATCCTGATCCTTCTTTGGTTTTTGAGCCGTCTGTGTATATGCGTATTGCATTTGCAGCATCCGCCTCAGTGTTCTGTTTTATTTGTATTTTGTAGGGTTTATTAAACACAAACCTGGGTTCAATTGCGTCACTGGCTGCCTGTAGCAGAGGCACCGCAGTGAGTGCCTCCCTCCACAGGCCCCGCCTCAGTTGACCCATTCCTACCTCGGGGTTTACACCAGCCGTGCGCAATCGTAGCATGGCCATTAGCGCAACCTCCTTGACGTGCAGGTCCAGAGGTGTCAGACCAGTAACTAATTCCATCGCTGCGGTTGGTGTTGTTCTCATGGCTCCTGTGATGTTCAGACAAGCCATTCGCTGTATTTGGTATAGTTTTTGGATGGCCGTTGCTTGTAGAGTTTTTGGTCCTCATGCAATGGCTCCGTACGTTAGCATAGGTCTTATTATTGCAGTGTAGATCCAGGTGACCACACGGGGCGAGAGGCCCCATGTGCGTCCCACTGTCCTCCGACACTGCTCATAGGCCACATATGCTCTTTTTGCTCTGCTCTGAATGTGCGAGTTCCATGTTAACTTCCTGTCGAGGGTAATACCGAGGTATTTCACCTCTTCAGAGAAGTTTAGTTTGCTTTTGAAGATTTCGGGGGGTTTCAAGCCCGATAAGCTTCTTTTCCTAGTGAAAAGGACCATCTCCATCTTCTTGGGATTGATCGACAGTGAGTGTTCTTTACACCATGTTTCTATTAATTTGAGACCATCCTGCGCTCTATCGCACAGTGTGTTCACAAATTTGCCGGTCTGCAGAATAACTATGTCATCTGCATATGCAATTGTGTAGAAACCATTACTGTTGAGGCGATTTATCAGGGTATCCAGGACTATGTTCCAAAGAAGGGGTGATAAGACCCCTCCCTGCGGACATCCCCTCATGACCAGTCCTCTCACAGTAATGTCTTCTACATTTATACTTATTGCTCTACTAGAGAGCATCTTGAGTATCCACTCTCCTACTACCAGGGGTATATTCCTGGAGTTAAGTTGCTGGGTGATTGTTGGGAAGGTCGTTTTATCGAACGCTCCTTCGATATCTATGAATATACCCAGGGTGGATTCTTTATTATCCAATGATCTCTCGATTCTGCCAACCACTTGGTGAAGGGCCGAATCAGTGGACTTTCCCGGAGTATATGCATGCTGATATGGATGAAGTGGATTGTGAACTAAGACTTCATCTCTTATAAACCGCTCGCACAGCCTCTCCATTGTTTTCAAAAAGAACGATGTGAGACTAATTGGTCGGAATGCTTTTGGTAAGGTGTAGTCCATCCTTCCTGGTTTGGGTATAAACACCACTCGTACTTCTCTCCACTTAATGGGAACATACCTCAGAGCTAATAAGGCTCTGAATATTCCGACCAGGTGCGGCATGAGAATATCCAGTCCCCATTGTAGTAGGGCTGGTCTTATACCGTCAGGTCCTGGTGCTTTGAAGGGGGAAAAGCCCGATATGGCCCACCTTATCTTATCTTCTTTAGCTATATTTCTGAAATTTGGAACATTGAATATGCTCACTGAGCAGCATTTCTCGACATATCTGAAAGAAAAAAACAACTTCCAATTTTTCCGGAAATGGCATCAACTTTCGATTCTTGAATGGGACACCCTGTATATTGTTACATGATCGTTTAGGGATGATCATGAGGAATCCAACGATACCAGGTTTGATGATGTTATCTCCAATGACTGCGGAGATATCGCCATTTATTTTATTCATAAGCTCAATGAGTGGGAGAGAGAATTGGATTGACCCGCCAGAAAAAGTTTCTCTCTCCTACTCGTTGAGCTTATGGATAAAATAAATGGCGATATCTCCGCAGTCATTGGAGATAACATCATCAAACCTGGTATCGTTGGATTCCTCATGATCATCCCTAGCCGATCATGTAACAATATACAAGGTGTCCCATTCAAGAATCGAAAGTTGATGTCATTTCCGGAAAAATTGGAAGTTATTTTTTTTTTCAGATATGTAGAGAAATGCTGTTCAGTGAGCATATTCAATGTTCCGAATTTCAAAAATATATCTAGAAAAACAAAGGAGAAAACAGGGGGGGGGAACTATGAGTCTGTAACACACGGTATATGCTGTGTCAATTTGAATCCTGTAGCTGCTGAGCTCTGCGTTTTCTGCCAGCGTGCAAACGAAATGTCGTCGACCAATGCCACTTTCAGAAAGAAATTGTACAGAACGTTATTTGTATTTTGGAGTGCAGCCAGCAACGAGTCACAGTCTTAACCTGATGTAGGTTATCATTCGTTAAGTGGAAAATAGTTGCCAGTAAATCAAAATGTTGGAAGAGCTGAATTTTATGATCAATTTCCTGTCTTGTCAACAATCTCAACATGGTTTTTTACGTTTCGCCTGAATGAATGCAAATTCAAGGTTCGCAATGTTTATTTTATACATTATACAGAGAAATATCGATTCTGGATTGTTTTCATGAGTATGTTACACGTTACGCTTATGGCATCAGATCGATCATTAGTCTTTCGATCCGCTGGCACGCGAAAATCGTGATCTAATTTTCTATCTCTGTTTTATTTCTATCCGCATCGCTGGAACTTGGTGGAACCAAAACATTGGACAATTTATGAATGAATCTCTGTAACTGTTCGTTCCAGTATCTTAGGGAACGCAGACTTTGGATATCATCGCAATTCCTGAACTGGGTTACAAAGTTCAAGACTGAGTACGATTCGGTACAGATGAAGACCGTCTTGGTATAGAAAGAGACAGGCTGAGGTATTCAGCAGGCTTATGTTACAAATCTTGTAGACGGATAAAAATTGTTGTTTCTGTCAATATATTCATTCTCAATCACAGTTAGAGCCTTTCTATCTAATTTTTTGTATTTTTTCCCAATTTCAATCGTCAAGTTTCAGTTACACTCTATTATAACTCCCAGTCATTTTCACGGAATAATTTCAAGTTTTGTGTTGAACTTCGTTTCTATCTACAATGCAAGTGGTTATGAAATGTTATGACTATTACTGTCAACTTTTGTTATAAATGAAATAATGAGTGCGAGCTTATATTCAGTTTAATCTGAGGAGCAGACAGATTGAGACTTTAGAGGGAAATCGTGACGAGACCTGGGGAATAGGCAGATTAGGGCCCCAGCGTCAAGTCACGAATCCTTTCCCCTGTGACAAAACCGCACGAACAAAGGACTTGGTAGATACAATTTTTTGTGTTTTCTGTTATATTAGTTGGTCTAGTGTGTGTCATTATCGAACATAAAATATTTGTTGTTTTATCTTCTCAGACGAACGAGGGACATAAGGTATAATATTTGTTCGACACAGGATGTGTATTTGGTGTAGGTTGTATGTCTTTATTGTGTTTGTATCTCCGAAATGAGATTCACAAGAAAGAATCATAACCGGTTTCCTACGCTTCTGTATAAGCAGTTTAAAGGCGAAGACGAGGGCAAAATTCTTTATTCTGCACTGGAAACGAAACAAACGAGTGATCCAGTCCGTGATTCGAAGAAAGAATTCCCGAGCAGAGATCGAGGTGCGGGATTACTGGAACTCGTGTTTTCTTTCCGGAATCGTATTTGCTGAAATGACCCGACGGACATTATTGCGTTCTGCTCCTCTTCCGACTTTCGCCCGAGTTCTACCTGAAATGGAAGTTTCCTTTGTTGCTCCTACATTATTTGTACTCGGTTTAATTCTACCGGAATGTATCGTTTGTTTGCGGAAAGCTGAAAGTTTATTATCTGCCACGGACGGTTTTTTTTTCGAGAGGAATGACCAAGGCTGATAAATTTTCTGTCTGATCTGGAATACTGTACAGAAGTTTGTTTGTTTATATTCTATTTGTGGTTGCTGTTAAAAGAATAGTAATAATTCCGCCACTAGAAGGTTATGTGAGATAAACACATCGATAACAATTTGAAAATCAGGAGCCTGTTTAACTGAAGTACAAGTCTTGTACCTACAGGAGAAAAATATATATTTTACATTGTGTTTCGCTTGTAGACACAAGCCATGAACAGGCCCCTGGAGATAAATCGAAAATTATTCCAAAGGATCACTACAAGCTATGAGAATTCAAGATTGAAACTTTCTACACATCAGCTGTTTGAAAGTCATCATATTGAGGTAGATGATTTGTTTGTTCGCAGTTTTTGGTTTTATACTATTTCAATCTAAAAAATCTAGTATTGAAATCTATACAAGTATAAAAGAGTAGACTAAAAATGCATCTTATTAGTCGGGATATTTTCAACTCAATTTGACCATGAAAAAATACTAGAATCAATATTTATAAAAAAATATTTGTCGTTATCGTTTCGGAAACCAACTATGCCTCCGTTTTCAAAACCAGATCAAAAATAATTTTATTCTCTGCTCGCTATGAAAAAAATGTCATTAATAATCAAGTATAGTCTATTGCATGAAGGAAATTATTATTACTGAAAAAGCATTCTATTCTATTATTTTCTGTTCCTCAATACTTACATGGTAAAATCCTACCGAATAAAAAATATCACAGATTTATATGAAAAAATCGACTGAAATAGTTATATATGTTGAATTCGTAAACTGGCGTTAGGTCATATAAAACGTATAGGTATCAAAATAGTTTCAACATGAACTAATTATGGAATAGTCCTTTCTTTCATCTGAGAGTGTGTCGTTGAAGTATTCCTGAAAGTTATAAAGATCTTTGCTTGCAAGAAACATATATCATCTTCAATTTCAGTTATACTTTCACATTATAATTCGTAGGAATATAGTGTGTGTGTACAATAATTAGAATTTATTTTATATTCTTATGTATACAAATTTCGATAAAATATTGGGAAGGACCAAAAAATTGTTCAATATTTCTCTATGATATATGCCTCGACTCAAATTTCACACTACCTGTATATTGGACTAAGAAGATTAGCACAAAATCCTACAAGCTCCAAGAAAGCAAGGATATCTTAATATCGACACATTCCCTGACTCAGTAGACACCGATTAGGTCGAATGGATAATCACAGGCCATCAAATGAGTACTTGCGGATTTCCGATCGATAAATAATAAACCAGGACAAATCATGAAGTTCTCTTCAAATCACTAGGACTGGACGGCATATCTCCTCTCATTCATAACTGAACCAGGTAGGAATACTGCGTGTAGAAAACACAGCGACCAATTAATTTCAAATCGTTCGTGTCAGCAAAGATCCATTGGAAACAGATATATTATAAATTATATATTATATAATTAAATATTCTAACAGAAATGAAGATAAGCTCAACGGCAAAAAATCCGTCCTAGATATACTGGTAGATGAAGTGGATACGTTCGATATAACCACTTCCAGGCTGGCCACTAGAAATATTCCAAAAGCTGTAAAAGAATTCCTGGATAGGCTCTGGGAAAAATATGTCAGTAGGCTTCAAATAAGGCGCACAGGGACTTCAATAACAGCAAAAGATATAACTGTGATACAATCACAATAACAGCAGGACAAGCACTACCAAACCCTGTCAAAACCACATTATGGGCTCAAAGCAACAATAGAATGAGAGGGCTGAAGGCAACTGCGTCACCCACTCTTAAGCCAGAAAATCACTTGAACAATTCGTTTGCATGGTGGCAGTGCTGATCGAAAAACACCCCCATTGCAACTTCACAAGGCGCTGAGATTTATTATTTTTGATGGAAATTGTCTATCATGATGCAGAAATAGTCAATGAACAATTATCAGTATCAAGAAAAAAACTCCTGTTTGTTTTCATATAAAACATTGCTAATATCGACATTTCTTTGAAAGACTCAGGTCTACGTGGAAAGCGGCAGGGATGATAAATCACTGATTATGGTGTCTCTAGTCCATGATATGAAAGAAAGCCTGAAAGGTCCAACGAACTGTAGATGTTGTAGAACTATATGCTTACTCTCCTATACTACAGCTTCGAATACTCACAAAAACTTTTCCTTTTCGTTTATACTTCAATGAATGTAAACATGTTTACATTGTGGAATCCTGATCAATTTTACTCCCCATTTCCAATTGAAATCGCCATTAATTGAGTCGACATCGATTCATGAATAGTCAACGAGTTTGTTGAAAATCATCACAGAATTCCTGTTGGCATAAACAGTATTTATGTTATTTCCTCTTACCGAGAAGAATGCTATGCTAATCGCCGAGAAATGAATATTCAATTTCAACGAATATGTTGATCATCTAAATAGAGTCCATGTCGGGAAACAATCCCACGCTTTTGATGTGTTCGTTGGCGTTTCCAGAGAAAATTAAGGTAAATAGATTCGTTGCTCTATTTTCGGTAAATGGAGTAATTCGACATGAAACAAGGAATAAGTGATGCTTTACATGAGCTTGGGAAAAGTACAGTATCCTACACCTACGCATCATATCTATTTGACGTTATTCACAGAGATCTTCAGAAATAGAATTGGTTCATCATTCAATAAAGGTATACTCTTAATCATAAAATGGTATTTGTTGTATATTTTATTGTAGACAGTCAATGAATCCAAACATTCAAAGCAAAGAAGTAGGAAATCACAGGTCAGTATTATCAGACGTGAGGATTCAAAATGAGTAAATCAACATTTCAAAAATGCTGCAAAAATGTTGTGACCAAATGTAAACAAGGAAAAGGCATAAGACCACAAGTTGAGTGTAAATATTGGAAAGAAAGCCCGAGTAAACAAAATTCCGAAACTCTTTATACATTGAGTAGAACTATTTACTTTAGTCCAAGAAACGGAATAGATGTCGACCTTTACCCATCTGTTTACCGTACTTAACTTAACTTAACGTACTTTTAATAGGGATTCATAAATAAAAAATTGAATGGGAAAAAATGCCTATGATGGCTTGCCTATTAAAATGTGGTCCAGACTATATTCAGTGAGATTCAGAAATTTTCACCTTATGGAAAACTTTTTTATTAGCGATTTGTCGGAAAATTTTATTCCTCATAAAAATTGGTGTGTTGCAGAATACCTGCATACGAGTTGTCAAAATTTGAAATTTGCATACAGTGTACAAGGGAGAACGAAAAATATAATTTTGATCAAGAGTAAACTATCCTGGATGTGATTCCAAATTCAAATATTGATTTCAATTCTAAACAACTCCTTTGGATGAACTTTTTGATTATGTCAAAAATGAGGTGTGGTTTACACCTGATCAAAATTCTCTTGGACTACTTGCTTCGTTTTCAATTAGATACGTTGGTTTCAGTAGGTAAATACCACCTTCTGGAATTTGGCCGAAACAACTCCAACTCTACATAATACGATGATCGATTTAGTTCATCGAATAACCGATTTCTTTATTCTTCTTGAGACACTGATGAATCATTGGTTTTAATTATTTCTAATATTCTTAGTGGACACCAAATTCACTGAAACATGCACATTGAATAATATCAAGAGTAATCAATATTAATTAAAATACTAATTGGCAACTTGGGTATTTTTATGAAGAGAATGAAGTTTAAACAATTATTTTTTTTTTGGTTTCTTCTCCGAATCAAAACATATATATCACATCTAATATAAAAGAAGTAGAATTGAAAAAATATACAGAGACTCTCTGCTGATAGGTAGGTTAATCAAAGACGTTTGATTCATTCACAGAAAGGAAGGAAGAGTCCACCTTAAAAAGCAGCTACTCCCCTGCCTATATGACATGAAGGCATTGGATCGCCATATAGGCCATATATGTTGTTTCGCTCAGAGAAAATCATCTCTTGATGTCTTCAGTGGAAAATGGATAAATTCCTGATCACTTCCACTAACGAGTCCAGACGATTCCGAAATATTCAACTAGTGACAAGTCTGCCATAAGTTTTAAATAACATTTCAGTATCATTGATGCATTTGATAATAAAAAACCAGCCATCATTATAATGGTAATTGGGAAGTTGGGTATTTTTGAGAAGAGAAAAGAGTTTGAGAAATTATATTTTGGCTTTCTTCTCCGAATCCAAAAAGGAAATGACAAAATATATGCTTGGTATACGAATTGAGCAAGAAAAAGTGATTTCTATATAATCCAGTTCTCTTCGTCCCATATAGAAAGGGAAGCAGCTGTTTTAGATGATTCGGGGAAGAAGTACGCAAAACTAAAATTCCTCATAATTATAATACCTTCAACATTAACATTAAATATGTTATTTGAGCAAAGTACATTTTCAGATATAATAAAGATGATATTTTTCATCCAAACTTTGCGAATCGACTTTGACTGGTAAAAGTTACCTATGGTTTCCACTTAGTGAACAGGTATGTAGGGAACCTGGCAGTTATTAGATTTTTGTGCAGTCACCATCGGTGTCCCCCAGGGAAGTGTTTTGGGACCAACATTATTCATTTTATTCGTTAATGATCTCTGTACTATAAACAAAAATAATTTCACTACCCAATTTGCTGATGATACCTCTTTTGGTGTGCACGCTGATGATACCATTGTACTCTCAGAAAAAGCTACAAATTCAGTTAATAACATGAAATCTTACTGCTCCAGAAATGGCCTTGTTCTAAACAACTCTCAAACAAATAGCATCGTATTCACTCCGAAAAATATCGATTATAGTGTTCGAGTAAGATACGATCATACTTCGATAGAACAAAAAGGTCATTAAATTTCTTGGGGTACAAATCGACTTACATCTCACCTGGGGGCATCACGAGGACTATATAACTAATAAGCTATCTAGACACTGTTATGTTTTATGGAATCCTAGAAAAACTGTCCTTATGACCATCTTACTCAATTTCTACTATGCATATGTTCACTCCACCCTCAATTATTGCATCATTTGCTATGGGAAATCAACCAGAATCAATGAAGCATTAGTTCTCCAATACTATACTACTATCCTAGAGACTCCTAGTTGGGATTAATTCCCAAATCTTGAAATTTTAACAGTCATCTCATTATATATACTTAACTGTGTATATTATGTGAAGTCACACAACGAAAACTTCACAAGCAGAAAAGAGTTGAGTCTAGTTGCAGGATATAATTTTCACGAAAATCAGATGAGGTCGATTCCACTTCATCACTCATCTATTGTCTCAAGAGGTCCTCACATTATGTCAATAAAATTATATAATAATCTTCCTATCGACATCAGAAACCTCACAAGTCTTAATTCATTCAAAAATGAGGTAAAATCCTTTTTTCTCAAAAATCCATTTTATTCCATCAATGAGTACTTTAATCTACTATAATCGATGTATATCTACAACATACTTCATTATATGTGGAGTTAAATATGCGTTTTAATCTGTATGAGTGAGCAGTTCTTTTTTTCCTTTCTTTTTAATGTTGACTCGATTTTAATGCTAGTATATCATAAGGACATTTGTAATGTGAATTTATGTGACGCAATTTCTATGTTTATTTGTATAAACCTGAGGAAATAAAGAATTACTACTAAAATTCGTCCGAATAATAAAGGATGCAAATAAAAAATGGCCAATGATATTCCAGTGTTCGATCTCCATCACATTTCAATCCCAATTTCTTTACGAATATCGTACCTATAAGAACTATGCCTAATGTTCCTAATCAAGAAGCTGAATTTCACTTCCTTGGAAACCATCGACCAGTATCAGTTTTCCATGATCTCCATCCAGTGAGTAAGAATTTAATAGTATAACGCCAGATGAAAATATAACGTATAGCAATATTAGGAACGTATAATTGATTCACCTTACATCATACGTGACCCTTTTGGTTCAGAATCATCTTCGGGCTTATCAAAGCGAACATTTGAGCTTTGAGTTGTTTCAAAATGATTTCGAAATAGGTATATGAATTCTTTCTACAGCAGAATCGAAACTCTTTTGTATCACCTGCTCCCCCAATCGATTGCCTACCTCGCAAAGTAAATAAACCGCAGTCGCTTACTTTCGACCTGTGCAAACACAGTGAGAAAGCATCCCCCAAACAACCACGATACAAAATCCCGTGTCAATACATGCATTAAACATTACATCGCAGGAATTCGCAATCGGAATACGGAAACTCTTCGCCAACGAAATAGAAACGTTCTCCGTTCCTGCGGGAATCGGATCCCCAGGCTCCCCGTCGAATTGATTTTAATTAAAGTTCGGCAAACAGCGAACTTTGCCACGCGCTCGCTCTGCGGTAACCGTACGTTCGAAACAAGGTTACGCGATTCCACGATACAGTAATGGAGTTTGTCGATAATTGGTGCTCGGGTTGAGAGTTCGAGTTGCGTATTTCGGTTATCGCGGATGATGATGTCTCGATGCCTAATGGAAATCCATCGTCGATGGTTTTCGGCGGTTGGTTAGCGGTGACTGCTCTATACTATAGGATCATAGCGTTTTTAGGGAGTCCAATGATCTACCACGGTTCATGTTCAGAACGATCGAGATGCATATATTCCTGGTGCGATCTCCGATTCGATATTGTTTCGTAAAAAACTCTAGACACGATCAATCATATCCACGGAATTTATGGCGAATTCCAGTGGTTGGTGCAAGAATCGAATTCTGTCATCTTTTGACATTTGCATTCCAATTTATTCGAATTGGGCTCGACGTTTTCCATAATTTTACTGTTCTTTTCAACCAGATATGTGTCGTTTCCAGTTCAATTCTTTACCATAATTTTAGTTATTTATCGTTTACCTACCGTTGCTTCCAATTATTAGTTGTATTCCGTTTGTTTATTATTTAATTTAAGTGTTATTTTGAATAGTGTTTCATAATGGATATCAAACGCTGTTGTATTATTTGTTGACAAAATAATCAATCATCTATTCATCTATTAGGCATTCCAGATACTTGTCAAAAATGTCAAATGAATCGACATCAACCAATACGGCGCCATCTGCCCCCTAGAAACTATCGTTTGTTTTCTGCAAACGAGTGTGTGATTGGTTAAAACTTGTGTTAGCCACCCAGACATCACGTGATCTGGAATGCCTAATATCAAGTTCCTGTTAGTATAAAATATAAAACATTCAATACATGTACTCAAGTTCAACTGGTCAATATAACGGGAGATTATTCTGAAGCTGATAAAAATAGAGTTCAGGAAAAGAATTCCTCCTGAAAGTCCACATATGGGAGGAGCCTGGGAACGAATGGTGAGATCCGTTAAACAAGCTCTTCGTATCACACTGAAAGAAACGGCACCCAAACAAGAGGTTTTGTTAACATACCTAATGGAAGCAGAGCACACTGTTAACAGTCGTCCATTGACATATGTGTCCTCTAATTCTGATGACCCGGAAAGCCTCACACCAAATCACTTTCTGATTGGCTCGTCAAGCATCGCTAAGTCACCTGATTTCTTCGAAGGGGATCAGAAAAACTTGAGAAAGCAATGGAGGATTTCCCAAAAATTGGCCGAAAATTATTGGAATCGATGGGTGAGAGAGTATCTACCAACCCCGACAAAAAGGACGAAGTGGTATGGTGACTCAAGAAATATCAGCGAAAACGAGATCTTCATACTGATGGATAACCAACTTCCACGGAATAACTGGCCAATGGGACGCATTATCAAAACTTATCCAGGAAAAGATGGAAAAGTTCGAGTCGTTGATGTCAAGACGAGAACAGGAACACACCGAAGACCAACTGTGAAAATATGTCCCATCGACTTATTGGAGATGGGTAACGGATGAAATATTTTCCGTTACAGGGGGGAGAAATGTTTGAATTTGATTCAATAGTGTTATTCATTATTCGAATTTGAAATTATCACGATATTTAATGTTATTCAGTGTTTGAACATATTGTATATTTTCGATGTATTTTAGTTTTATAATGATAGTCATGGAAAAAAAAGAAAGACTGACAGTCAATAAATATTTTTTTGAATAGAAGAAATCCTGAATTTTATAGAGAATTTTGCTGATCCTTCGACCGTTATTATAAAGATATATTTCAGGTTTGTAGTGCAGCAAGTACTGATCCTATTGTTCATATTTATCGAAGTCAAGAATTACTAGGTCAAGATATTTGGTTTGAATTGTCATAATAGCTGGAAGTTCAATTATTATGATGGCAATGTACACACGTATGTACTTTGTTTGGTATTTGTGGCAGTCATTTATTGATATCTTCGATGTGTACTTTTGCATTCATATTAGGACCTATATTAATCTAAGAATTATTGCATCCTAAGATGATATATAGTTCTCAAATGTTACAGACAAATCTCTATTTACTATATTCATTTTTGTCGCTCACTTGGAATCAACTTTGTTATGTAACAGTCTTATATATGACTCTAGTTATTATTGATGTTTATGGACTTACTGTTCATTGATTTATTATCATTATTGTATGTATATTAGGACTTCCCAGATAAACGTATTCATTCATTCTTCCGTTGAACTTCTATTCAAAAGCATAATATTAGAGCAATTTTTTATGTCTGCTACCTCTCTTGATGAATGGTAACACTTCTAAAGCCGACGTTCATTTTGAATGCAACACTTCAAATTGCGATATTTGAGTGCAAATTCTTGAATCCCTACCCCCTACGGATTCAGTCGATAAACTTCATGAAAGCAATAGAAGGTCAATGTCCATAGACAGCACAAGTAAAGATAATAAACCATACTTTCTCATCATTACATACAAAAAGTGGTCCCGCCAACTCAATGATGCATCTATTCTTCTGTTCCAAGGTAGTGTATCGATACTTTTCGCTTCATAGGGTTGTACGAACGATATGGTTTCGTTACAGATACCGGTGAATCATTTCATAAATCATTTTTCAGCTTTTTGAATATCTCTCACTGTCAATGCACATTTTCTACTGTAGTAAAGTAAAATGACAGATGAGTGCAATTAAACGTATATTGCAGTGCTGCAATAATGAACCAGTATTTCTACAAGCTATGACTGAAGCAGTGATTTTGAATATATATCAAACTGGAATTGACCATTTTCAAGCATAGTTTTGGTGTCATCGGTTGTTTTTGAAAAATATAATGATTCGGTCCTAGCATCTTACATCTTACTCCAGTTTAAATATTATTTCCATATACAGTGCGACCCATTTGAAGTGGGAGCTCCGTTCTAAAACTCCCCTTTTTTTTGTGAATATTCGAGAATTCTACTTGAAGACCAAATTTCATGAATGAGTCTTGATTTTCAAAGGCGACTTTTATGATTTTTCAAAGTCAAAAATCGAATTTTTTTTCAGAAAATGCCTACGAGCTGTTTCAACATGATTCGAGTCAAAATTACACGAAAATCCGTTAATCATCGAAAAAGTAAAGAGATAATGAAACTTGAAAAATGAGAGTTTCATTGATAGTCCTAGATTCACTCTATGAATCACCACAGATATACAGGTTGGAGATATTTTTCTCATAAGCACCACTAACACAGTATGAATATCGATACCGATATGCAATGTTCTGTCTGTCGTCTGTTATCACTTTCTGTTCAAATAGTTGCTAATTGAAAATATATTTCGTTTCAATTATAATGAAGCGATAATAGAGATTCCAGAAAGAAAAATTGAAACAAAATTAAATCTCATGCATATTTCCTACTAACTGATTCACGAAGTGATAGTGAACCGTGAATATATATTTCCGATCCACCCTGTGTAATTATCGTCGAATATCGATTAAAAAAGTAATCATGTGGAAGTCGCGTTACAAGGTTTTTCACTTAACGCCGCTTCTACTATCGAACCTGCATTCATTTGTTTACCAATACGGCTATGCATAATTCATTCGACACGCTAGATCGAATACATATTTATCGAATTATAGAGGTGGAAACCGATGCCGGACGTTTCACGCTTTCGAATGCTACTCATTTCGAGCGGCAAGGTCGAATAGAGGGCGAACTCCGGCGCTGGTGAACTCTCGAAACAGCTGGTCGAACGGTTGTGCCCTTTGGGTGCTTGTTTTTTTTTGTTGTTCGTCGCAAGTGAATATACTACCGATAGGTTGGGAAGGTATAATTGGATAATGCTAATAAACGAACAAAGAACCAATCGCAAAATCATGAAGTTGAGATATTTTAGTTTGTCTGTTTTGAAGGAATAAGAGCCATTGATTAATTATTATTTAAACAATTTGCGCAATGTCGTTCGCAGTATCAGTGGACACCAAGTAGTAGAAATGTTCGACAGAAAAGCAAATGAATAGAAGAAGGAAATATAATCATGAGGGACACCAACAAAACATATCTCTCTCTTATGATGTACCGTTTATTTTCGAAAACATACTTCGCCAATCCCAACAAAATGTATTGTAATACCCTAGAATGTTCTGACAAACAAAAAGGATGAGTGATCGAGAAAAACATGATTTCATCCATTAGAAATGTTTGCATTCTCATTGGAAATTTTCAGGACATTATGTACACAACAATCAACACTGAAAGAAATTGTACCAGGGTACCAGCAAATAGAATAACCATGGACAACGTCATTCTCTATTTGAGAGCATGCGTGCCTCACTGCCCGTTTCCCTGTTAATCCATGGTTAGTATACGTCATATCCAATTGGAAAGAGTACCGAAGATCAGTCCTACGACTTATAAAGACAACGGAGAAACAGAAGAATGTCGAGAGTGGCACCCAACCGTACCTGAAGAAAATGCCTTCAAAGTAGAAGAGTCTATATAATACAAATGGTTAAACATGTATTATCGTCGCCTACATAACATGGCTTGCTTGTTTCATAGAATACTACTTTTTAAAACTCCTCCATATTTATATATCAAACTGAGCTTCAGAACTGATGTGCACAATTTGAACATTCGTCGTAAATCTCTCCTCACTGTTCCACATCACAATAAACATATTTTTAAAAGGTCTTTCAGTTATCGCATTGCATCCCTTGTCAACCACCTCATTGTTATATTACCAAACCTACTTGACATATCACATCCATCATTTAAATTGAAATATAAGTTGTATCTCCTAGATAACCAATTATAATTAACGATTCATTAGCCTTGCTATTCATCTACTTCACATTCTCTTCCTATTCATTTTCCGTTTCTGTCTGTACTTTTCTCTCTATTCTACTTTTCCACTCTAGTAGTATGTAAGTTATAGTATATTGCTTAATATGTTATATATGTACTTTCATCTCCATGTTGATATTTTTTCCCTATTTTTCATCCAATATGCGAGCTCAGGTGGAAGAACAGAGGAAGACATCGTCGGATATTGAACCTGTAGCCCTTTATTTACTTTGGTAAATAATAAATGATTTATTATTATTATTATTATATTTCCTAATTGGAACTGAAACTTCGAAATCTGGTTCTATAAAGACTTTCATCTTGAGGGTTACCGAAAAATATTATTAGTAGTGACGTGACAAATTCGATATTTCATTTTTACGACGTCAGTGTGCCAAGATAGCCCCTCTTGATGGGAACATCACTCATTTGCTCCACAGATTAGTTATTAGACGCCCAGCGATATTCTCAAGTACTCGGTGAACTCGAGAGACCCCCATAGTTCACCTACTAGGAAACGGAGTCATCACACATACGTGCTCACACAAACGGGTGCACTCGAGCGCCCTCGAATAAATTGGAGAGTAAGTTGGCACGAACTTTCGACATGCGACTGTCTCGAAGCTGCTGCTTCCAGCAACTAGTCACGGTACGACGGAGAGGAGACTCGGTTAGGAAGACGTTTGGCATTGTTCAACTTCCTCGCTGCAATTCACCGAGTTAATGTCGACGGATTTCCAAAGCGACGACCTCAGTGAAGAGCGTGCTCGCTCCGCTATCCGCAACTTTGGAGAGTTCCGGTGGAAACAGACGAGTTTACAGACGTTGACTGGAATCGTCGAACCAGGGGGAGCGTATTGGCATTTCCTCTTATGTATTAAACTTGAGAAATATACTTTTGAAGAAAATCTTACCATCTCCTATTTGAGTAATAGAAAGCGAACTGAATATTTCTCTGAAATATCATCCACACTATACGGCGTTCCTCAGGGCTCGGTAATAGGTCCGTTACTATTTTTGATATATAACCGATCTCCCGATGGCTTTACCTAGCTTTGAGGTCGTTCTTTTTGCTGACGATACTTTGTTCTAAAATTGTTCGTTTTCGTTAACCAGCTGACGAACGTCAACCCTCAGAAGTCGAAACTTGTGCGAGCAATGCATCAACGAGGCCTTACCTTTTAACGTGCGATTACTCGGCACGGTGGCCCGGCGAGGATTCGAACCCCGATACTACACTGAAAGAATCAGATTCATTTCCAGTGGCACTACAAGAGAAAGTATATATATATATATATATATATATATATATATATATATATATATATATATATATATATATATATATATATGTTAGCATGAAGATTCTCACGGACGAAGTATTATGCGTTGATTTTTCGGGTTTCATTCCGTGTTCTGTGGTTTTGATCCTCTGAAGGATAATTCTCACAACGTTTCGGCAAAGTCTCATTTGCCATCTTCTAGGTGATGTCTTGAGTTTCGATCTCCGAACTCGACAGTCGAGTTCGAATATATATATATATATATATATATATATATATATATATATTGTTACAAAATCCGCTAACGCCGCAGCTGAGCATAATAAGCAGAATTCAACGAGCTAGGCCAAACGGCGCGATTCCGAAAGCGCTGTCGCTTCTCGAGGCAGATTCTCAGAGCAGCTGAACGATCGTGCCGTTTGCGAGCGAAAACTTCCTATGTTCTAGGCGCTCTGAATTCGAAAGTTTGAGGCGCGAATGGAACATCTAAAAAAATTGTTCTAAAAATTGTTCGTTTCCGTTAACCAGCTGACGAACGTCAACCCTCAGGAGTCGAAACTTGTGCGAGCAATTGATTAACGAGGCCTTATCTTTCAACGTGCGATTACCCAGCACGATGGCCCGGCGGGGAATCGAACCCCGCTAAATCTAAACTTTAGATATATCGATCCGCTTTGATTAAAGTATAAATAGAGAAGCAACTGTCGAAACGAGAGTTTCTAGTAGAGAGAGTTTGTAGTATTGAAATTGGAGAATTCAGAGCTTAGTGGAGAGTCGAAGGTGTATAGGCAGAGTTTTGGTAAAGAGCATTGGATAGTTTAGCTGAGCAGTTTAAGTAATGGTATTGTATTGTGATAAAGAGTTGTAAAAAAAGTAGTTCAGTGTTGTTTGGAGTTTCGATTAACGAATCCAAGGAAATATCTCAACAATATATTTAAACTAAACATTGATTCTCTTCTTGATGAGTATGCAGTCACTTATGACATGGTCTACGCTTTCAACTTTTCTCCTCATTTTAAGAACACCTTACTACCCAACGATTCTAGACATTACCAGCTATTTTTTGTCCGTTTTTTTGCCGGGTTTGCTCAGAAAGGAAGAGGGAGAGATACTGAGCTACCTCGAAGTAAATCACTTTGGATCTGTTCACTTTCTCATGGAATCTGGTTCTGGATAAGTTCAGGGTATTCGAAAAGGCGACTACTATTCCTTCATTGAGAACGCGAACAAGCCTTTTGTGTATGCGTTCTTGATTTTCGAGTAATGTTTTTATGTGACAGATGCAAGGCAGTCTATGGAAAGTATTTCGTCAAAATCATTGTTAAACAGAAAATTAAATTTATGAGTTACACATGGAATACCCCGCAGTGCGTAATCATTTTGCAGATAATGATTTGTTTCAGGTGATAGTAGTGAAAATACTGCTATTTCAAATTGATTGATTTCACGGAATTTTTACGATCATTTACATTTTTTTTCAAGTAGAAATTCAAAATCTGGTTTTATATAGACACGCAAATTACTCTTACTCAGGGTGTTAACCATGAATTACACCAAATGTTCTAATAGTGACGTGAGTGGACAAACTCGATAGGGCTTGAGTGCACAGAGATAGACCTTCTCTTAAGGTAAGCGTCCATAGGTACGCATCGTACGTATCGTACGGATCGTACGAAACGGATTTTAGAATTATTAGTATAGTAAGGCCGGGGACACATGGTCCGGGTGACTGCCCGGACGGGCGATTGGCCGGACGGACGATATTTTGATGGACAGAACACACTACATCCGGGCAAACTCCCGTCCGGGAGATTTTATTCCACTTGTCGTCATTTTCGGCTTGATTATGGACGAAGATAGACGTAAACTATTAGCAGTGATTTGTTTACTGCGTCACAGACGTGAAAAGAAACGTAATAGAAGTGTATGGATACATCCTCTAGTGCAGAAGAGAAACATATTAGGACACTTCAATACTCTATTTTTCGAATTAAGAGAAGATGAAGAAAAATTCTTCAACTATTTATGAAAAATATTATATTTTATAATATAATTTAAATAATATTTTTTACTGTTCCTATTTTTTAAAAGTTCATGTGCAAAACATCATCGTCGTCATTATCAACTCTCCAATATATGAGTATATCACAACCAAGCACCAAACCACCAACTCTAGAATGCACACACGACGGTCACAACTGAACTGCACATTGCACATGTTCGCCCGGACCGGACCGTGTGTTCCCGCCTATTTGACACAATGCCCCGCTACCTGTCGGACGGGTGAACGCCCGGCCGGGTCTCGGATGATCAGTTGAGAATACATCCGGGCGTTTTTGGTATCGGACGGGCAAACGCCCGTCCGGGTTCCGTGTGTTCTTCACTAATTTTCACAATGTACTTCTGGATCATCCGGAGCCCAGACAAAACTCGGACGGGCGTTTACCCCGACCGTGTGTCCCCGGCGTAAGTTATACATATGCGTCCACTGACCGGCAGCGGACGGATCGCACGTATCGGTCCGTCGGTAATGCCGATGAAATTTATCGAAGGGGCAACTTTTCCGACTGGTGCGGATGACAACATGCGGATTGCCGATAAGTGGACGCATGTCACAATTGGTAGTCACTGGTCGCCTCACAGATCATTTGAATTTTGTTACATTTCGACACTAAGTACACACGTGCTTTAATTATATTTGTTATTACGCATATCATGGAGCAAATCAGTGAATAGTGTATGATATTCTCCAAATTGTGATCTTTTTTTGAATATGTCATGTATCCACAATCTATGTCTTCTCTTTTTTCCCCTCCTTTCTTCTTCATCTAATAACAAAGCAATATAGACAAGTTCTTCATCACTTTCCATGATCGGAAACATTACACACTGTAATGTTTCCGATCGTCAACTCACTACGAAAATGCGAATGTTACTTAAAAGCCGACCGTCGCATCGGCAATCCGATCGCTACGGATACAGTGGACGCACTACCACAAATCGATCCGTTTCATACGATCCGTACGATGCGTACCTATGGACGCTTACCTTTAGCCAGAAGCGCAAAAACCGTTGTTTTCCGACCAATCAGGATTTCTTGCCGCTAATAGCCCGCCGAGCGAAATAAAAGCGTCGTCAATCTCTTCGACCATCGAGAAATTCCATCCGGAATGTTTATCGCGACTAATGAAAAAAACCGCACGAAATGTCGTGATATAAAAGTTCCATTCGAGTGCGTGCGCTGCACCGGGAAAAGCACTATTTACGGCCGGGGAGAAATTAATTTATACCCGTCACGAAAGTATGTCGACACGCTTATCGTCGTCGTTGCAAGGACTTTTTTATTGTGTGTGTGTGTGCGTTTTGGTCGAAATGGCACATGCAGAGAGGCGGCTAGAGAAAGAGGACGCAAATGGCGAAATGGCAAAGGGTCAGTCGACATGCGAATGCCCCTGTCGCCCACTCGGAAATAATTGCCCCCCGTTATTAGAGTTTGCAGTTGCACGGGGACACGCCAAGGAGCAAAAGCTATTTTGAACCCATTTGGACAGTGACTGGGTTATGAGATTTCATGGGCGTCAATACCTATGGGCAGGAGGAGGGTCGCGTCCCCCCTACACTCTACCATTCTTTGAAAAGAAAACTTCATAACTCCATACAGTTTACAGTCGGCGAAGAAATGCAGAATTTGCTTTTTCGGATGAATATGATTAGCCGTGGATGACTCTTTATTTTTTCCGAGTCCTATTGACCACTGCTACTAAAAACGTTACATTATCATGTAATTTTATTTGAATATTATTTAATTGGTTGAACTCAGGAGTCTGCCAGATAACACTTTCAGCTTTCAGAATGAGTAAGGTTATACCAATTAACAACGTGTTTTTGTTGTAATTGAATTCGCAAGGCATCGTGGTTTCGGTAGGGAAAGTGAGTACCCATCGTTTTCTATAGTAGTTTTCACAATAAATGGTATTGACTGAAGGATTACGATAAAACCAATCAGACCCTTGAGTTGTAAAATCCGAGATGCACATCATAAATGTAAAAGGACCGGATTCAGGTAATTTTGTTTCTCAGAGAGGGATTGTAGAGGATTACAGCTTACACTTCTTGTTCATTTTAGTCTTTGTACTTCATTGGAAGTGTTCGCTTGTGTTACGGCGTGCAATAATTTTATAACATTTGATATTACAGACATCAATAGCAAAGATTTTATACCCCAACGTACAGAATAGGCAGTATGTGGCGTCCGTGGATAAAAAGTAATAGTGCTTCTTCCAGTGGTTCGTTAAAGAAGAATCACTTTATCTTGTGACGCGAAAATCATTATAAAAAATATGTATAGTTCCTTACTTCAGCAATGATATAACGCGGGTGCTGCAGCAAAAGTAACCAGTAATTTGACGAAGGTGCCTCTTACTTCAGTTAGACGAATTGTTGAAAATTCCATGGAATCAAAAAAAAAGCGTAAAGATTCCGGTGTCACAAAAAGTCTGGACGACTGGGAAAAAGATTTGACAAGGCGAACAATCTACACTATGTACGATGAGCAGCGTGTCCCTACAATCGAAAGTCTGAAACAGCGGCTCATCAATGACGAAACTCACATCAACTGTGGCCTCACTACTCTTTGGCGAGCTCTGTCTGCAATGGGCTTTGAATATCGCAAAATTGACAAGAGACAAGTAATAATGGAATCCACACGGTTAATAAACTGGCGTTCTGAATATATAACGTCAATGAGAAAATACCGGTCTGAAAATCGGCCAATACTCTACCTCGACGAGACGTGGTTTGACACGCATGACACCCCTTCCAAAGGATGGTCTGATTCCTCTGATAAGTGTAAAACAAAAGCAGATTCAAATAAAGGGAAGAGAATCACAATATTACACGCAGGATCAGAAAATGGTTGGATCCCAAACGCTATGTGGCTTTCTGCCAAAAATATTAAGGACTATTGTGTTGATTATCACGAAGATACGACAGCAGAGCTTTTTGAAGATTGGTTTAAAAATTGTCTGTTACCCAACATTCCGCCAAACAGCGTTATAGTAATGGACAACGCAAGCTATCATAGTCGACAATTGCAAAAAATTCCTGGCTCAAAGAATACGAAATTGGAGATTCAAAACTTCATGGCTGCAAATGACATATATTTTGAGGAAAATTATACAAAAAAAGAACTTTTACAAGTGCTGCAGTCATTTTCTTTAAAAAAAACGTATGTTTGTGATACAATTGCAGAAGAATTGGGACATACAGTTTTACGACTTCCTCCCTACTACTGCGTGTTCAATCCCATAGAGCTTATGTGGCACCAACTTGAATCGAGCGTGCGCGGAAAAAATACTTCTCCGACTTTAAGTGGTAGTGTGGTATGAATGACATTCCTACCGAGAGTTGGAAGAGTTCTGTTAGTCATGTTTTGGGATTTCTGACTGGACACTGTCAACTAAGGAAACACCTCCATATTATGGGGCTAGTGGACACACCTCTATGCAGGATGTGTGAACAGGAAGATGAAACTGTCAGGCATGTCTTATGCGAATGTCTGGAGCTATCGTCGATAAGAGAGTGTGTGTTCGGTGAGTCTTGGCCTACACCTGCCGATATTAAGGAGATGTCCCCTGGTGACCTGTCCTCCTTCCTGGATAAGGCAGGATGGACAATGTCCTAGGAGGGCGACTCCTTGGGAGGATGTACAATGGGCCATATTGTGGCCTAAGTGCTGTGGGTCTATACTCACCCTCCCTACTCTACAGATACAGATAGTCATGTTATAAATGTTGAAAACTTGTACCTTTCTGTAAAATCAATTGCGCCAATTATAATTAATTTAAATGAGGATAGCGATAGCGACACTGAACTGAATATAGAATAGAATTGTAACATTGAAATAAATCAATTACATTGAGTTCGACCCTGTAGCACATTTGCATCTTTTACCAGATGATTTTTTACATAATGGGATTAAATCGGGTAGTTTATTGCATTTAATAAGCCAATACCATTTACTGTGAAAAATACTATACGTTCGGGACTGAGATTACGTGTGGTAGCTATAATATCGTGTCAGAGTTAGATCGTCTTGCATTACAACTAAACGTTAATGTGTACACGTTAGCGGATACCTGAATGAAAGAAAGACGAAGAGGCTGGAAAGTTCCAAGAGAGGTCGAGAAAGTTATTTCATACAACATTTCAGAATGATTGTGAAGATAGAGAGAGTAAAAGAACGATGAAATACAATGTAGTCCACAATGAACACAAGTATTTAAACTTACACTTCAGTACACTACAGTAGTATTGTCTGTTTTACGTTTGTTAAAAGAGATATTCAATGTCATATTCATGAACTCAACTTGCCTTCCATCGGAACCATTCTCCAACCCTTGGTCACAAAACAAATCGTAAGATCGGTGGAACAAGATTCTAGGCATTAAGCACGCGAACAAGTTAATTGAGGAACTGTCGCCCAAATTCGCTGAAGACCTACTAAACCACAAACGCAAGGTAAGGTTGTGAGAGTAGTGGTGTGTCTACTGAAGAGGCATTGTCGACTCAAAAAATATATGAGCATTATTGGTTTGGTAGAAAAAACTCAACGCAAGTTCTGCCAAGTTGAAAAAGAAGCCGCACTGCATATGCTCTGTGAATGTGAGGTATTATAGTCGGGCCGCTCAAAAGATAGAATTCAAGGACGCGTGAACAGTGAATGCCTGCATAGCCACGCCTACTAAACTGAAATAAATGAAGAACTGTTTACACTGTAATGTACTCATTTGTGCTTTGTATTTACGTGTGTTATGCTAATATTATAATATGGACGGAAACACTCTTTCACCTCCAAGAAAAAGAAAAAAAAAAGACATTCAACTGTAGAGGGAAAAGGTGTTATAATGAACACTTCATCCCAACAGTTGATGGAAGAACGTCGCGGCGACGTTTTTGTTGAGTGGTGTAAATCGGACTTGTAACATTGGGGAGAGGAACATTCAAAGAGTGCGTGCCGTTCACGTGATCATTCTATCTTTTCAGCGGCTACACTATAGCAAGCCTACGATACATGAGATGAGGTGGAGGAAAACCGAGTCTAGAAGCTGTATGAAAGAGCCGATATCAAGTTTATGGAGACTCATCAGAGATATCAGGTTAGATGATGACCAAGGAGCATCACAATTCATCTATTGAGGCCGCAGTGGACCAGGCAATGAACTAGCTGCCAAAACAATAAGATCCAATGTATGTGTCTTTGAAATGGCAAGCAATCAAAATTTTGAAAGAGGTGAAAATAGTTATCGAGACAGACAAAGAAGAACGTAGAAAGTCAAATGCAAATCAACATGTTAGAATATATAAATATACTAGCTATTTCACATTCAGAAGTGGCCGAGAATGCCATAAAAGAAACTGGATCATTTGGAATGGAAGGCAACGAATCGAAGCACTGCTTATTCATCACAAACTACTCAGACATGCTTGTCTTCAAACTTCACTCAATATAAAATGAGTTCATGTTGATATCAATGTATCAATGTATACAACAGATAGAACAAAAACGACCTGTAGTTTATTTTTACCATCTATCTGGACATAATAACCATTCAATTGAAAGTCGCATTCAATTTTTTTATCGAGCTCGAAATAAAGTATGCGATCTTATAAGTCGCCCATTTGAGCAATAGGGAAATTCATCAAAATTTTAGTTTTGGAATTGAAATGGCTTTCTCCTTATATTTGAAGTTCCACTACACACGTCAACTTTTGAAAGTCCAACTTTATGATGCAAACTAAGAATTAACAGGGTCTTATCCTTTGACGCATGATTCCGACTTTGTGTTGGTACCCCCTATAGTTACCGCCTGTATAGATGAAACCAACAAAAAGGGGAACCTATTTATCCTTAACATCATATTATAACAGTTGTCGCTAGTTTGTAGTATGTCGTCAATTGTTATCGAGTACAGTCTTCACATCTTCAATCTCTTGAATCGAACATTTTTGTTGGGACCATATTCGTCAAAAAAAAAAACAGAACACGCAATTACACGATCCAGAAAACCCATTCGTTTGTCTCATTCCTCTGCTCGAGTACGTTTCTTTTTATCCCTCCATTATATTCCGCGAAATAAAACTAGAAAACTCGAGAAAAATACTCGACACTTCTTTATTTTCCTCGAGGAAAAACGTCGGAAAATTGTAACTGTGAAACATTATTCTGCTGGCATTAACCCAGACACAACCTTCCAGAAATTAGATTCGCCTCTTTCGTTGAAAGCCTGCGACTGACATCAACTCAAATAAATGATTGCGAATTCCTTTTACGCGAGAATAAAAGGACCCTTTCGATTCGGATCAGAGAAAGAGAGAGAGAGAGAGAGAAAGACAGGCTTGGAGTTTATAATAGTTGGCGACGAGTTCCATTCACTTTGACGAAAGTAACGAAGTAAAATGTAATAGGAGAACATTCGAATTATACGTTTCACATAATTCGAACTTATTTTCTTCTAGAATGTGGAGCGTATGATGAAAACATTCATTTCATTTCCTACTTCATCATTCACAAGAACAAACCAAACTCAAATAATAGGATCATGACCCAGTAGTAATTGTTATTCCATAAAAAGTCATTTCATATCGTGTAAATGGTAACTTGAATCTGTTGATAATTCCCTCTTTAACATGTAATGTATTGATGATACTGAAACTGTTATAGAAAAAACAGCTCCAGTTCAAGTCTTTCATTCCAAGAGTGACATTCCATGGTTCGATACTTGAAGTATAGACCCAATGAAATTAAAAATCGCAGCGTAGCCTACAACTTTCTGAAAGATCTCATGAATTCAACGAGGATGAAAATTATTGTGAATATTCAGTGAACAGAAATAATGGTGAGAAAAGCTATTGAAAAAAATGAATAAAGATTTCAGTAAATTTAAGACTACCGATACATACGTTTCTGCAGCGTATCAAAACTTAGCAAGTTTTGAGAATTACCAACTCGAAAATATATTTTTCAAAAATCAATATGTTTGAATTTCTGGAGGTAGGATAGACGTCCAAGATCATGAAAAACGCTTGGAATCTATGAAAAAAACACCAGCAGAGACGAAGCCTTCCAAATCGTTGAAAATTATTTACTTTCGAATATCCATCATCAGTACAAACAGTTAGTGACACAATTGCTTACACCCATTCAATCATAACCCTATAAGTATGCACTATGGAACAAGCAGCCATCTGAAACTCACAGGAAGTTCACGGCGCAACCAGATGTGGGAAAATTTCTATAACAAGTTGGAATGGATGAGCTTGTATTCATTCCTGTTCATTTGAATGTATGTTCAAGTGGAAGCTAGAATATAGTTTGGATATTGTGTATTATTTATCTAGATTTGGCAACATTTCGATATTTTTCCTCAACGGAATTCAATAAACAAGGATATTTATTTCAGAACTCATCATAACGCCATCACAAATACAGTTAAAATACGAATTATTTTTAAAAATTTTCAAAACGAGCGTTCGGAACATTTACTGTTGATGTTCTACCAGAAACAGAAACAATCGTGTTTTTGCAACAACTTCTAGAAACGTGATCAACAATAAACGCATCGGTATAGAATTATGGAATTATTTGTTGGCATCGACTGCTTCATAACGGACCCAAAGGTCAGCAACTCTCGATACCTCATACAAAACATTAACATTACCAGTGTCATGTCTGACACTTCCTAGAAAGGCCTGCCTCTACCATAATCCCAGTCTAGTCGCCTGGCACAACGTAAATGTACCATAGCCGTGATGCACAACGATAAATCTTGCTCAGCAGAACAAATTGCATATGCAGCTTCCTACTTTTACATCAGAGAGAGGCTTACTCGTAAGCCGATTATCGTACTAGGCCATACAAATTAGTCGAAAACGCAGAGTGACTCTTGGATAAAAAAAGGGTTTTTCGATGAATTTCCCGCATAATCTCCTCAGATCACGAAATCTCTTCCGGAATTCATTTTGACTGCGAATTAAAAAAACTGTTCGGAATTCAAATTTGAGCTTCCGAAAATTTTATGTAAAAACCATTTGCGTGAGGGACTTTTGATTTGCTATTGAATGATGCAGTGAAATAAATTCAATCTAGTTATATTAAGATAATCGAAGAAGTATACTGATTCAATTTCTACATTATATGGGTGATAGGAGCGAAGCGAACTTTTTTCAGTGATTACATCATCCTAGATGCAATTTCCTTTTTTTGACACTACCAGGTATTTCTGTAAAATGAAACTGTAGGATGAATTGGGACAAAATAGCGCATTAGTAGAATGAATAAAATATAGCTAAGACAATTTCAAGATTTCAAAGATATTCGAGAAAACGAATTGCTCATTCTGATTGCCACTTTTTTTTCACTTCATGACGGCATTTTCAAATTCTTCATCCCACATTTCATCTCTCGGTCACCATCATTCGATCATCCAAGAACTGATTTTTTTCTTGTGGGAAAAGAGAGCCTTGTGCCTCAAGGAATTATAGTATGAAGGTGAGGGAGAAAATATTTATAATTTATTATCATTATTATTTATTATATATTTATTGATATCTTCAAGTATGATTCGAAAATTATTTTCTGAAATTTTTTTCATTTTTTCGAATACATCTGTCTAACACCACCCCTATCTGAAATGCCGTTATTCAAATGATATATATTGAATCAACTTAAAATATAGCTTTTCGAGATGAGATATACATAAAAACTGTTATGAATCTTGAATGTACCTAGGTGTAAGAAGAACTTTTTTATATAATATGGTTTTATAATATGATAAACGTGATGTTCACTTCAAAATACCTCTTAATTATAATCCTTCAGTATTTAATATGGCTTTCTTTTGCAACTTCTTCATTATTAGATATTTGCAATGGTCCAAAGTTCCGTAGGTTATTCATGTACGAAGTGAAGGGAAGATATTTTGCCATATTATGATTTATACTCAATAGATCAGAATCGAACCAGTCCTTTATATATTTGAGTTCATTCAAAACTGATTCTCAATTTTGTCAAATATTTTGCTGTGAAAATGATTGCAGTATCATGTGCTAATGAGATAATATTTTCTTCGGAATTTTGGGTCAATAAGTCCTAATGAGTAAATATTGAACAAAAGTGGTACCGAAACCGTTCCTTGTGGGATACCACATTGAATTTTTTTTTGGATTGCTCATATCTTGACCTAATTTCACATATTGCTTTCTTTCGTTCATATGATTTAAAGGTTGTCGCCCATTTGTCCGGCACAGCACGGACCGTTACTGTCCGTCAAAATACGGATAGAGTTAAAACCATGCAAATGAATAGACCACCGTTCATTAGCCCGTCACGGCACGGAACGTCGGGTCCGTCGACGGAACGGATTCCAGCTCTTCGACTCTCCCCGTCAAACCACGGTTCGTGCCGGGGCGGGCTGGCCAAGTGTGCGCAGCGCCTGCCGTCGCTGGGCAGCATCAACTTCACAAAACATCGATGTTTTGTGAAAACCTGTCGATCGCATGTATGTTTTGCAATTATATTTCGGCAGTTGTTGAGTCGGAGCTCAAAAAATATCAGTCCAGACTTCAGAAAAAAATTGTAAAAAATGGATGACGAAAAATCAATTTTTTTAGTGCAAAAATCTACCGAAATCAGTGATATAACTGATAGTGCTTACCATAACCAGCAACAGCTGCTACATTAACTTCTTCATCAACTGCTGCTTTCTTCATCAGAACTGCTCTGTCACTAATATGTGAACTACAATAACCAGATCTTCACAGACAAGACCGCGACGTGACGGTTTCCAACGGAAAAGTGGGCGACCACGCTATCCGTCGCCTGTAGACGACGGACAGCAACGGTCCGTGCTGTGCCGGACAAATGGGCGACAACCTTAACACGATAACCTATATTTCTAATTTACTCAACTAAAATTTTGTGACTCGCTATATCGAAAGCTCTTTTTAAATCGAGAAATATACAAAGTGTTGATGTGTTTATTTCTAATGATTTATGAATTTGATTAGTCAAGAGACTATTGTATCTGTAGTCGATTTATTTTTTCTATCTCCCAACTGGCTTCGTGAGGGAATTTTCATTGTATTGAAATAGTCATATATTTTAGATTTCAGAATGTTTACAGAAGCTAGAAGGATATTTGTGAAAGAGTTTTGAAGTATTTTGATAAACATTAGTTCCTGTATTTTTTTGATAAGCGAATCTGAGATATACGAAAAGTTGCTGAGTAATAGAACGTCTTACATTTAGAAGGAATTGCAACTTATCGGGGTACATTTGAAATCTGAACTCATATAGTTGTATAGATTCCAATATTAATTCTTAGTTTTTCAGATTGTGGGAGGTTAAGAACTCGGAAACAACAACTAAGAAATAGTCAACCCATCCACTACAAAATAATGATATTCACACAGCAATTCTACATATTCTTTCGCTATACTCGATATCAGAGTGATTGGCCTCCAGTTTTTTATCATGTCTTCTTTGCCACTTTTATGAATGGGTTTAATCACTCCAATTTAGAATGAAGATGGTGTTATGCCGGTTTTGAACACTGTGTTTATCAGAAACTGGCTTTGTTATGAGATTATTCAGTTTCTGTAGAATTCAATGCTTTTGAATATCCTATTTCAAGTGGACTACTATCGTAAGACGATTATCGTAGCATAGTTGGAAAGTAAACTGTAATGTGATTAGATTGATTGGAGCCCGGCAATGTAATTAGATCGGTGAAAAATAGATGAACGCAGCGGTAAATCTTCTGATCTGATGATAGTTGGATACGGATGAACGCAATGAATCATTTCTGGAGAGATTGTAAATAAAAAGATCGCCACTTATGTTCAACGCCGAGAGTGTAATTGTTATCTTGTGGCTGGCTTGATTTATTGAATACGAGATCGTAGTAGCTAATTTCTACCTTTCTACAACAGATTTCAACGAGGACTATTCAATGACTTATTGAAAAAGTGAAAAAACACATTTTGCGCCATTAGTTTCTGTTCGAAATATGCAGTTTCCAGTCGATTTTGTTTGGAATCCGCCATTTCCTTCTTGGCGAAAAGTTGCTCTATTGTTAAACCAGAATGTCTTTTTCGCCCTGTTTTCAACGGTCAAAAGTGTTGGAAAAGATACGTCGAAAATGTATAATGATTCGGGTATCATTCAGTAGTTCAAATGGGAATTGTCAAGCTGTGTGCACGCTTAAATGAACTTAGAGGAAAAAAGCTGAAAGCATAGCGGGCGCCGGGCGCTTTCGACTGGAACAGTCATTATCAGTGCTTATCACCAGGTTTTCAAGAACTAAAACCGTAAAAATACATGCTTCTGAAGAACGCAAAAGTTTGAAAGTCTTTCAAAAACATTCAAAAGTAAAATAAGGAAATAAGGAATATCCCGGTATAAACATTTTTTTTCCTCAGAAGCATGGTTTTAATTCATAAAATCGTTTCAGTGCTAGCACTGATCATGACTGTTTTAGTTGAGAGTGCTCTACTATGATTTTAATGAAATATATTTTTGCAAGAAATATAGAATGAAATATAGAATCTTACTTTCTATCTCTTATTCGGTTAAAAAGCTTGAACCTACTACAGTTTATCGTATTACGAAAATTTTTAAATTTCATGTACACATATCGCCGGAGAGTGTTTCTTGATATTGTTTGTTACGCTCTTCAAATGTATCTTATTCTTGTTTGTATTTATTGGTGAAGTTCATTTGAAACGAAAAGTAATCAACAATATATCGAAAGGTTTGGATGACGATAGGCAAACCGAAAAAAATCAGTCTACTGCTGCAGATTTCCTTTCACATTTCGAAATTGCAGAGATGCAGGAGTGACTTGTGATTCATCACCAGGAAAGTGAAAAAAGTTAAAGTGAAAACAGATTAAATTCAATATCGTTTTAAAGTCACAAAATGGACAATTTCACTTCAATTCACTTATCTCCATACCAATAATTTCCGAGATACCAATGTCGAGAGTCGAATTTGAAATGCTCGGTATGTTATCTGTTCTTCAAAAGGTAATCGACTTCAAGAAGGCTATGATTCAAGTTTATCGGTAGTTATGTGCTATTATAGCATGCGTGAAGACAGTTCAAGAACGAATTTAAAAAAAATATCGTTCATTGAATATCATTCCAAGACTGGAAACTGAAATAATCATGAGACTTACTCATTAGAGCATGCTAATAGTATACAGCTGATCTAAAACGAATATATTGAAAGTTGGCCTTGAATCTATCATTCATATATTCACTCACCTCTTTTTACTATCGTCTATTTCTATATGTTCGTTCATACCTGAAACAATGAAATAGAAATTAATGACTTGCAAAAAATACGAAACATTTGAACAATGGTGAAAAGTAATAAACTGAATTTCGGATCAAGGAAAATTTATGTATGGTCGAGTATATTGACCAGATAAATATTGAAGTATAAACGATATCTTCAAAACTTATAAAATTTATTCTGAGCATCAATTAACTCACAAATGATTACGGAATGCGTGTGTAGACTTCCCCACTATATTCAAGTGACGTAATACAAAATCTAGAGCGTACAATTTTCATAGTCGTCAGTATATCATTTTCGTACACATCAATGTCACCTGCATGAATTTATATTTAAATAAGTTAGTTCTGCTAACGTACATCTGATTAAAACTTCACGGATTTCACAACATAAAACATTCCAAACACGAATTTATCATTTGAAGGACTACAGTATTTTTCAAATCATATGATTGCCAGGCTATTGACTCTAGATAATATCGATAAAGTATCGATAATGACGGACATAACAATAGATAATCTTGGAATTACTTCAGATAGCAATTACATCCATTTATTTTGGATATATCAACACATTAATCTCGATTCATTATATTTATTATTATTATAATTGGCTAAAGATACCGAAGTTCTTTCAATAGTGTAGAGGGTTTTCTGTAAATAATTTCTTGATCAGCAGGGAAGTACGCGAATTGTGTGAGCCACACAAAGCATAAGCATTAGCTGGGGAAGTTTTTTTTTTTCGAACAAATGTACCGTCCCTCAGAAATCAGGACTCGCTATTACTCTCTACGCTCATCTTCAGAAACAGCAGGGTTATTCGGGGACCTCTCATCCATGAAACGTAATCTTGAATTCTCGTAAGTTATCAGTCTCAAAAAGGATCACTTCTACCGCATAGGTAGGAAAAGTAATCGATTTTTCTTAAAAGTTGTACGTGAGGATAGCAATGATGATTTAACTTTGATTGTAGAAGAACGCCCCTCAATTATTAATGAGAGTGAGGAAAAGTCGAGCTGTTTTTTAATTTTATGAGGAAAAAAGTTGTATTTTGATACGGAAAAATTATTCATTCACAGAAATACAAAACTGCGTTTTTTCTAGTATTCACACGGAATACTGTACATACAAAATCAATGACTAGTTTCACTATGGCATGTATACAAACGGCGTTTTCCCTTAGTAAAGAGAGCACACAATGTTCGTAGTATAGGCCATCTGAAAATCTCATAATGACCATTTTTGTACGGTACCAAACCTTGGGACGGATTCTCATCACAAATCGTTCAAGAAAATCATCAGACATATTTGCATATCGTCAACAAAGAGAACTTTAGAAGACAAGAATGTTATACCGCCTTTTATATAAGTTCTATCAACAAACACTAGAATTTAGGAAATTGAGAGACAAACAAAAACAGGTTATGGGCTGTGGCTTAGCGCGACGGTCATGTCTTATAACTTGGTATCAATCAATCTTCTTGTTATTGGTTTATAAGAATCCGGTTCCTGATGTCTATCTGCAGGTACCAAAACTGGAAGCAAATAATATTGAGAGAATTCTGATGGGTACTTTTTTCTTGGTGTGGAGATAAAACAAAACTCGCAAGAATTACTGATGGATCTGTCAGGGAAACAGAACATTAACTAATGGATTTCGATGCTACAAAACATGTTTCGCCACCAATACATCCTCCATATTCCCAGAACTAAACAGTTGAGGTATAGTACCAAAAATTCACTTTGTAACTTCAGTCAAAACACGTTTTACACTGTAAACATAAAAAAGTTGACGAACAGATCAGACATATAACCATAAATAAACGTGGTATAGGAAATCAATTGGATAAGGCTGAAAAGATCATTTTCGCCAAACACAATGATCAGGTTATAATTTCTACCGTGGTCATCACTTAAAAGAGAAAATTACCTTTTTCGAAGGGAATATCAATCGAACGAGCCAGAGATTATAAATCATTCAAGACACTTGATGTAATACGACAACAGACTGATTGATGTGAGCTGTCCGATTAGTCGATAATAGCCTTCCCTGGCTTTCGATACGAGCCCTAGCGAAAACCAAACCCTATTTTTGTATGATAGAAAACGCCTTTTCGTGAATACGTTATTGAATGAACACGAACGCGGTTCGCCTCTGTCATTCCGTAAATATTTTCCCAAACGTGTTTCTGTAATAATAAATGATCAACGGTAAATTATAACGCTGACACCGCAAACAAGGACGAAGCAATTAGAGAACATTTATGGCGTTTCGTTCCGGGTACATCGATCGATCTAATGTCAACCGTATCGGTTGACACAACACAAGAGTCGAGCTTTTGCTTTTTGTTGAAGTGAAATCGTTAATCGTTTTAATACTCTGCGAACTGAATATGGTTGAGTGGGATATCATTCGATCCATTTGTTCTGTGTCCTAATATTGCATATTTGCATAATATAATATCTAGGAACAAATGTGTTATGGCCCAAAGAAGGCCGCATTTCACAATTCGTTTCAAATATACAGGATGATGCATTTACCGAAGAGATATTTTGAAACTTAGAAGGGGAATATCTTTAGGAGAGCCCAACGTTGCAACCGGCAAAACATTTATGTTCTCAATTACTCATGTCATTTTTCATTCTCAAATTTCAGTTTTGCTGAAGATAACATACGCTTGGAAGCTCTGGAATATCCTTGTATGAGAAATAGCATTTTAACATGTTGGTATCCTCAAAAAAATAAGTCCATGTAAATCCAAAAAAATATTTATTGGGAAAAATTCAAGTAATACAATTGTGAAAATTGCCATTTTCCTTGTTCTGAATCTGAGATATTGATGAATTATTTCAATTCCGAATATTTGAAAAACGCAAATAATGAAAAGACGGTTACGAAAAATAATTACATGGTTTGTTTACGTTCTCATGGGATCTGGTTCAGAGCACTTGGACATTTGTACTATGAGAAGTTTGAATAGATAACTATTTTGGGATGATCTAAAACCATTTTGTGAGTTTAAGATATCGTTTCCTCAAATGCTCATGTGCGTTTAAAAATATCCAATAGAATGCCTCAAGAAATGAAAAATGTCAATGCTAACAGAAAATTCAACAATATGCTGAAGAAACTCTTTATTCGATGAATGTTTTGATAATATGTGACATATAGTAGTGTAGTAGGTGGTAATAATTTGTGATTTGTATTGCGTGGACTATTCTTATACATACTGGTATTCTGTTCTGAGGCAAAAAAAATATAATGAAATAAGTAGCTCGCATCAAGAACAAATGACAATTGAAACCGATGCTATTTAGAATGGGATGAAATAGTAAAAATAAATAACAAAATAATTATACTGATATTCTTAGTTTGAAATTCGGCTTCGAAGGACCATAAATATTGAAACACGATCATTGATGCTTATGGAAAAAATATTGATTAATGATATGCATTGAATTGATAATTATTATTACTGTTTGAAATTTATTATTTTTTGTGGATGGATGTTTTCTTCGTAGTTTCATCGTGTTAGTGACCTACCACAATCTGAAAAAACAAGCATTAATATTGAAATCTATACAAGTATAGAAAGGCAGATTTCTGACAACCTGCCAGAAATTGCTACGTTTCGTACATAAATTTAGGAATCGTTTTTGATTATCGCAGAAACTTTTCGAGGTAGATTCGAAATCTGCCCTTCTACACTCGTATTGTTCCAATACCAATTCCTAATTAAAAAAAATACGAAAAAATAATAAGATCTTTTCTCATTTTATCATTTCACTGATCCATGAATTATCAACGACACTTAAACTGCAATTAAACATTATCAGCGTCAGACTGTCGGACAATAAAAAGCTATCATTATTACATAGAAGCGACAAACAAATTAAAATATATGAATCCGAATGAACGTTATCTCAACGAAATATTCAACAGTCATGAAATGTATTCGTCACTCGCGTTTATTTCAATTATTTTTTTTGTTATCTGATTTCAAAGAAAAAGAGAGCCTGAATCCGTGAAGATTAGAATTGCTGAGTGAGCGCATCGTACAAGCATGATGAGTAATAAAATATTTATAGGTGATTAAATAGTTTGTTCGGCAGAAATGCCAAATCAGGCGCCGCATCTGTTTACCATCTTTGTGAAAATGTTTAACGTTCAGATCACACCGTCCACAACTTGAATGAAGCGAATAGTGAGATCCCAAGGCTATGAATATTCATTTATAATTGGGTATTCGTTTTTGGAGAATTATTTCAACTTGACGAGGTTATTAGTCGGCAATATACCGAATTCATTATCATTAATACTAATATGTTCGACTTCTAAACTAGCTTTCATACTGACAAAATAGTTGAGGCTTTCGCGGCCGAGGTTTTCAGTATCACTACTTTTATTCGGGTTTGAAGGCCGTCGTTTTTTGGAATTTCTTCCTGACGTTTCGCTGGCTCGAGTGGCTAGCTTCTTCAGAGGTTCATTCATCTTGGAATTCACTCCGATGACTGGAGATTGTTTCTTCGCAAGTTGTATTTATGCCGATTCAGGTAGTTTGCGGTGCTAATTATTCCATTCGGATTCGGGGAATTGTCATTAATATTGATTACCTTGTTTACTTCCTGTGGGTTCGGAGAATAATCATCATTAATATCTGAAGAACTACCTGCAGTTATTATCGATTTTCTTAAAATGGGATTCCATATTCGGTTGAGGTTGACAGCTTCTTCTTTTCTGTTGAAATTATCCGTGTGTTTGTGGATTTCTATTGCCTCCCGTACCAGTCGGCTATGGTATCCCTGGTTGGGTGCAATCAGTTTTGCATTTTCAAACAGAATCCTGTGGTTTCCCTCACTAAGTGCGTGTTCCGCCACAGCCGACTTGTCAATTTGCCCTAGTCTGCAGTTTCTCTCATGTTCCTTTAGCCTAGTTCCCATGGATCTTTTGGTGGTACCGATGTATACCTTCCCACAGGTGCACGGTATGCGATAAACCCCTGCTGCAGACAGTGGATCTCTTTTGTCTTTAGCCGATCTGAGGCTCTGTTGAATCTTCTTTGTGGGTTTAAATACAGTTTTTATGTTGTATTTACTCAGGAGTTTTCCAATTCTGTCTGTGACCCTCGGGATGTATGGCAAATATGCATGTGCAACTATCTGAACGTCCTCCTTGTTTCGAACAGTGGAATTCTTCAGTTTCATGGCCCTGTTGATCTCGGGTACACTGTATCCATTCGACCTCAAGGTCACTTGAAGATGTTCCAGTTCTTCCTCCAGATGTTCTGGTTCGCATATTCTTCGAGCACGTTCCGTTAGAGTAGAAATGACTCCTCTCTTTTGGCTGGGATGGTGATTCGATAGCGCGTGCAGGTACCTATCCGTGTGTGTGGGTTTTCGGTACACTTTGTGGGTTAGTCTAGCCCCACATCGTTCGATCAGAACATCCAGGAATGCTATTCGTGGTCTTGTCATCTGGAAACATGGTAGGGACGCTCTAAAACTCTTTCTCGACCACTTGAACGCTCAACACCCCAATATTAAGTTCACCATGGAGACTGAACAAGACCAACGAATAGCATTCCTGGATGTTCTGATCGAACGATGTGGGGCTAGACTAACCCACAAAGTGTACCGAAAACCCACACACACGGATAGGTACCTGCACGCGCTATCGAATCACCATCCCAGCCAAAAGAGAGGAGTCATTTCTACTCTAACGGAACGTGCTCGAAGAATATGCGAACCAGAACATCTGGAGGAAGAACTGGAACATCTTCAAGTGACCTTGAGGTCGAATGGATACAGTGTACCCGAGATCAACAGGGCCATGAAACTGAAGAATTCCACTGTTCGAAACAAGGAGGACGTTCAGATAGTTGCACATGCATATTTGCCATACATCCCGAGGGTCACAGACAGAATTGGAAAACTCCTGAGTAAATACAACATAAAAACTGTATTTAAACCCACAAAGAAGATTCAACAGAGCCTCAGATCGGCTAAAGACAAAAGAGATCCACTGTCTGCAGCAGGGGTTTATCGCATACCGTGCACCTGTGGGAAGGTATACATCGGTACCACCAAAAGATCCATGGGAACTAGGCTAAAGGAACATGAGAGAAACTGCAGACTAGGGCAAATTGACAAGTCGGCTGTGGCGGAACATGCACTTAGTGAGGGAAACCACAGGATTCTGTTTGAAAATGCAAAACTGATTGCACCCAACCAGGGATACCATAGCCGACTGGTACGGGAGGCAATAGAAATCCACAAACACACGGATAATTTCAACAGAAAAGAAGAAGCTGTCAACCTCAACCGAATATGGAATCCCATTTTAAGAAAATCGATAATAACTGCAGGTAGTTCTTCAGATATTAATGATGATTATTCTCCGAACCCACAGGAAGTAAACAAGGTAATCAATATTAATGACAATTCCACGAATCCGAATGGAATAATTAGCACCGCAAACTACCTGAATCGGCATAAATACAACTTGCGAAGAAACAATCTCCAGTCATCGGAGTGAATTCCAAGATGAATGAACCTCTGAAGAAGCTAGCCACTCGAGCCAGCGAAACGTCAGGAAGAAATTCCAAAAAACGACGGCCTTCAAACCCGAATAAAAGTAGTGATACTAGCTTTCATACTAATCTCTACATATAGATGCATTATTTCAACGATATGAATCTGAATTTGGCAGAAATTTCACTCAGTAACTGTCTCACTGCAAATAAAATTCAAGCATGTCTTTTCACCAATAACCCAAAATGGCTGATGTCGCGTCTTAACATTCCAGAGGAAAGGTCACTCTCTCAATCCTAATTCAAAGATCTCGGCTCTGTATACGCAACGAACTATGTTCCCCAGGACCAGATATTTAACCTTCTCATGTTCCGAGCAGTTCGAATGTAGACTGGTATATTATCAGATGAAAATTGAAGATTCAGTGGTGAAACCACTGTGAGTTCGGGACATTTGAAAAAAAACGTTTTTCATAGTCACTCAATGATAGAGTAGAAAGAAATACATATGGAATGAAACCATCCACAGAAAATATTAATGACGGAAGTCTAGGTGTGACTGCTATAATAGAACAATGAACGATCAATAGAAATAAATCTATATTATTCATGAGCTGAGGTAGTTGGGATCCCACTCCATTTATTGCAGGCCTTAGATATGATATGCTCACCTTTTGAGTGATTTCCTAGAAGCCAACAAGTTTGTATTGTATTGAAGTTTGTACAGGAAAAAGAAATTATCAAAAAGGTAGTTGAACTTTGAAATATAGAAAAAAAACATGAAGAATATAATAAAAATCGAATCAACATTGCTAAAGTGTTGAAATCGATAGTGCTGATAAATCTCTAGTGCGACACCGTAGCTTATTAGCCCGCCATACACACAGAGGTTTGTCTGAGGACTTTATCCAGCACAGTTTAAGTCTGCGGTCTTTCGCGGATTTGGCATGTGACAGACTGATCTTTGTTACTCCACTAACTAGAACAGACAACTCTGACGTATTTAATCTGTTGCAGACAAAACTGTTTGTTAGTGGCGAAATTTGTCAACTTGTCTGCCGACTTTGCCAAAACTGTGGAATTCAGTCTTGACAAAAGTTTTTAGTGATTGTCTTTCCGGTGTCTGGTGACATATGTATAGTTGTTAGTGACAAAATGTTCAGCAGAAATGCAAATAAGAAAAAAGTTGCATTGTTGCATCTTTAAATTTTTGTTGACATATTCATTCGACTTCATCTTCCATAAAGCTGGATGACTTTTATAGATTTCTATAAACTCCGTTAAAAACTCTTTGCCCATAAAACGAGTGTCTATGCTTTCAGCCATATTTTACAATGAAAATAATTCAAGCCCGCTTGCTTAACAGGGAAAAACTGTGATGTTTATGGTACCAGAAAACAATCTGTCGACTTTAACTTTCAGACAAGTCTCTGCATGATAGGACCGTAGCGGGACTGGCCCCTGCTCAATACACTAACGTACGGGTTTGTCGACAGACTTGAAGCGTGCTGGATAAAGTCCTCGGACAAACCTCTGTGTGTATGGCGGGCTATTGGAGAGAGCACAACGGGCCTATGCCTACCTTCCAACATTTTTTGAGCCAGTACCTGTCAGAAAATAAATTCACAAGCTGATATACCACGAAGGGCACTGCACTATATCCAACCGATGTCAGTGCAGGTTTCTTCACAAAAAAAACTGTGTAAGTGGTTTGAAACTGACCTGAACGAATTGTTCGAAAGATGATTTCATTCAACGCCAATCTTCGATCGACATAGTCGATGGGCATTCCCGGATATAATACAATGCCCCTCGTGGTATTAGCCATGAAAGTAGTTGTTTCCTGACAGGTGCCAGCCAAAACCTACTAAGTAGGTAGTTTGAGACTGGCCCGAACGAACTGTATATACCTAAACAGTATAAATGGATAAATAACGAACTTGAAACAATAACGATGGTATGGTGAGAATAAAAGAATCGAAATAAAAAAAGTTTTGCCATTTTTCTTCTACAAGGAAACCTTTCGTGAATTTTATTCCTTTCATTTCATTTCGTGCCAGTCTATGATGAGTAAATATGAATGGTAATATCCTATTCTATGGAAAAATTAAATTGATATGGTAATTGACAAGACAGACAATTAGAATTTCAAATGATATAGCTAGAAAGTGGACATCATTATAATACTTATTGAAATTATTTCAATGATTTCAGCAATTATATAACAACTGGAAAGATACCATTCAAAAATGAAAACAGATTACAAAAACCTCAGGATCATCTTCTGTAACGTATTATGAGTATTTAGTAATATTTTCCAGTTGGGTTATTTCATCGAGAAAGCTTATACTGACAGAAGCCGTACTAATCCAGCTCCAAACGCAACCGTAGAGGTCGTTTGAAAGTCATTCACAGCTATCTCTCGCACTGATTGCGATGTCATTAATTTTATAGTCTTGAGAAATTGATAAATCATTCAATCAAATGAAAATTTTCTGTTCGTATCTATATTATTGAGGTGTATTAATATCGATTACGTTAATTAGGCATTTGAAATTTTACTACCGATGAAAGTTATACGACGAGGATTTTTCCACCTACATACTCTTGAATAATGATAAGTTGTCGACGGAGATTTTAGTTTTTCTACAATTATTTCTGTACTTACTTAATGATACTCGGGTGTTGATTGCATTTCAATTCAATGAAGGCACAAACAGGAAAGGTTATTACACAGATGACGGTGTTTTCGTTCTTGTGTTTTCTGTTGCTTTTTTCATTTCACTGGTTTCGCAAAGTACTGTAATGCTCGAAAAACTCTAGTACTTTCAATACGAGCTATATTTAGAGGCCATCTTGATTGGAGAAAACTGTTTCTAGAAGAAACCAACGCTATTATTGAAAGAAGGAAATGTTCTGATCTACCAAAAAAGTCTTATTGAAATAATTCAGGTTTATTCAGCCAGCAAATCAAACATTTTTTTGGTTGGACCTACCTATTCAAGAGTACCATATTCTTCTTCTGTATCATTTGTCATTATAAGCTCTGTTCAATAATTATGTCATTTTTGAGTTTTGAAAATTCTCCTCCTAGGTTCGACCCAGTATTTTTAAAATACCGTGAAACACAACAAAACATACTTCACTTCTCTGTACGATTCTCAGTGACAATGGGTTTACAAAACCGCAATATCAATCCTACTTGAGAAAAACGAATATAATGAACCAGTCTTTGGCTTTTTTCTTCACCGAATCAAAAAGTAGGAATTAGAAATCACTTATTTGCTCGATTTGTATACCTAGCATACAAAAATTAAATAGCATACATGTAAAATAACTAGACAGTAAAGAAAAAATAGAGAACTGTCTGTAGAAAAATTTCACTTACCCATCAACAGAGTGTTTTTGATTTATTTTTTCATTTTCCTTCTTCCATAAAAGTTAATGATTTTAAGTAAAACATATAAGGCTCTAATGAGTAATGTAAACCTCATAGAAATATACAATTCATTCTTCGGCGACGTTTCTGTTTTCGTTAAATTCATATTCAGGGTTATAATCATTTATTTTTCAATGTGGTATTTTGGCATGTCGATACGCGTTCGTTGGTATTTTGTATCTTATGTTTGCTAATTCATTATTTGTTAAGCTATTAGTGTCATCTGTTCATACCAAAAAATACATTTTTACGTCTTTAGTTCATGAGCGAATCAAAAGGCACGGAAAATTTATGTCTGTGATCATGAACGCTCGTTATCAGCTTTACGCAAAAATGTAGCAAATAATACAGTCGACCTAATTCGTTAATGTAAATATTTGATGAGTGTCAGAAAACGCGATAAGAACAATTGCGATAATCTGGTAAAATATTCGTTGTACGAAAAAAAACAGCATTATTTGTGTTTACTTTCCGAATGTAGAGAAACGAAAATGGTGTAACACACACCGATAACGATAACACCCGATTGATGATAATAATGACAAGGACTAGTTCAAAGATATGATGTTTTTTTTTCGGGAAATTATTTCTGGACTCTTATCAGAACAAATATGTAATTGATACCCATGTTGAGTGTTGAATAGGTATCAATAATTTTTTAAAACTGAACAAATCACCTCCTTGCTCAATGACTCATTGCCGTATCCATATTATATATATTATATCCATATTATACTTATCCGTATTATATCTGTTTGAATCTTCCCAACGGAATTTTTCAACTAGTCTGGATACCATGCATTCGGGTTTCAGCCCTCAGTGACTAGACTCACTGCCTAATTGGCAGAAAAACCATTCTACAAATTCATTTTATTTATTTCGTCTGTCATGTCGTTCGAAACTAATCCAAGTTCCCCAAAATTATCTCATTTCAGAATCATTGGAGAATATTTGCGTGTTGCAGCCTCAACAGAGGGCTTAAAATAATATCTTACGGCCGTTACCCAGTGACGGTCGGTAATTTTTTTAGGGCCTCTGCTCAGAGTTACTGCTGGGAAAATAAACGTAACCAGAGCATTTGACATTTCTGAAATATGACAATGAAAATGTATTATGAAATATCAAATTGGATTGTGTTGCTAAATATTTCATTTCCAATAGGGCCGCCAGCAAAATTGAAAACTAAAAACTTGACAATAGAAGTATTGAAAAACACATTAATTTGGGCTGCTCCATTGAAAATGATAATATTAGTGATCTAGATAATGGACTGAAATATGGGGAATAATTGGCTAGGACCTAGGACCATTCATCACATAACTCTTCTCATCAATCTAGGGCATCATTCATCGGACAAAAAAATTAAATCGTTGAGCGCTTGAACTTTCTATCAAGTCAACAGCTATATTACTATAAAAGCTGTTACATATTTACTCAGGTTCAACTAGGCCCAACGATTGATATTTTCGCTCTGTCTTGATGAGCAGAGTGATGTGATGACCGGTAGTTTTCACAATAAATGGTATTGACTGAAGGATTATAATAAAACCGATTAGACCCTCAAGTTGTAAAATCCGAGATGCACATCATAAATGTAAAAGGACCGGATTCAGGTAATTTTGTTTCTCAGAGAGGGATTGTAGAGGATTACAGCTTACACTTCTTGTTCATTTTAGTCTTTGTATTTCATTGGAAGTGTTCACTTGTGTTACGGCGTGCAATAATTTTATAACATTCATTTGTTATTACAGACATTAATAGCAAAGATTTTATACCCCAAATTACAGAATAGGCAGTATGTGGCGTCCTTGGATAAAAAGTAATAGTGCTTCTTCCAGTGGTTCGTTAAAGAAGAATCACTTTATCTTGTGACGCGAAAATCATTATGAAAAATGTGTATAGTTCCTTACTTCAGCAAGGATATAACGCGGGTGCTGCAGCAAAAGTAACCAGTAATTTGACGAAGGTGCCTCTTACTTCAGTTAGACGAATTGTTGAAAATTCCATGGAATCAAGAAAAAAGCGTAAAGATTCCGGTGTCACAAAAAGTCTAGACTGGACTGGAAAAAAGATTTGATAAGGCGAAAAATCTAAACTATGTACGATGAGCAGCGTGTCCCTACAATCAAAAGTCTGTAACAGCGGCTCATCAAAGACGAAACTCACATCAACTGTGGCCTCACTACTCTTTGGCGAGCTCTGTCTGCAATGGGCTTTAAATATCGCAAAATTGACAAGAGACAAGTAATAATGGAATCCACACGTTGAATAAACTGGCGTTCTGAATATATAACGTCAACAAGAAAATACCGGTCCGAAAATCGGCCAATACTCTACCTCGACGAGACACCCCTTCCAAAGGGTGGTCGGATTCCTCTGATAAGTTTAAAACAAAAGCACCATCAAATGAAGGGAAGAGAATCACAATATCACACGCAGGATCAGAAAATGGTTGGATCCCAAACGCTATGTGGCTTTCTGCCAAAAATATTAAGGACTCTTGTGTTGATTATCACGAAGATACGACAGCAGAGCTTTCTGAAGATTGGTTTAAAAATTGTCTGTTACCCAACATTCCGCCAAACAGCGTTATAGTAATGGACAACGCAAGCTATCATAGTCGACAATTGCAAAAAATTCCTGGCTCAAAGAATACGAAATTGGAGATTCAAAACTTCGTGGCTGCAAATGACATATATTTTGAGGAAAATTATACAAAAAAAAGAACTTTTACAAGTGCAGCAGTCATTTTTTTCAAAAAAACGTATGTTTGTAATACAATTGCAGAAGAATTGGGACATACAGTGTTACGACTACCTTCTTACTACTGCGTGTTCAATCCCATAGAGCTTATGTGGTAGTGTGTTGGAATTAATTAGGAACTGTATGAATGACATTCCTACCGAGAGTTGGAAAAGTTCTGTTAGTCATGTTATAAATGTTGAAAACTCGTACTTTTCTGTAAAATCAATTGCGCCAATTATAATTAATTCAGATGAGGATAGCGATAGCGACACTGAACTAAATATAGAATAGAATTGTAACATTTAAATAAATTACTTGTATATCTCCTACATTATGCAAAATTCGAATTTCTCAAGTTCGACCCTGTAGCACATTTGCATCTTTTACCAGATGATTTTCTACACAATGGGATTAAATCGGGTAGTTTATTGCAGTTAATACGCCAATACCATTTACTGTGAAAAATACTATACCTAGGGACCTATTGAACAATTTTTCAGGTCTGAGTACATCATCTATAACATTATTATCTTTATTTACGACTAATACATAATGTAATTATTATACTTATGGTTTCTGCAATATAATGCCATATATTATTCCTTTAGGGAATACTGGCGAGAGATTCATGGATATAGTCTTCATTCCCTCTTATAATCCTATCACAAAATTTATCGAATTGAATATTACCATGGAAAGAACCAAACTACAAAGTGTCAGTGTCAAACGCGTAGGTAGTGTTTGTGTATTCGTATTGAGATGAATGAAACCGAATCATTTATTTACTATAAATAAAATAGTATTATTCTTGACTCGTGTTATAATCTACTATTATTCTCAAAAAATACGTTCAACTCGAACACATTTCGATAGTCAATTCATTCAGGATTTTATTACTGACTCTACTCTTATTCTCTGTTGAGTTGAAAAATCAAAACAGTTATACTTTGTACTTTCTGAGAAACGGTTGCAATGAATAGCACAAAAAATTGATGTAAATACCCCAGAATTGCAACCATGGTTCAAAGAAACCTCGCCATTACCAACAGCAGCAAAAAATAAAAGAAAACCCTACAGGAAGCTCTGATTATCCATATCCCCTACCATAGCCCGCTGCGATCGCCGACCAATTTTGCATATCAATGTACTCCGTGAAAGTACACAACAAAAAACGGTAATGGCACGTAATTTGTTAGGCGGTTCTCGACCGCTCACAGAAAGTGAAACGAATTCATGGGCTGACTTACCACAAATCAGTTTGACCTCAAAAGTAATCGAATGCAAAAACGAACGTATAGGTTTCGATACGGATAATGGGTATGTGCATGATTACTACATTCATTAAACAGGATATATAAATGAGCCTACGAGTATGTTATTATCTTATGCATATTTGAAGAATGAATATAGTCACAGTCCTGGGAACTTTGACGCTAAAATGTTCATAATGGAATGTTTTTAGAATGATGTTGAATTTTTCTTCCCATAAAAAACTACTACGATTATCCTTGATTCTTTCAGTAAACTATGTCCCAATTTGACCAATGAACAGTTGGGGCAAGAACAATACGTTTACTAGTATACTCCTGATCATTTCGACTGATTGTTCATAATATTCATTCAATATCAATCAATCTATTATCTGTTCTGAATTTTTCATTCAACAGACAAGCCCAGAAGGTGTGTTGATAGTTATTGGGATATGTATTTATAAAGGAGCACAGTATCGGATTGTTGTAGTAGTATCATCACATTCTTGTATAGAGAAACACATGTAGTGGTTTTGTAATCTGTCACAGAATAAAGTGCTCTTCTCGAATGAAGTTATTGGAACTGTCATTTTTGGAAACCTCCAATTGAAATGAAGATATATCGCTTTCAAAAACCTAAGAAATAACACAAGAAAGTGTTGTCGCTGTGGCATGCATAATTGGTGAGATTGGAGAATTTGGTATCAAAGTGAAACCTTTTGACAGAGATCAATCACCACAACACCAAACTGATATCGTTCAACCAAGATAGCATCTTCAGAAGATGATTGTTACTCAATCCAGATACTTTGGTTTGTTGACTCTGAATTTGCATATTAGGTAGGATTAGCTTTACGCATAAAAATGAGAAACTGAGTTAGTGCCTGGAACATTCCTCCGGAGAAGATTGAGGACTAGCTATACCGTGCCTAGAGAGGAATTCGTTCTATTATCCTAATTCACTTTTTACAATTAGACCTTATAGCAGGCTGAACGGAATATGCTCTGTATCACTATTCAATGAGCAATAAGCTATTTCTAGACTTTCGAGTACTCCGGAAAGCCTTTCATCAAGGACATGCTATGTCAGTCTCAAATTGCTATTGCAATCACCTGCTTTTCAGATTTTTCCCATGAATAGTTTGAATATCCTTGAATCGTAATTATTTGAAGTTTCGGAAACTTTCATACTACCATTTTGAGACAAGAGTCCTGAAGTGTATTGAGGTTCATATGGGCTTACTATGAGCTCCCATGCAAGGATTCATCTTTGCGGGAAGTCTCGAGAATGAACGATGAGTCTGAGTCATCGGAGATGAATAAGCCTCTGAAGAAGCTGGCCACTCGCGCTAGCGAAACGTCAGGAAGAAATTCCAAAGAACGACGGCCTTCAAGCCCGAAGAGCAGTAGTTATACTAATAACCTCGGCCGCGAAAGCCTCAACCATTTTGTCATGCAATTTCTTGTTTATATAGGCTAATAACATTTTCCTTGAAGGATAGATACGATAATAAAAAGATTGTGATCAAACATAAAGCTGAAATCAACTGCCTACTCGAAAAGTTGAGAGGAATTCAATATGAACCATAGAACACTAAAAGAATCGAAGAGATTTGTGTTACATTGACAACCTCCTATGATTCACAATAACTCCCAGATAGTCCGAAAAATACATGAAAAAAAAAACAGTCAAGGTAAAGACTGCAGCAAAAAGTACATTGGTCAGGAGAATCATGCTCACATTCGATACGGAAGATGACGATGCTAAAAATAGAAGAAAGCAATATGAGACTGATTAAAGATACACATGACACTAGTCTCGATGCATTCGACAGTCCAGAAATAACTAAACGGTGTAGTACTATCAGTAGTGACAAATGGCATATCCCGTTTAAACTTTTCTATATAAAGTGATTTGGAGTAATAATAGTTTCTAAGACCAATAGCAAGTCCTCTTCTTCTGAGGAAAAATGTAAGAAGGAAGTCAATTCCTAAGATTGCAATGGATATAACTAACACTGCTTACTTCTTAGGTTCAGTATTAATCTATTATAATCTATTATATCTCGGGTTGAGTGGAAGAGCGGAAATGAGTAACCTTCGAATTATTCGAGAGCTCATTGCCGAACTCCGCCTTTTTGTCACATTTATCATCTTGTAATAGATTGTTATGGACAGTTATGTGGTGAATAAAGTCATTTATTATTATTATTATTATTATTCTCCTGGAGATGCTATCTTGGTTGGGAAACACGCGTCGGGTGCGAATGATATTAGGTTGGTGTTAGGAATATCGATATTTTTTCAGATTTATCACGGTCACATGCAGTTTTTGATGCATGTGTCTGTCAAGCTTTCCATATCTTTATCCCGACAGTACGTTACTATCGTAAACAATGCGTTGATCTTAGTGAAAATAAAACTACGGAACTTTTGCTGATCGAATCTGGAGTACCACGGGGCTCCGTTTTTGGACCTCTGTTTTTCATCATTTATATAAACGACTTCTTCTTTCACTTATCACCATATAAATGCTTAATCTATGCCGATCATACAACTCTGTGTACTAACCAAAACTGTGAGAGCTTGCTCGCCACATTGAAACTTTGGTTATTCAGGCTGAAAAATGATTCAATGCTAACTTGAAACTGAATAAAGATAAAACTCAAACGAATATATTCTCTACGAATAATAATATAGCTAAAGGTGAAACTGTCAAACTACTGGGCATCACCTTAGACGATACTCTGAATTGGTCATGTACTAACCAAAACTGGGAGAGCTTGCTCGCCACAATGGAAACTTTGGTAAATCAGGCTGAAAAATGATTCAATGCTAACCTTTTGAAACTGAATGAAAATAAAACTCAAACGATATATTCTCTACGAATAATAATGTAGCTAAAGGTGAAACTGTCAAACTACTAGGCATCACCTTAGACGATACTCTGAATTGGTCATATCACATCGAAGAATTCGGCTCGAAATTTTCCAAACATCTATTTCTGCTCAGGCAACTGAAGAGTTTTGTCAACTTGAACACTATTTTATCAGCATATTATGTTTTTTTTAATTCCCATGCTAGTAACGGAACTTCACTTTGGGAAAATTGCTCCAGTGCTGAGAAAATATTCTTACTACAAAAGCGAGCAATTAGATTAATTTCAGGTGCCGGAGTTCCAAAGAAATCTGCCGACCCCTTACAAAAAACTTAACATAATGACGGTACCTTCTATCTTTACCTATCAATCTATATTGGAAATTCATAACCACAAAAATGAACATCTGACCAATTCACAAGTTCATGACCATATCACTGGAGGTGCTAATCTTTTGAGACTGTGCAGGCTGAAGCTACACAAATCCTCTATTAATACACTCAATATTAATATGTATAATATATTGAAACCCACTGTTGAAGATCTTCCTATATGTAGTTCCAAGAAGTTTATCAAAAATTTCTTGGGAACACATTGTGTTTATAGCGTCAACGATTATTTGGTCACACCAACTCACATGTTTGAATCTGAATCACTTTAATAGTGGCGTTTCTTATACATTTGTGTCACTGGTGCTAGTTGTGTTCGTGTTAATGAAATGTTTGTTGGCTGTTCATTTGTTTGTTCACTGTTCTGACTAGCTACAAATGTATTTTTTTTTACATAACGTGTTCAATAAACTATCCATCAATTACTGTTATTAAGAAATCAATTGTTATTGATACTTTTCAATTTTAAATAATATCATGTTGATTGAGAAAATTTACGAATTGATGCATATGAAATCAATTTTAATATGTATTCTGTCGCTATTATCCTTTAGACAGTGGTCAAACTCTTTATGGTCTATTTTGGAAGGACAACAAAAAAATCTGGCGCCCAAGAAATGTTTCGAAAGAGTTATTCTTTCACATCAAACTAGATAAAACAGAAACAAATACCCCAACAGCAACGTGACATTTTTGCACTTGACGCGCATTTCGCTAACAAGGTTAGCATCTTCAGGAGAAGAAAATTGATGCGCGCGCCGAGTGCAAAAATATCAGTTTCAATTTTCCACACCAAAGGTTCCAATTTCATCGTTCATTTAAAAGCCGGAAAGATTGAAAAGTAGTTCTACGAATTCAGAACGCCACTGCCAGAGAAATTAGACCAGATTAAAACCGGTATGGCTAATTGCCCATAATTTCACGGTGAAATAGACAGCATTCTAAATTGTTTCGTATCCCCGCTGTCTAGCGCGCTGATTGTATAACATTTTCCACTTCGGTCACCGCGCGCCGGATAAATTGGAATTTCAACTTGGAAACGGTAGCCGCGCCGCCGGACAAAAATGCGTGATCGTTTTGAACTGGTCTAGTTTTCACACTTCGTTCGCTCTCGATTATGCATTTCGGATAATGATTCGGTACGAGAGCGATTGTAGCGATGAGCAAACAGGTCGTTGTTCCGCCAACTGAACGAACGCATTAAACGGTTGCGTAATTTTGCGTTTTCTCTTTCTTCTGCTACACGACTATATTCGATGCATAATTAATTAGTCTCGATTTGAGTGACGACCTGAGAAAATATCTTCGATGGAAGGGTGTTACAAAATCAGTCTTTGATCAATTGAGCATTGGTACTGTAGTATACGAGTGGGAAAGTTTGATATTACTATCTGTTATCAAGTGTTACCATTGATTCTTTGATTTTTTCGAAATTTATAATTTGTCAATATAGGGATCAACTTACGCCTATAATGTTCAGACAACATGATCCAAGAAACAGAAGATATTTAGGAAGATGTGTATGTTTGTGGAGAAAATGGAGTTCAAGGAATTATTATTAGCTTTTTTCTCCACCGATTGAAAAAAGAAATAAAGTAATTTCTATGCAACCCAGTGCATGTCGTGCAATATAGGCAGGAAAGGTAGCAATTTTGGATGGATTAATCTTCGTTTTGTGAATGAATCACCTGTATTTATGAAATATCATAAATATCTTCAAACGGATTTGGTTGAAATTTGCTACAGTTATTAGAAGTAGTAAGGCGCCTATTTAGCCCTAGTTTTGAATTATTAGACTACGCTATCACCGTCAGTTGGTCTCCAAAGCGTTCATAATGTGTGAGATAGCTTCAATTTTTTTCCTCGAACACGAATTTAGATATGATTAATACATAAGCGACAAAAAAGCGACAAGATAGCTTCAATTTTTTTCCTCGAAAACGAATTTGGATATGAATAATATATAAGCGACAAAATAGTTGTATTTTCAGTTGATTAATTTAAAAAATATAAAAACCTTCCAAAAGAAGTCATTGGCGTAATTTTTATACTGTCGACTGTGGTGCTCACTGATACTCCACTGGACCTAATAATCAGGGCTAAATAAGCGCCTTAATAATTCAAATACCTGTAGCAAATTTCAACCAAATCGGTAAAAGGATATTTATGATATCTTCTGAATATTTTTTCTTGTTGGACTTAAACGCCCTGTATCACATGAACGAAGCAACTCCAGGTTCATATGAACTTTTTCAAGTCAATCTTCAACTGGAAAACGACTACCTATCAGGTGACCAAGACGAGCTAGGCTGACTTCGATTTCGATGATCAACGACAACAGAAACAACCAGTGATGGGTGCAAGCTAGGTCCCATGACAGTATAAAAAACAGTCACTCTTGAAAAATGGGAAGATTTCAAAAGAAATATCGGTAAAATCAATAGCAAACTTGCTGAATTTCCACAGCAATGTGGTTTATTTATTTATTCAATCGTGTCAGAAGCATCGTATATATACAATATACACAATTCAAAAATATAAACACAAACATAAATTACTCAGGGAAATTATTTTATTTTATGATGTCTTGGGCCAGAACTTGGCCGGGTCCAACGCTTCAGGGGTGGCATACATCAAGTTCTCCATGGTGCATGTGCTTGGGCACAGCTCACACTGCATGAGGTGAGTGGTGGTTTGAGTGTATCCACATTTACGCAGTGCCGATTCATTCGAGAAGCCCCATCTGCGCATATTCTCTTGAGATCGTGTATTACCAGAGCGCAGCCTCTTGAGAGATCTCCATGTCGTCCAACCTTCCATATGGCCGGAAGGGAGTTCTTCGTTTCGAACTAGCCATTCCCTAAGGTGCGCGTTTTCCTCTCGCCGCATCGCCAGCCTCGTTTGCTGCTATATCTCGAAGATGTTCTCTGTTGTATGCTGGAAACTCCTAGATTTCAGTCGGCGGCGAGCTGGTTGCGGTTCGTACAGCGGGTGAGCTGCTGAGGTCGTCGCCTTTGCCGTTTTTTTCCTGGCTGCCGCTTTCCTTCTGATGTCTGGTGGAGCCACGCCAGTAAGGCAGAACAGTTTATCAGTCGGGGTTGGTCTCAGATAGCCTGTGATGAACAGTATATCCACCTGCTTGGCGTGGCTATAGTTGTACCACACTAGGCACGCTCATAATCCGCTGTTTAATAGCACAGAGCGAGAGCTGTGTCGATCAGTTTGCACACAATGTTGTTTCTCGCTACTTTCTCTTTGGTGTTCATGCAGTGCTTTTTATAGATTAGTGCTCTATCCAGGGTGACGCCTAGGTATTTTGGTTTTTCGCAGTGTTCCAAGGGCACTCCATACCATTTAAGTTGTAGGCCTTTTGCAGCTTGCCTATTCTGTAGGTGGAAAGCGCAGGTTTGGGTATTGCCTGGGTTAGGTTTGAGGTTGGTCCCTCTATAGTAGTTGGCAAGCTGTTTGAGGGCTGCTGATAGGTTCTGTTCGAAGCTATCTGCTTTATCGGTAAAGGCTAAAACCCTCATAATGTTTACATTTTTATGTTTTCCAAGAGACAGCCTGTGTTTATAGCCGGAAGGAAATAGTGAAATCAAGCTGTACAGAACTATTTAGAGTAAAATCTGATACCTGGTGATAACTGCAACGGTAGCAGCACAGATTACAGAAACAAGTTCAGATAGGTAACAGCATATTTGTAAAAACCATGAAGTATTGTGTCACATTTCTGTGGCGAGTTTTGACCCCAACTATTCAACAACATTGCACGAATTAGAGAAAACTGTTTAAACAACAAATGCAGAATACTGTATTATCCAGGTGCTGATGACGGATTTTCCATACTCATCGTTCGATATGAACCAACCGATGATAAAAAAATTAAAATCGCAACCAAATCACAACAAATCTGTGCGAAAACAGTTTTCTTCGGAATATATGGCGTCGCATACCCTAAGCCGATTTACATTGCATGAAGTAGTGTAAAAGAATATATTATTTTGTGTAACTTACCTGGAATTTCAATAGAAATGGGAATACTATATAACTCATCTTTCAATAGTGTCAGCGTGAATTACGAAGACAACTATACTTGGAACACAAAATTTGGGTTGAAAATTTGATACCGAAGAGATTTTTATAGTTTGTTGGTTCGATTGACCCGATCCAAGTATAGAAAATCACTTGTTCTCGAAATAAAAGATTACTTTTTGGGAATTTTTCAGAAAACATGGTCTTAACCTAGTATTGAATGAAAAACAGCTCATAACTCGCAGAAATCTATATCATTGAAATTAGTTTGAATGAAGTTGAAAGAAGAAGAAGAGTATTCAAAATTTCAAACACGCATTACATGTCAGATAGACGTCAAAGTCAATTAACACCATCATGAGATGCCAGCGATCCAGTATCTTAATCCTATCTGGAACAAAATAACCTCCATCAGCGCCTTCAGTGGTTGTGGACCCAAAGCTTCCAAATCTTACTCGGGAACGCGGCTGTTACATTTCTGAATGTAGTTATGTGTTCTGTGAGTAGCAGCTTGGGGGGGGGGGGAATATAACCGAAAGCTCCAAACTATGTCGAAGAGCTATAGAAGCTATGGAGTCAAAGTAGAGAACCAAGGTCAAAATCTCATTCTGCTGATCACGAGTCAGATGAGCTGTATCATGGAAAAGACCATTACAGCATACCAGACGACTTCCAATATTGTTTTGTCCAGTCTACCGTTGTGGAACTTTCTCAAAATTGGCATCGTTTCTTTCCGAAATGAAAATGGGGCATCGCACACTACGAAGAAGAGGAAATCATAGCGGGACTAAAACCGTCAGATACTACTAAAATAATTTCCGAGTGATTCTATTGTGAAGCGAGTTGACATTGTTTCGCGGAACAAATGAGATCGCAGCGGAGCGTTAACAAAACAAGTAATGCCGAAACGAACTTTTGTTTGATGAAATTCAATTATACGCGAGCACAAAGCTGTATTATTTTCTCGCGCGAAAACAATACCGGCAACGAACCAATTAATCACTGTCGGAATTCGGTTTGGATGGAACATCAACGAGTCTGAGAGAACAGGTGAACGAATACATAATTCGATTCAGCGAACTAGTCGACTAGTTTATCGAATTTATGTTCGATAGTGAAGAGAACGATCGAATTAGAGGAAAACAATTAATATTTCATCCAGTGGCGGATCCACGGGGGGGGGGTTCGGGTCCGGACCCCCCATTGGGAAAATGAGAGATTTTTTTCAAATTTTATCGGCTCCTAATTTCCAAATTTTTTTAGCGAACGAAAAAATGTCGCATGAGCAAGATAAAAAAAAATAAAATAGAATAAATTTTTTTGCTTTAAAATCGAAAATTGAAAACTAAAGAGCAGGCTACATTTGAACATTAGTAAATTTTCGAGGTTTTTCGAAAAATTCTACTAGAATTTCGTCCTCGGTGAGTTCAATATGGGTGTGGATATTTAAAGAAGCAAGACCATTCAGTCGTTCCTGTCCTATCGTACTTCTCAGGTAATTTTTGATCTTCCTTAAAGTCGAAAATGATCGTTCTGGAGTTGCTGTAGTTACAGGTAATACTGCCAAGATTCGCAAAATTTTATCAAATTGAAATTTTTCTCGATGACACTTTAAAGAAAATTGAATCTTGTCAGGCTTATCGAGGAGAAGTTCGAGAAATTTCTGAGAGTGCTTCCATTGGATCCTTTTTGGCACAGTATTTGAAAAATTAGACTTGTTACATTTGTGACGAGTATTCTGTATGCCAGTAACGATTCGAATATACTATGTATGAGTAGAATATGCTGTTGATTAGATTAAAGCAACTCGATTCGATTTAAAAAAAGTGATGTTTCGAACCTCCTGGCTACACCTTCAAATTTTGCTCATGTCAATCTCTTTCATTTTTTTTTTTTGGATCTTGACTAGTTGTTGCTATACGGTAGCTCATAATTTTCTGTTTATATATATATATAAATTCTGAGTTATAGCCCCCCCCCCTTGACCTGATCCTGGATCCGCCACTGATTTCATCTAATAGAAACGATGAAACACAAATGTCGATCTCATTTCAAGCATGATGAGCATAATCAATACATAATTCCTCGAAAGCATCTCTCTACCTGGTGGACCAACAATTCTAGATAAAAAGTTCACCAAGCGATTATTTCCGTCGTCGAAGGCACTGAATTGGGGATGTCCAGGCGCGAATGGAAGGTCTAGAGAATTCGATCATGTTCGATCAGACTATACATTTATGCATTCAACCGGATAGCGGCAGTTTCTAGCAGAGTTTTCAGCAGGAGAATTGAGAGAAAGTAGAATTTAGAGCTCGGTGCAGAATTTGAAGTTTATGCAGTTTTTAGTGAGTCAAGTATCTCGATGATAAAAATTACGATCAATAATAATCTCTCATGGAGAAACCATGTGAGATCGATCGCTAAAGGTGCTTCCCAGAAACTTGGATTTCTATATCGCGCGAAGAAATACTTCACTTCTCGTCAGCTTATAATAATCTGCAAGACTCAGATACGATCTGTCTTGTAATATAGTTCTCATGTGTGGAGTTCAGCACCGAAACATTCATTGAGGCTTCTCGATTCTATTCAGAGAAAGGCAATTCGTCTTGTTGGTGATTCTTCGCTCATAGATTCGCTCACTTCATTGAAACATCGTAGAAGGGTCGGAGACCTGTCTCTCTTCTATAGATATTTTCACGGTCGATGCTCTTCTGAATTGTTATCAATCGCTCCACCTTTGGCAATACCTACACGAATGACACAACGAGTACAGAATTCCCACCCCTTTGTTGTGAATTTGGAGACCTGTCGAACCTTTCTTGCTCAGGGATCTTTTTTCAATAGAACAGCTGAGCTTTGGAACTCCTTTGCCAGAGGTTTTTCCTGAGGCTTACAAGCTTCAAGAATTCAAAATGAGTGTTCATTCGTATCTCCTGTCCCTTGATCCACGCGATGTTCTTTGAACATTACAGGGCCTCGCTTTCGTGTGAATCTGCATATAAAAAAAAGAGTGTTGTATGTTCAATTAAGTCAGTTAAGTATCACTACTTCTGTTCGGGTTTGAAGGCCGTCGTTTTTCGGAATTTCTTGAGTTTTACTCCGATGACTGAGTCATAAATTTTTGCAAATCATTTACCTGCAATATCTATGTTAAGTATCGCCAGTCTCAAGGCAAAACCTCTAATGTGAAATGTTAATTTAACTTATGTGCATGGTTAAGTTTAGTATTGTTTCCATGACAAAATCACGAATGTGAGAAACAAACCTATATAAGTCATTTCTGTAACTGAAATACCGCTGATGTGTGAAAAGAGAAACTTCAGGCCTTGTTTTTTCGAAATGAGAAATTTGCATATTCGTGGTTCTGCCTCAGGCCCCGCACAAGAACCACAGGACTTGTTCACGACCGTTTACTACAGTTGCAGGCTAGCTTGTTCCCTAGACTTTGTTAATGTGTGTATTTCAATGAGTACTTATTATGTGAAAAATAAATGACCGGAGCATTTCACAAAAAAATGGAATTGACTAGGTAACACAACTTACTGAACCACTTGACATCACATTTATCTCACGAGTCCAATAATAATGTTGCTCTCCTACTTCCTATACAATGTCACCAAGTCTTCGAATTCATGAAGAGGAAATATAAGGGAAACCCTTTATCCAATTTCGCTATTTCCACCGTTTTTCTAGTACGCCAAGCGTCGGGAATATGCACGGATTCTTTTGCCGATATATCATACGACGTATTAAATTTGAGGAAGCCCTGCATTTTTGTTCGTCCTCGCTTTTTTTTATTAATAAAGAAATCCGAGACTCGAAACAGATGCCTCGACTCTCACAGCGGGAGGTTGCCATAGCGATCTTTGGATCCGTTCCCGATACTAAATATGGCTGCTTTCATTACATTCCAGGCGGTCGGGTGTAGTTTTTTACTCATTTCTACATTCTATAAAGGGATATTCAAGAGATTTATTGCTGTTGCACACTTGCAACGACGAGTAATACTCTTTCAGCGCCGGTTGCGATCGCATAGAGCACTGTGACCTTGCGTGACCTCTGAATGGCTGGCAAGAGGCGTATTTATGTGGAGCAGTATGCCAGAGAATTTAGTATATTCAATATCCTTTCATGAAATTTATATAGAATAGAGAAATGGAAACAATAATATATATTCTTTAATACATAATAACTTTTGATTTCATGCTATCCTTTCGGAGTCACATTTCAATTGAAGAATTTCTCATAGACCACAAACAATAATTGGCAATTTGTCGGGAATAACATAACGAGACAACACAATTATGCTGAGGGATTGCAAGGACCTTATAAAATAGTGGGCGCATCGATCTTCTGATTAAAAAAAAATCAATGCCGTTGTTGGCGATATGACTTATGGCAACACTTCATTTCTGGCTTAAAAATGTTAAGTAAACTAATTTGAATATTATTTCGAAGGAGAAACTCAGCGCTTATTCTGTTAGGTTCAATCATCTTTGATTACCTATTGAATTTATGTTATATGTATCTAATTCAAAAATATTATTGATTGGCACTTTTTTTGTATCTTTGACGTTAGCGTAGTTCTAAACACTGACTATAGCCCGGTGCGCATGAAAATAAACATAATAATGACGTCATTTGCAAACCCAAGAATCTGTGCTTCACAGTATCGCTCTCTTCGATGTATTCCTTACTAAAGTGAATACATTTCGAATGGGAAAGTTACGTGACAGACCAAGTTCTTTATTTCCAGATTTTTTCCAATCTTTATATGCAAAATCTTCATTATTGTGAAAAAACAATCGTAAATTTGTATGGACTGAAATCCATGTCTGTTACATTAAAACCTATTGAAACCTCTCAAAAATATATTGGATTGAGGAAAAAAAGTGAAATAACTAAATTTGAATAGAAAATTGAACAAAACGAATAATTGAAATTTTTTGTAAAAAATATGAAAGAAGGGATCAAAAGGTTGACAAAAAGTTATAACTTGAGTGTACTCGTAATATTTCCATTTCTTGGTATATTCCGATATTTGGATGGCCAAAGAGGAATAACGGTTAGGAGAAATTCATTACTATACTATAGAAAAATATCATTTCCCTATATTTGACTTGACCTGTCACTCAGAATTTCCCTACAGCAATTGATTTTTGGTCGTTAGTGAATAATTCAGCCAAGTTTATCACAAAACTGAATGAGTTAATAATTTTTGTATTGTTATTTTCGAACGATTGCAGAAAAATAGTATATACCCCTCGTAGGACAATTGATCGTCACATATTACTAAATAAACTGCAAAGTATTGGTATCAGAGGAACTGTTCTGTTATGGCTGACCGACTATTTATCACAACGTGAGCAAGTAACCAAAATAAATGTTTCAGTGTTATCATCTCACGAAGTCGTTTTCGGAGTACCTCAGGGGAGTGTTTTGGGACCTATATTATTTTTAATCTACCTGAATGATATAGATACTATCCATGGTTGTGATTTCATGAACCTCTTTGCAGATGACACTTTGTTATCGATTTCAGAAGATAATATAGAAACACTTACTGATCAAATGGATAATGAACTAAGAAATGTTTTCAAGTACATGAATCGCAATAAGCTGAAACTTAACACCTCCAAAACAAAATATATGATCTTATCAACGGGTTATAAGCTATCACTCATCGACAGACACAACATGAAATTACAAATTGCCAATGATGAGATAGAGTTCGTAAGTGAATTCAAATACCTAGGTTTCATGGTGGATAATCGTTTATCTCTTCATGCTCATTTTGATTATATATATAGAAAAATTACTAAAAAAATATATTTTTTCTCAAGAATTTCATCCCAGCTTTCGATGTACTCAAAAATTACACTATATAATTGTATAATCCAACCCCATTTGATTATTGTGCTAGTCTTTTATACTCATTTCACCAGAATAAGGTAACAGCTTTACAAAAGTTACAAAATCGTGGAATGAGGATTATTTTACAAGTGAATAGGTATACAAGTATATCAAACATGTTGAGTGCATTGCAGTGGCTGTCTTGTTTCCCAAAGACTGTTCGAATTAGCAATGATTTTTATTTTTAAACCAACACATAACTTACTTCCAACTTATTTTGAAGAATTCTGAATATATAGATCTCAGATCCATAACCATCTAACAAGAGCGAGTAGCTCCCAAAAATTTCACCTTCCTCGAACCAATTTGACTAGTCGACGAAGTCATTATTTTATAAAGGTTTGAATGAGTATAATAAGCTCCCACTTTCGTTGAAAGAATCCATAAATGTTTTCCAATTCAAAAAAGAACTGATCAACTATATAAAGTCTCACCCCTGAATTTTTTTTCTTGTAATATATTTGTTATGTATGTCTAAATGTTTCAACCAAACTGGAATCATTGCATAATTGATTTTTTCTTCTTCCTGCTAGTATCATTTCATATTTCGTTATTACTTTGTCATTTATTACTTGTACACATTAATGATTATGTGTAATGAATACTATTTTAATAATGTATGTATATCAGGATGTCCTAAAGAAATCAATAAACGTTATTATTATTATATAGGAAAAGCTACATTCCCGAATTCTTTTCCTGCTAGGTGAACAATATACTAATTTGGGCAGGTTTCAATAGGGTCAAATCAGTATAAACATGAAAGTATTTACTACTGTTTTGCGAAGAAATATGTCAACCACCTACAAAGAAAAGTTTGAACACTCTCAGATATGTATATTAGTACATATCTTTGAGATCGCTGTATGAGGAATTTCATTTCATCAAAACTACGATACCTAAAACGCCAAAGAATTCAATCTGATCGCGTAAGGGTAAGCTATTCTACCCGAATGGGCTTGTCGGGGTCGAGCCGCACCTAAAAAGGAAAGATCGTTCACATGTCGTCATTTGTTTTTTTCAGGAACCCTTATCTCGGACCTTATATCCAAACACGCACATCTTTAGGTTCTGAATTCCTTCGCTTGGTGTTCTCGGAAGGGACTTTTTTCATTTTGGTTTAATATTTCTTTACTTTTTTCCTTTCAGTATCGCCATATTGTTTGAAGACAAATGCAGTAGAATGATGAGGAGACGCTGAATGATGATAGCGAATGACCTGAAAACTTTTAATAATTATTTTTGTTCAATTTTGAACAGATCTTTGTATCGAGGATTTCATTTGAAAAAATGAGATTTTTTCAGAGATATTCTTATATTCAAATGCAGTTAGAAAGAACAGTTATCATGGCAAATAGTGTTAGTCATTTATTGATTGATGTGTATGAGTGAGTTGAGATTAGGTGCTTCACCAACACATCAACTAGTTTTTATAACAATGGACTTCGTGAATAAGAATCAGCATTCAATTTCTCCATAGATTTGCCCTCATATCTCTAGGACAGAAATGAATTAGTCATGAAAAATTACCATTTGTATCCTTTTTAAGAACTGATAGAGCGAACAGTAGTTCCCTGTATCAGCCGATATCTGAATTCTTACATAACAACCGCCAGGAGGGACGGTGGATCCCTCCAAAGGAATCCTTCCCCAGGATTGCGATTTCGAATATTTTGTGAAGACTATGGCGTGTTTTTATAATTCTTGGTCGAATGTTAAATAATCATCCTGAGATGAAGTACGTTTTTTCACCAAAACTTTATCTCTGACTGCAACTCTCGAGAGTCCCTACATTCCTAATCAGTGATTTATCTAAATCGTTTTATAGATACCAAGATTTATAAAAAAAGTCATACACATCGTCATACGTTTCATTCATATGTGTTTATTATTAGCAGTTCAAGAGTTCAGATTGTCAGGTGAGCCATAAATAATTTATTGATTTTAGTCCTTCAAAGGGTATATGGTAAATCACTTGGTACCCCTATTGATATCTTTTATTTTTAAGTTCATAAACAAATTAAAAGAACCCATAGCCAACACCAATGAGTCGGCGCGAACCCTTGAACTTCGTCACCGCTTACATGAAGGGTCGAAATATGCAAAACAACGGCATGCCATCGATAAATTATCTTGGAAGACACATATGCCATAATTTACCAAAAAACTATGAGTCATTGATGACGGAAGTAAATACTATAGAAACTATAAATCAAGTGATTGAAAAACATTATTACAACAGCACTGAAATAGGGATTAGTACTTGTGAACAAACTGACAATGGTGGAGAGAGTCATTTGAGCTAGTGCCGATATCATCCACCAGAGGGCAATTATTGAATTTTGAATTCCCATTCAACTCTTTTGTACCAGAAAACGAAACATTGTTTATAAGATTCATTAAAAAATATGAAGTCAAAACTTTTGTTGCAATATTTTTTTTATGACCCAATGATCTATCGCAGTAAAATTTTCAAATTCAGCGACAAAAACAACAGAACAATTATTCAACATCCAATCTCGTCCGCTAAGATATCAAAATGCAGGCGATTGTTCCAACGCCAACGCCAATTGGTCCATAAAGCCATAAATAACAACAAGCTGCCTGAAAAAGTATGAATAATAACATATTTACGATTGTGGCACGGTTTGCTCTCTGTTAGCACTTGTTCTTCATAAAAGGCATTCTACCCAGACCCGAGTGCAAACAAAAGGAAAAAGAACAATCATCCTGACCTTGCATTTTTGAAAACTCATTTATCAGCTCCCCGCGGGCAACTATCAGATTTACCTGCTATCGTTTCAGTGACTTGGAAGGCAGAGGCGCACCTTCATAATTTACCACGTTTTACGATTTTCGTACATTTATGACAATTAGAAAAATGTTTCTGAAAAATATCATGGAAATGGATCCACTCATTCGAAGATTAGATATTATATTGTTGCCAAAGAGTCGAATTATTATGGGTGGAGAATTAAGGTGCTTCTTTCTAGAATTCTCAGAAAACAAAAATACGATCAGTAGAGGAGATGAGAGGAATATTACTCAAGGGAGTTCTCAGAAAACCATCAAAAACACACATATGAACTGCTCCGAATTATACCTCTGCTCAGTGAACTGCAATCTGCGAAATTATATGGTTTAACGAGCATTCTATTGAAATACCTATATTTCATTGTTCTTTTCCAGATACATCTTATTCATTCATTTTCATGAATATATTTTCAATTGAAAAGTTCAAAAAATAAAATGAATATTTTCTAGGACGTTTCAATATGAAAGATTTCGACTTCCATGTTGAAATTATCTTTAAAAAAACCTTAAAACACTCCTAACAATATTATTCCAATCAGTTGAACCCCTCTCGGATCGATTACCCAACAAACATCATTGACTTCGACTGTATGAGAGCACGGGGAACGGAACGTCGAACAAAAATAACATCTTGCCCAACCATTGATTTCTTGGAACATAATCTTTCATATTTATGAATCAAGCACAATTTTCCATTTTTGTTCAGGTTTTGGTTGGTAAACTGCAGAAATAATGTTAATGATGAAGGGTCATATGAAAGTTATGTTATTAGATTTTAATGGAAAGCGAAAGAGAACAGGTGCCGATTCTTAATTACGAGCTACAACGATGCCCTGAGAATGTCATTTGGCTTTAGCAGTGCACCAATGTATTTTCACTGAACAATGAACACAAAATATTTCAAAATATAAAAAATACTCATGGGTATGCTTGAAGACTGACTTTAAATCAAATATTCTATTCATTTAGAATATTTTATTTCAAAATAATTCAGGAAAGATTGTTTTCGATCAAAATGGAAGTGATATTTTGATTCGATTTGTTATGTTGTTGAAGCTGTATAAATATTCAAGATGTATCTATTTTATTCGATGGTTTGAAGAACTACGTTCTATTTTCAGCATGATAAATCTGAAGGGTGCAATCAAAAAAAAATTATTTGTTATCAAAAATCTATTTTCCTATCTTATATCTTGCCATATATTTTTGTCTGACTGACTCAATTATGTCGAATTCCTACACTCCCCGAAAAGTAACTCCCCCGCCCATGCCTGCGAGCCGGCAGGGCCAACTGGGATAATAAATTCGGTCGGATGATACCCTGCAGAGAGGTCGAGGAGGATGTTCCACGATATGAAGCGAACATCTTGGGAAATTTAATACGCATTCCAGATGGGAGTGGATACATAATTTTATGATATCGCGCAAGGCCGTGGGGGCGAGATTGAATTACATAACCGATGCGTGCTGCTGTCATTTGTTTGTTCTTGGAGAGTCGTGCTCGGCTGTAAATATCGGGACGTTGAAATTATGTTTTTCGAACGAACTAACGACTTTTTAAAAAATACGAGATTTATTAAAAGTACATACAACTTATTCCAACCGAAATCAGGCTAAGACTGATTTCGTGTTTTACAATGAGAAATGATGTTCGCTTGTCTTGTAATATGATATCCGCTAGTATCAGCAAAGTCCGCCGGCTTCTGTCGATCCAGCAGGAACGGCCTCACGTAACTCCTTCCTCCTTAAGCTGAGAAAATAACGGAGTTCGTTTTCGATGTAGCTGCTATCTCTTTTTCTTGCATCTCGACTCTTGGGTCCTCTCTGTTTTTTCGGCTGCAACGTGGTTTAATCATTTGTGAAAGCTTTTGGTTCCTTTTCAAGAATAACCAAATGAAGAGTATGGCTATTATGGCAAAAAAAATACTGAAAACAGCTGTCGGATGTTGTGGCTGATGATTGATTTGTAAGGGCATCAGTTGTTTAGCTGTTTCACTTATTTGGCGTACTTCTTCCAGGCTCAGTTTTTGAAACTTGGGAGTTTCATATGCGACCGATGCTTGGAGTTTCTCCATTTCCAATTTTGGGAGGAAAAGGGGTTTTCCTTGTTGAATCCTCAAGTCGTTAGTGAACCGCTTGTTATTCACTTGGATTTCGCAGGATTTTGGTATTTTGATAAGCGTGGGTGATAGAATCGCCAAATATCGATCGGTTTTACATTTTGCGAAAACTTTTTCCTCTTCATTCGGAATGATGATTACTTCATCTTGTGTCACTTGTTCGGTGATCGCTTCTTCGATTCGAATTTGGATAGTATCGCAGTTGTTGGTGGAATTTCCCTCGATCAGTCGTAAGGTACAGTTGTCTTCGGGACGAAACTCCTCTGTGCAGTAGTAGGTGTTTTCCAACACTGGACAAGCCTCTTCTTGGAATTGGGTTTTCGAAGTTGTTCGTGCCAAGTATCGGTATTTGGGAATGAAAATTTGGTTATTTTGGATTATGGGATATAGGTGGTAAAAGTTCAGGATTTCAGTTCGAATTATTGGAACATGTATAGCAAAAATTAGTTTGGTATTAGAAAACGTTACTTGAGTTCCTAGGAATTGGTAGTAGGTCAGAATATTTTGAAAATTTGGAATATTATCATTAGTATACAGATTCCTCAAATAATTTATCATTTGAAAAAGTTCGCTACTGGAAATTATTGAATTATGCAAGGTATTGAGTTTGGCGAACGTTATAGCATCTTCTAGATTGTCAATGAAAGTAATTATATTTTGACAATCTAGGTTTATTTGTGAGAGAATGCTTTGAAAACCCACGTAGCTATCTAGATCTCTTATAGTTTTTTGAACTGAATCTTGGAATGTCTTCAAACCAAACTCAAGTTTTTCCTGATTACTAGTTAGGGTTGCAATTGTTTTGTTGTAATTTTCAATGAGTTGTTTTGACAAAGAACTTTGCAAATTGAGTTCTCGAACTATATCTTTTTGATTTTGTTCGAGTTCATTGAGTGCATGATCGTACCGTTTCTCGTCGTCTGCATCTAATGTGCCAAAAATCCATTTACTTACTTTTCCTACTCCGTTTATGAGACCTCTTCTAGATCTCGTATGAGGTTGAATATTATTTAATTTCTGTTGAGTCGTTTCTATTAGATATTCTGTTCTTGATAACATGTGAGATGCTAGGCCATGATATGAGATTGGATTGGATATCTTTTCTTTGTTAAAATTAGTTTTTATTAGAGTGAAGGAATCATTCAGATTGGTTAGTTGTATGATGATTTGTTTTAGGTCTAAGTAATGTAGAAACGTGTGTTTGTTATATATTAACCTAGAGTTTCCTAACTGTATAGGAAGTATAGGATTATTTATTGTTGTTATCTGAACATCCTCAGTGTTACTTCGAACTTGAAGTACTCGGAAGATCAGGTGAAGGATCAGAAGTCTCATGTCCATTGTTTCCCTGAAAAAGTGGGTTTTTATTAATTTGAGGTCTTCTTGAAATATTTTTATGATAAGTGCCCTTATCTGTAACCAACTTTATATCTGTTTCTTCAAGAATTTGGGTCCTTTTGAATTTTGGTAATTTTTTGTTTCTTGCCTTGGTTCTGATATAAGCCACGTTCTGATTCAAAAACTTTGGAGGTTCATCGCGGTTTTGATTGATCTTGGAAATTACTTTTTCTTTAGTTTGTTGATTCATGTGTTGAATTGATTCATAGAGCCTTTTAGCTGTTTCTTTGTGAGTTTGGACATAGTTTGATGTTATTATGTGATCTGTTAGATCGAAAGGGTCGGAGCTATCGATATGTCCTTTTACAATTTCGAATGGTGTAAATTTTGTCACAGTATGTATTGAATTATTGTATCCTAGTATTGCTCTTTTCATTAGTTGTTCTGGGTTGAATTCTTTATTTTCTTCTCTAAGACATCTAAAGTGTTCAATCAAAGTCGAATGAAAACGTTCGACTGGAGAGTTGGAATTGCTGTTTTTTGGGGTAGTAAAATGTAGTTCTATTCGATGAAGTTGACAAAAATTTTCAAGGTCCTTATTTTTGAACTCGGTGCCAGAATCAGTAGTTATTTTGTGAGGTAATCCGTGATGAGAAACAAAGTTCAGTATATTCTCTACAATCGATATTCCTGTCGAGGCTTCTAGGGGATAGGCTTGGCCGTATCTCGAAAATGAATCTATAATTGTCAAAAAATTATTGTTCGATATTTTGAGACAGTCGATATGTATATGTTCGAATGGTCGAGAAGATGTAGGTGTCAAATTGAATTTGATTTGAGGTGGATTTCTGTCATACTTATTTTTTTTACAAATTTCACAGTTGTTCACATAATTTTCTATATCAACGGACATTTTCGGCCAATAATATCGCGAAGAAAGTGATTGTTTCATTTCATTGATGCCACGGTGGCATGTTTTCTTGACATGATAATATTCGACATTGAGTTTTTGTTCTTCTTCACTTTGCACGTCCTCGAGTACTGTTGTGCATTGGACTATTTTGAAAGACGAGTGTTTGAAGGTGTTTTGTATTGTAGTGGTAAAATTCAGCAAAATTGCAGGATTTTTCGAGTAAATTGCAAATGTTTGTTTTGGATCGATATATTCTTTGACGAATTTTATTATGTGCTCTTCCGCGTTGACGTTTGGCAAGGTAACGTAAAGTCGAGAGTTTGTGAAAATCTTTTGTCTTTTACAAATTATTTTATCAACATCGCTGTTGGTGATGATTATTTGATTTTTGTAGCTATTCAAAACGCGTTCTGATATGGGAATTGAAAATATTGGGTTTTCTTGAGCGGTGTGCACGGTTTCTAGATCCGTTTCTTTGTTTTCGGTGAAGTTTGGGGGATCGTTCTGCTCGTTATTATGCTCGGATGGGTTATTGATTGGTATAATTTGAAGATCGGGCCTAGGTTGAGTGCTGGGGATTGGCACGATTTGTAAGTCATCGCAGATGTCCGTTCGGGGTTCATTGAGAGGTTCTGGTTGATTATTGTCTAAGGGTGTAATCTGGATATCGTCTAAGGAAACGATATTGTTTCCATCTAAAGGTGTGATTTGGATATCATCGAATATTTCGTTTGGGATTTGATTTGGGGGTTTGATTTGAATATTGGAAATTATATTAATGTTTTTTTCATTACGTTGGTTCGGTATTTGAAAAAAGTCTTGCATCGAGGGACTGTTTATGTTGGGAAGATCTTGGGGGTTCCTCAAATAGTCCCTGATCATTTCATCTACATCGCCAGGGTTATTTTGAACGGACGATGTTTCGATGGCATTCAATTCTGTATTTTGGGGGTATCTGGAGAGAGCGTCCGCTGCTTGGTTTGTTGAACCTTTTTTGTATTTTATAGTATAGTCAAATTCTTCGAGCTTCAGGCGCCACCTGACAAGTCTTGAATTTGGCTCTTTGAGGGAGAATAGCCACTGGAGGGGCTTGTGGTCTGTGAGAATTTTAAATTTACGGCCGAAAAGGTAGGGCCTGAAGTACTTGCAGCTCCAGACTATCGCAAGAAGCTCTTTCTCGATAGTGGAGTAGTTTATCTCGGCTGGGTTTAGCGTCCGAGATGCGTAGCAGATAGGATGATCATTCTGTGAGAGTACAGATCCAATTGCGTATTTTGAGGCATCCGTAGTTAATTCGAAATCTTTACTGAAATCTGGGTAAGCCAATACCGGTTCTGAAGTGAGTACATTTTTACAAATGCGAAAACAGTCAAGAAATTCCTTCGTATGTTCTACTTTTTGTTCCTTCTTAAGACATTGAGTCATTGGTTTGGTTAGTTTTGCAAAATTCTTAATGAATTTGCGGTAGTACCCCAAGAGACCCAAAAAGGATTTGATTTCTTTTTGTGTCCTAGGTATCGGAAATTGTTTTATAGCATTGATTTTGTTCTCGTTGGGTTTTATCCCTTCCGGAGTCACTACGTGTCCCAGAAATTCTACCTCTTTCCTCAGAAACTCTGATTTATCTAATTGTATTTTTAAATGGGCTTCCCGTAGTTTGGAGAAAACTGATTTCAAATTTTGGATATGGTCTTGCAACCCCGTACTGAATATGATGATGTCATCCATATAGACCATACAGATTTTGTTCTGGAGGTCTTTCAGTACTTCATCCATTACCCTTTGGAATGTAGAGGGCGCGTTTTTCAAACCGAAGGGCATCCTCAGATATTCGTAGTGCCCGTTGTCTACACTGAAAGCTGTTTTCTCAATTGAATTCTTACTCATTTCTATCTGGTGAAACCCACTGGCCAGATCTAGGGTAGTGAAATACTGAGCCCTGCCCAACCTATCAAGGATATCGTTAATATTCGGGATCGGGTATCTGTCGTCTATAGTTTTTTCGTTAAGTTTGCGGTAGTCTACGACTACTCGCCACTTTTTTGTACACGAGGCATCCATCTTCTTTGGAACAATCCAAATGGGGGATGACCAAGGACTACAGGAGGGACGGATGATGCCTTTTTGTAGCATATCATCAATCTGCCTCTGAATTTCTTCTTTATGAATATAGGGATACCTATACGATTTAGTGTGTACCGGTACCTCGTCAGTGGTTCTAATTTCGTGTCTGACTTTGGAAGTGAAGGAAAGATCGCTACCTGGAGTGAAAAATATATCAGAAAATTCTTTGCAGAGTTTTATGATAGCTTTTTTCTCCTCAGTATTTAAATGGTCTGTCCTTATCAAGTTCGTGATGTTATTGTTGTCATTGTTGTTTTTAGTTACGTTATTAGTGAAGGTTTCGAAGTTGTAAATTTCATAAGATCGTACATCAAAAGGCTCTACGGGAAAAGGTTGATTGATTGTAACTGATATTGATTTATCTGTTGGATTTTCGATTTCCATCAGGGCATAACCATTTTTTGAAGATGTCACAATTGACGGTAATATTAGTTCGTTGATCGAACCTTCAATCGTGATTATATCGCCTTCAAAAACACTGACTGGTAAACTTTTCATCAACTTTTCGTGTGGGTTTACCGAAAATGAAAAGTTCACTTCTTGTGGTTGCCTGTATTTGAAGGGGATTTTTATATTTTTTCCTACGAGGGATTTATTCACCAAATCGATATTCAGATTCATATTGATTAGATCATTCAGGCCTATGACTCCATCAAAGAAATCATGGAAATCAAATAAAATGAAATTTATGACATAGTTGGTATTAAATTCCGAAAAGGCAGGTATATTCGCTTGATAACGAATTTTTTGACTACCGATGGCCGTTTTGATTACACTGTCAGCATGATATATTAAGTTTGGATAAAATTTTTCGGCTATTGACGGCTTTATTATTGATCTTGAACTACCTGTGTCAATAAGTAATCTCATTTCTGGATTTTTTATTTGAACGTATGGTAAGGCATTACTGGATGCTATATTTATTTCTGCTAAATCTGTTGACTGTGCTGGCGAATTGTCTGAAAATTTTCGGTTTCGATTTCATGATTGTCAGTACATCTTTTAGTTTCATAATCAAAGTGTTCTTGAGTTTCATCATGTGTATTTTCGAATGATTGTGAAGGGTCATACGCGTAATCAAGATTTTCATGGAAATAAGAACTCTGTGGGTCCTGTACAAATTGAGGCGTATATGTCTCTTCACATTCATTAGTAAAAAGTTCTTCCGCAATATAATTCATTTTTGGAGTGTTTCGGTTGAAAAATTGGTTCGATGGTTTTTGTGAGTTTTGGTTCTGATAGTTAGGTCTGAAATAATTATTGGTAGGTCTTTGTGACGTCATAGTAGGGGTGCGGGATGTTGTTGACATAGGTTCTGGCTTAGGAAGCTGATTGGATGGGGTTTGCTTTGGTTTGAAAACATTTTCTGGTTGTCCAAAAACTTCTCTATTAGTGGGATATCTTTGGGGAGGTAATTGTCTAGGCTGTAAATGCAAAGGCTGGCTGGGCCAAACAGGTCTAGGTGAAAAATTTGAATTCATGTTTGTACTACGAGTGGGAAATGAGTATCTGTGGGGAACCGCATTAGGAATGGCGTTACCAGAAAACATTTGAATATGCGACATTTGCCTGTCGGCATTAGGGTTCAATTTTGTATATTTGGCGGGTTCACCAAAGTTTCCATATAATTTTTCAAAATTTTCAAATTCGTTAACGTGCGCCATAGCGTCTTCTAACGAAGTTGGTTTTTTCAAATACATATTATTTTTCAATGTACCACTGCATCCTGCAATGAAAGTGCTGAGAGCGGTTTTTTGGTAATGAGAAATGTAACATAGTTTTTCATTATTTGCAATATTTGGATCGTTACTTATTCTCTGTATTACTTGACTTCTAATTAGCTGTAACCTACTCCCAAAATCTATCAAATGTTCACCTTTCAGTGGTCTAGATCTCGTTAATTCTTGTACTAAACAATCTAAGTCTCTACGATCTGCGAAACATTGTTCGAGAGCATTTTTCAAAGAGGGCCAATCGGTTATTTCAGTACGATTGCCAACCATTATTTCTGCTTTTCCTATTAGTTTTTCTTGAATTGACTCAAGAATGTGCTGATTGAGGGCATCATCTCGGAATATAGCATAGCTTCTAATTAAATTTTCGCAACGAGTCAAAAATTTGTTCAAAGTGTTACTATCACCATCGTATGGCTTAATAATATCAAGTCTAGATTTGAAAAGATCCCAGTTCATTTGTGGTACAGGCACAGATGCAGAAGCTTGACGATTTGGTTCAGTCATATTTGATGCTATAAAGTTCGTTCTATTCGGATTTAAAATAATGCAACTTGAATTATTTTCGTTCAATGATAAATTATTCAATCTGTCCAATACGTTCTCTAAATCATTCATAAATTCGTAATATTATTTGTTTTCAAACTTAACTCAAAGCTTAACTAAAACTTGTTCTCGATGAACTGAATTTAACTATCTCAACTGAAATCCTTAATCAGAGGGTTCAGAAAAGGCAAAAAGGAACTTGGCACTTACGTTGATCGACGTTGTGGATCTCGTAGTCTCCTAGTCCTTCTCCGAGTCAAGCCGGCTTGGAAATATCGTTGTGGGCTCGAAGTTCGTCCAAAAAGTCCCGGAAAATGGGTATTTTCTCGAATTTGCGCCAAAGAGTTGAAAAACCACGCCACGAAATATTTATCGCGACTGCGCAAATCCTACTGACTGCGCCAATTATGTTTTTCGAACGAACTAACGACTTTTTAAAAAATACGAGATTTATTAAAAGTACATACAACTTATTCCAACCGAAATCAGGCTAAGACTGATTTCGTGTTTTACAATGAGAAATGATGTTCGCTTGTCTTGTAATATGATATCCGTTTTTCGAACGAACTAACGACTTTTTAAAAAATACGAGATTTATTAAAAGTACATACAACTTATTCCAACCGAAATCAGGCTAAGACTGATTTCGTGTTTTACAATGAGAAATGATGTTCGCTTGTCTTGTAATATGATATCCGCTAGTATCAGCAAAGTCCGCCGGCTTCTGTCGATCCAGCAGGAACGGCCTCACGTAACTCCTTCCTCCTTAAGCTGAGAAAATAACGGAGTTCGTTTTCGATGTAGCTGCTATCTCTTTTTCTTGCATCTCGACTCTTGGGTCCTCTCTGTTTTTTCGGCTGCAACGTGGTTTAATCATTTGTGAAAGCTTTTGGTTCCTTTTCAAGAATAACCAAATGAAGAGTATGGCTATTATGGCAAAAAGAATACTGAAAACAGCTGTCGGATGTTGTGGCTGATGATTGATTTGTAAGGGCATCAGTTGTTTAGCTGTTTCACTTATTTGGCGTACTTCTTCCAGGCTCAGTTTTTGAAACTTGGGAGTTTCATATGCGACCGATGCTTGGAGTTTCTCCATTTCCAATTTTGGGAGGAAAAGGGGTTTTCCTTGTTGAATCCTCAAGTCGTTAGTGAACCGCTTGTTATTCACTTGGATTTCGCAGGATTTTGGTATTTTGATAAGCGTGGGTGATAGAATCGCCAAATATCGATCGGTTTTACATTTTGCGAAAACTTTTTCCTCTTCATTCGGAATGATGATTACTTCATCTTGTGTCACTTGTTCGGTGATCGCTTCTTCGATTCGAATTTGGATAGTATCGCAGTTGTTGGTGGAATTTCCCTCGATCAGTCGTAAGGTACAGTTGTCTTCGGGACGAAACTCCTCTGTGCAGTAGTAGGTGTTTTCCAACACTGGACAAGCCTCTTCTTGGAATTGGGTTTTCGAAGTTGTTCGTGCCAAGTATCGGTATTTGGGAATGAAAATTTGGTTATTTTGGATTATGGGATATAGGTGGTAAAAGTTCAGGATTTCAGTTCGAATTATTGGAACATGTATAGCAAAAATTAGTTTGGTATTAGAAAACGTTACTTGAGTTCCTAGGAATTGGTAGTAGGTCAGAATATTTTGAAAATTTGGAATATTATCATTAGTATACAGATTCCTCAAATAATTTATCATTTGAAAAAGTTCGCTACTGGAAATTATTGAATTATGCAAGGTATTGAGTTTGGCGAACGTTATAGCATCTTCTAGATTGTCAATGAAAGTAATTATATTTTGACAATCTAGGTTTATTTGTGAGAGAATGCTTTGAAAACCCACGTAGCTATCTAGATCTCTTATAGTTTTTTGAACTGAATCTTGGAATGTCTTCAAACCAAACTCAAGTTTTTCCTGATTACTAGTTAGGGTTGCAATTGTTTTGTTGTAATTTTCAATGAGTTGTTTTGACAAAGAACTTTGCAAATTGAGTTCTCGAACTATATCTTTTTGATTTTGTTCGAGTTCATTGAGTGCATGATCGTACCGTTTCTCGTCGTCTGCATCTAATGTGCCAAAAATCCATTTACTTACTTTTCCTACTCCGTTTATGAGACCTCTTCTAGATCTCGTATGAGGTTGAATATTATTTAATTTCTGTTGAGTCGTTTCTATTAGATATTCTGTTCTTGATAACATGTGAGATGCTAGGCCATGATATGAGATTGGATTGGATATCTTTTCTTTGTTAAAATTAGTTTTTATTAGAGTGAAGGAATCATTCAGATTGGTTAGTTGTATGATGATTTGTTTTAGGTCTAAGTAATGTAGAAACGTGTGTTTGTTATATATTAACCTAGAGTTTCCTAACTGTATAGGAAGTATAGGATTATTTATTGTTGTTATCTGAACATCCTCAGTGTTACTTCGAACTTGAAGTACTCGGAAGATCAGGTGAAGGATCAGAAGTCTCATGTCCATTGTTTCCCTGAAAAAGTGGGTTTTTATTAATTTGAGGTCTTCTTGAAATATTTTTATGATAAGTGCCCTTATCTGTAACCAACTTTATATCTGTTTCTTCAAGAATTTGGGTCCTTTTGAATTTTGGTAATTTTTTGTTTCTTGCCTTGGTTCTGATATAAGCCACGTTCTGATTCAAAAACTTTGGAGGTTCATCGCGGTTTTGATTGATTTTGGAAATTACTTTTTCTTTAGTTTGTTGATTCATGTGTTGAATTGATTCATAGAGCCTTTTAGCTGTTTCTTTGTGAGTTTGGACATAGTTTGATGTTATTATGTGATCTGTTAGATCGAAAGGGTCGGAGCTATCGATATGTCCTTTTACAATTTCGAATGGTGTAAATTTTGTCACAGTATGTATTGAATTATTGTATCCTAGTATTGCTCTTTTCATTAGTTGTTCTGGGTTGAATTCTTTATTTTCTTCTCTAAGACATCTAAAGTGTTCAATCAAAGTCGAATGAAAACGTTCGACTGGAGAGTTGGAATTGCTGTTTTTTGGGGTAGTAAAATGTAGTTCTATTCGATGAAGTTGACAAAAATTTTCAAGGTCCTTATTTTTGAACTCGGTGCCAGAATCAGTAGTTATTTTGTGAGGTAATCCGTGATGAGAAACAAAGTTCAGTATATTCTCTACAATCGATATTCCTGTCGAGGCTTCTAGGGGATAGGCTTGGCCGTATCTCGAAAATGAATCTATAATTGTCAAAAAATTATTGTTCGATATTTTGAGACAGTCGATATGTATATGTTCGAATGGTCGAGAAGATGTAGGTGTCAAATTGAATTTGATTTGAGGTGGATTTCTGTCATACTTATTTTTTTTACAAATTTCACAGTTGTTCACATAATTTTCTATATCAACGGACATTTTCGGCCAATAATATCGCGAAGAAAGTGATTGTTTCATTTCATTGATGCCACGGTGGCATGTTTTCTTGACATGATAATATTCGACATTGAGTTTTTGTTCTTCTTCACTTTGCACGTCCTCGAGTACTGTTGTGCATTGGACTATTTTGAAAGACGAGTGTTTGAAGGTGTTTTGTATTGTAGTGGTAAAATTCAGCAAAATTGCAGGATTTTTCGAGTAAATTGCAAATGTTTGTTTTGGATCGATATATTCTTTGACGAATTTTATTATGTGCTCTTCCGCGTTGACGTTTGGCAAGGTAACGTAAAGTCGAGAGTTTGTGAAAATCTTTTGTCTTTTACAAATTATTTTATCAACATCGCTGTTGGTGATGATTATTTGATTTTTGTAGCTATTCAAAACGCGTTCTGATATGGGAATTGAAAATATTGGGTTTTCTTGAGCGGTGTGCACGGTTTCTAGATCCGTTTCTTTGTTTTCGGTGAAGTTTGGGGGATCGTTCTGCTCGTTATTATGCTCGGATGGGTTATTGATTGGTATAATTTGAAGATCGGGCCTAGGTTGAGTGCTGGGGATTGGCACGATTTGTAAGTCATCGCAGATGTCCGTTCGGGGTTCATTGAGAGGTTCTGGTTGATTATTGTCTAAGGGTGTAATCTGGATATCGTCTAAGGAAACGATATTGTTTCCATCTAAAGGTGTGATTTGGATATCATCGAATATTTCGTTTGGGATTTGATTTGGGGGTTTGATTTGAATATTGGAAATTATATTAATGTTTTTTTCATTACGTTGGTTCGGTATTTGAAAAAAGTCTTGCATCGAGGGACTGTTTATGTTGGGAAGATCTTGGGGGTTCCTCAAATAGTCCCTGATCATTTCATCTACATCGCCAGGGTTATTTTGAACGGACGATGTTTCGATGGCATTCAATTCTGTATTTTGGGGGTATCTGGAGAGAGCGTCCGCTGCTTGGTTTGTTGAACCTTTTTTGTATTTTATAGTATAGTCAAATTCTTCGAGCTTCAGGCGCCACCTGACAAGTCTTGAATTTGGCTCTTTGAGGGAGAATAGCCACTGGAGGGGCTTGTGGTCTGTGAGAATTTTAAATTTACGGCCGAAAAGGTAGGGCCTGAAGTACTTGCAGCTCCAGACTATCGCAAGAAGCTCTTTCTCGATAGTGGAGTAGTTTATCTCGGCTGGGTTTAGCGTCCGAGATGCGTAGCAGATAGGATGATCATTCTGTGAGAGTACAGATCCAATTGCGTATTTTGAGGCATCCGTAGTTAATTCGAAATCTTTACTGAAATCTGGGTAAGCCAATACCGGTTCTGAAGTGAGTACATTTTTACAAATGCGAAAACAGTCAAGAAATTCCTTCGTATGTTCTACTTTTTGTTCCTTCTTAAGACATTGAGTCATTGGTTTGGTTAGTTTTGCAAAATTCTTAATGAATTTGCGGTAGTACCCCAAGAGACCCAAAAAGGATTTGATTTCTTTTTGTGTCCTAGGTATCGGAAATTGTTTTATAGCATTGATTTTGTTCTCGTTGGGTTTTATCCCTTCCGGAGTCACTACGTGTCCCAGAAATTCTACCTCTTTCCTCAGAAACTCTGATTTATCTAATTGTATTTTTAAATGGGCTTCCCGTAGTTTGGAGAAAACTGATTTCAAATTTTGGATATGGTCTTGCAACCCCGTACTGAATATGATGATGTCATCCATATAGACCATACAGATTTTGTTCTGGAGGTCTTTCAGTACTTCATCCATTACCCTTTGGAATGTAGAGGGCGCGTTTTTCAAACCGAAGGGCATCCTCAGATATTCGTAGTGCCCGTTGTCTACACTGAAAGCTGTTTTCTCAATTGAATTCTTACTCATTTCTATCTGGTGAAACCCACTGGCCAGATCTAGGGTAGTGAAATACTGAGCCCTGCCCAACCTATCAAGGATATCGTTAATATTCGGGATCGGGTATCTGTCGTCTATAGTTTTTTCGTTAAGTTTGCGGTAGTCTACGACTACTCGCCACTTTTTTGTACACGAGGCATCCATCTTCTTTGGAACAATCCAAATGGGGGATGACCAAGGACTACAGGAGGGACGGATGATGCCTTTTTGTAGCATATCATCAATCTGCCTCTGAATTTCTTCTTTATGAATATAGGGATACCTATACGATTTAGTGTGTACCGGTACCTCGTCAGTGGTTCTAATTTCGTGTCTGACTTTGGAAGTGAAGGAAAGATCGCTACCTGGAGTGAAAAATATATCGGAAAATTCTTTGCAGAGTTTTATGATAGCTTTTTTCTCCTCAGTATTTAAATGGTCTGTCCTTATCAAGTTCGTGATGTTATTGTTGTCATTGTTGTTTTTAGTTACGTTATTAGTGAAGGTTTCGAAGTTGTAAATTTCATAAGATCGTACATCAAAAGGCTCTACGGGAAAAGGTTGATTGATTGTAACTGATATTGATTTATCTGTTGGATTTTCGATTTCCATCAGGGCATAACCATTTTTTGAAGATGTCACAATTGACGGTAATATTAGTTCGTTGATCGAACCTTCAATCGTGATTATATCGCCTTCAAAAACACTGACTGGTAAACTTTTCATCAACTTTTCGTGTGGGTTTACCGAAAATGAAAAGTTCACTTCTTGTGGTTGCCTGTATTTGAAGGGGATTTTTATATTTTTTCCTACGAGGGATTTATTCACCAAATCGATATTCAGATTCATATTGATTAGATCATTCAGGCCTATGACTCCATCAAAGAAATCATGGAAATCAAATAAAATGAAATTTATGACATAGTTGGTATTAAATTCCGAAAAGGCAGGTATATTCGCTTGATAACGAATTTTTTGACTACCGATGGCCGTTTTGATTACACTGTCAGCATGATATATTAAGTTTGGATAAAATTTTTCGGCTATTGACGGCTTTATTATTGATCTTGAACTACCTGTGTCAATAAGTAATCTCATTTCTGGATTTTTTATTTGAACGTATGGTAAGGCATTACTGGATGCTATATTTATTTCTGCTAAATCTGTTGACTGTGCTGGCGAATTGTCTGAAAATTTTCGGTTTCGATTTCATGATTGTCAGTACATCTTTTAGTTTCATAATCAAAGTGTTCTTGAGTTTCATCATGTGTATTTTCGAATGATTGTGAAGGGTCATACGCGTAATCAAGATTTTCATGGAAATAAGAACTCTGTGGGTCCTGTACAAATTGAGGCGTATATGTCTCTTCACATTCATTAGTAAAAAGTTCTTCCGCAATATAATTCATTTTTGGAGTGTTTCGGTTGAAAAATTGGTTCGATGGTTTTTGTGAGTTTTGGTTCTGATAGTTAGGTCTGAAATAATTATTGGTAGGTCTTTGTGACGTCATAGTAGGGGTGCGGGATGTTGTTGACATAGGTTCTGGCTTAGGAAGCTGATTGGATGGGGTTTGCTTTGGTTTGAAAACATTTTCTGGTTGTCCAAAAACTTCTCTATTAGTGGGATATCTTTGGGGAGGTAATTGTCTAGGCTGTAAATGCAAAGGCTGGCTGGGCCAAACAGGTCTAGGTGAAAAATTTGAATTCATGTTTGTACTACGAGTGGGAAATGAATATCTGTGGGGAACCGCATTAGGAATGGCGTTACCAGAAAACATTTGAATATGCGACATTTGCCTGTCGGCATTAGGGTTCAATTTTGTATATTTGGCGGGTTCACCAAAGTTTCCATATAATTTTTCAAAATTTTCAAATTCGTTAACGTGCGCCATAGCGTCTTCTAACGAAGTTGGTTTTTTCAAATACATATTATTTTTCAATGTACCACTGCATCCTGCAATGAAAGTGCTGAGAGCGGTTTTTTGGTAATGAGAAATGTAACATAGTTTTTCATTATTTGCAATATTTGGATCGTTACTTATTCTCTGTATTACTTGACTTCTAATTAGCTGTAACCTACTCCCAAAATCTATCAAATGTTCCCCTTTCAGTGGTCTAGATCTCGTTAATTCTTGTACTAAACAATCTAAGTCTCTACGATCTGCGAAACATTGTTCGAGAGCATTTTTCAAAGAGGGCCAATCGGTTATTTCAGTACGATTGCCAACCATTATTTCTGCTTTTCCTATTAGTTTTTCTTGAATTGACTCAAGAATGTGCTGATTGAGGGCATCATCTCGGAATATAGCATAGCTTCTAATTAAATTTTCGCAACGAGTCAAAAATTTGTTCAAAGTGTTACTATCACCATCGTATGGCTTAATAATATCAAGTCTAGATTTGAAAAGATCCCAGTTCATTTGTGGTACAGGCACAGATGCAGAACCTTGACGATTTGGTTCAGTCATATTTGATGCTATAAAGTTCGTTCTATTCGGATTTAAAATAATGCAACTTGAATTATTTTCGTTCAATGATAAATTATTCAATCTGTCCAATACGTTCTCTAAATCATTCATAAATTCGTAATATTATTTGTTTTCAAACTTAACTCAAAGCTTAACTAAAACTTGTTCTCGATGAACTGAATTTAACTATCTCAACTGAAATCCTTAATCAGAGGGTTCAGAAAAGGCAAAAAGGAACTTGGCACTTACGTTGATCGACGTTGTGGATCTCGTAGTCTCCTAGTCCTTCTCCGAGTCAAGCCGGCTTGGAAATATCGTTGTGGGCTCGAAGTTCGTCCAAAAAGTCCCGGAAAATGGGTATTTTCTCGAATTTGCGCCAAAGAGTTGAAAAACCACGCCACGAAATATTTATCGCGACTGCGCAAATCCTACTGACTGCGCCAATTATGTTTTTCGAACGAACTAACGACTTTTTAAAAAATACGAGATTTATTAAAAGTACATACAACTTATTCCAACCGAAATCAGGCTAAGACTGATTTCGTGTTTTACAATGAGAAATGATGTTCGCTTGTCTTGTAATATGATATCCGCTAGTATCAGCAAAGTCCGCCGGCTTCTGTCGATCCAGCAGGAACGGCCTCACGTAACTCGCGGCATCTGATAAAAACTATCGCTGCGCCGAGTAGGTTAGAATAAATGCGGTTCTGTATTATGTACGAAGTCTGGTTTTCCTTGGATTTTCATTCGGCCAACTAATCCGGAATGATTTTCAATTTCTTGTTTTCGAGTTCCATATCAACCTCAGTACACTAGAGAAATCGAAAAGATTTTTTGAACAAATAGATAAAACCTCTTATGGATTATCATGATTTCTAGGTAATCAATCGAAAACATACAAATAAGAGAAACCCTCTGAAGAGCATCAAACTCACGTTCGAAATAAAATTACTATTATCACGAACATGAATAATTGTATCGAAAGAAGGCACCCATTGTTGCTAGTAAACATATTACGTTCAATCAAACAATAGGAGAAAATACTTCTCAGTAATTGAGAAAAAAACTGTTATTATTCATTGACACTCGATTGAAATATTGTCACGACGTTGTTTCGATCCACTGCGAAGAGTCGCGTCGCTTATTAAAAATAGTGTGGGTTGGCTGGTTGAAAAAAATCCGAGAGGTGGCGTTGAAAAACTCTCGTATATTCGATTTCTATGGTTTGGCGCTACAAAAAATGAGGGAAATGTCAATATCAAAATTTGAATGAGATATTATAGTTAATAATACAGCAATTTGTACATACACAAAAGGCAAAAAATTAATTATGAATCAATATAAAACATATACATCAATATACTTTATGTGAAGAAAGGAAAGTAGTTTGACTTTATTTCAATAAGACAAGTAGTAATAACATCTAACTCGATAGTCAAGAGCAAAAAATTACATGCCTTAAAGCAAAAAATGACCTGCATCGAGTTGTTGACTGATAACAACCAGTTTGACTCTTTTGCCGAATGGCTCAAGTTTTATAATGCAATTATTATAACAATCTAATTTTCAGTGGTGTTACTCTATTCAAAGCTCATGGGGAAAAGGCCGTAAATCGGCGATATCGACAGCGAGTCAAAAAAAGTTAAGAGTTTTTCTGTTTGTGAGGATTTAAACTCTTTTTACGTACGCTCGAAACAAATACAGATTCAAATTCTTCCTTGAAAATTGTTAGTCAACCCACAATTACTGAAACTTTGTAACTGGTTTCATATAATGAATATAATGAGTAAAAATCAATTTCTGCCTTTCGCCATCTGGTTGTCAAAAGACAAACACAATCTTATATTTCTGTCGTTCATCGCCAAGAAATCTATAATTTTATTATCATTATAAAACATAAAACGTCAAAATTGGGTTCATGTAAATGACAAACGGTTGAAATTTGTACATACAAACAAAGAAGTGTAGTTAGGCATATTCAACATTAATAGAAAATAAAAATATTTTATTTAAGGAATCAAAACCTGCTAGGGTAAGGATTCGTTTCTGTAAATCTTGAACTCAGCTCGACCGTCAGTATTCTGTGATTCGTTTGCAGTATTCATGATGTTCAAAAAAAATCTACCACTAGATACACAAATAAAGTTTTCTTACAATTATTCGGAAATGTGCTTGCTTCTGACCTACTTTCACGTTGAATAGTGTCCAATTGTTCACTCGGAAGAAGGTGAGGTGGGAAATAACTTTGCCGGTCTCTTTAGAAACTTTTCAACCTCTTCGTCTTCCATCTGAAACTTCATTCTAATCATTGGAATTTACAAAATGTCTAGTTCCCTGCTAACGTGTTCACACCAACGTAGTTTTACAGTTTTCACAATATTATAGCTACTATCCAAACACTCTCAGTATATAAAAATAATAGTAGGGAATTCACTTTGTTTCTCAAAACCCCAATCCTCTTCAATAAGTGAAGCTTCACTCAGTTTCAGAAGTTAAACAATACCACTTCATCAGCCATTTTCTTTACAGCATCTCTCGCATTGTTGCTAGTTAAATCAGGACCAGTCAAGTTTCATTATTCAAAATTGGCATATTCACTGATAATGACAATAATGACAACACAAGTAATGTATTCATAACAAAAAAACCTTGACCGTCAAATAACTCAACACATTTGGTAAAACTCTTTCAATGTGTTAAAACAAGAAAGTTCTTAGAGACACTTTGAATGTGCTTGGCGTAGGTCTATCTGTGATTTCTGGGGGCATTTTGTTGAAGACGCTTATTTCCATTGTCTCTGGAGAGATGTATTTCATTTTGGGTCTGAAAAACGGAACTTAATAATTATTTTGATATTTAGTATTCATGCCAGTTATGTCACAGAATCTTTTGAATTTTGACTTATTTTGGAAAATATAAACACTTATTTCGAATATGTCCAAGTGAACTGAAGGCATAACTTTGAATCGGACACATAAATTCCTGCAAGCATGTTGTTTATTCACCTGAGCAATACTTCTGATTAGTATTTTTTCTGAGAGATAAAAACGTCTTGTGCGGGTGTATAAAGACCCCAAAGACATATTCCGTGAAACATAATTAGAAAAAATATGAATTGAAATTGGAATCAATTCTAGTGTAGAAAAATAATTCGCTTTCCACCGCGCTATGTAATATACTATTTAAATGTTGGTTTTATTATGTCACATTCAGTTTCCCGAGAAAATGATGCCCTTTCCCACATAAAAAATATTAATTACGTAATGACATATCATCAAGGAATTAATATTATTGCTGGCTCCATATTTTCTGACCGGACCTCACTAAGAGGTCTGCTCATTTTGTGAACTGGTTTTCCTGTTTGTAATACTCGTAAACATATCGGCTTCTGAAAATGATATTTGACAAGTGGCAGCATCTGGCTCGTAAATTAACATGTTTCCGAAATGATTTGGCTCTGCTCCAAATAAAACGAGAACTATAACACGACTGTCGAACATTATTTCCCATGCAACAATAATAATAAGACAGCTGGCTCTGAAATAAGCTCTGGGCTCCTTTGAAGCGTAGAACAACTATTTTTACATTTTTTGCGGCACATTTATTGAATTCTTGAGTCGAAAATCCGAGAAAAATAAAACGATTGTATTTTCAAACAGTAAATCCATATTTGATTAGGTCAAACATTTCTCAATAATGAGAAACCACTTGGTCCAACTGAAAAAAAATAAAAACGATAAGAAATATGCCTTTTGAAATAAACCTCACACCTCACATGTTTCACTTTCTGCATTCAAGAAGTGTCCTAGAATCCTAAGGATGTCCTGTTCGAAATTCAATAATTTTGCGTGAAATTCGTATTGAATTGTGAACCACTGCATTATTCTCAGGACATACAGAACCAACAAAAATTACCAGTTACACACTTAGAATAATATGAAAGAATTGACTTGGCTCTGAGATTCTGAATAAGAAACGTTAGCGTATTACATTGCATAAGTGACTACCTGTCACAAGAAGATTTATTCACCTGTCAACAAAGAAGGAATACTCCTTGACGATATCGATAACCTTGAGATGGCTGCTGATAGTGGTACCCCTAGTATACGTCGAGAAAATCACAAAGGATTTGATGATCCAAGAGAATTTCCAAGTACCGTAGAGCTGTGTCCAATTCCATTTTTCTTTGGAACGTCATCATATCTGTGGAGAATTAAATTTTGTTTGTTTTGTTTAATGGCGTTTTCATCTTCAAATCCATATGAAGAAAACGAAATGCCCATGAACGAAGTATATGAAAACATTGTCGTATATTCTCTGCTTTAATGTAACAGATGTTCGAATGTTGAGGTCATCTCTTTTCAGCACAATTTGAATGTCAAGCACAACATAATGAGAAATGAAGACTAGTTTTGCACAAATCCAAATAAGCTTGTTTTGCTGAGAAAAATTAATCTTTCTCATTAGATTCGCCAAAAATAAAAAAAATTGTTCCTCGATATAATTTGCTCTGAATGAATTGGCATTTGGGTGACGAATTCCCTCCTCATGACTTTATTCAACAGACATCAGTCATAGAAGACTCACAGAAAGGACTTCAACTAAGACCACGCCGCTGGAGATGGCTACCGCAGATGCAGTCGAAAGCTTTGGAACTCTAAAATTTAAGAAACGGCCCTCAAGCCCGAAAAACTTGCGATGTATTTTCGCGTACACGGTATAGTATTCATTAAGTGATTAATATCTGAACTATCAGCCGAAAAATTTCTAGTACGTGCTAAAACGCTCATTAATTCTGCCATATCCCTGCGCTTGATAGTAATTTTCTTTGTTTAGGTACATCTTGATTTCAATTGTTCATGCCATTGAATATATTGAAATTCAAAAATGTCATTCTTTTATAATTCTCATGGCTCTGAAGTTCCTCCCAAATTGCAGTACACCAAGTGTTGAGATCATCTCCAGAAAAAATGTTAACTCCGAAATCTTCGAAGCCGAACACATAGAAACAGTATAGTTATAGTACTTGAAAAGTGAGCCAAAATTCAGGTTTATTTTCATCAGTTTGAACGGTTAAAATGTTTAGAGCAATTAATCGCATTTAAAATCGATAGAAGCATTCTAGCCTTCAACTTTTCCATAGGTTATCTGCATTGAGGGAAATAGGCGGTCCAATATAATAAATACATCTTTCATTCATCTATATACTAAATTTCAAACCATTTATTCAATTCAGATATGAGAACAATATGACAAAACATCAGTTTGCGATGAACTCTACTCTCTTTTAAAACAAGTTTTATATTTTTTATTTACGACTAATACCTGATGTCAGTATTATACTTATGGTTCCTGCAGTATAATGCCATATATTATTCCCCCAGGGAATAACGGCGAGGGATTAATAGTAATAGTCCCTTTTCCCTCTTGTAGTCCTATCGCCTATTACCAAACTCCAAAGCGTTAGTGTCAAACGCGTAGGTTGTTTGTCTATTTCTATTGAGATGAATGAAACTGAAGAATCATTTATTTATGATAAATGAATTAGTCGTAAATAGAGTATACTATTGACTATTATTATTGACTCGTAGTATAATCTATTATTATATTGATTTGGGGAAGAAAAACCCGAAAAACCCATCCTTCATTGGAGACCCACATTATCAGGTCCTCCTCTACTTCGTTAGACCCCACGAATATTATTGTTCCTCGTTCCGAAGCGAATATTTGCAATGTAAATCGACAGAATCGTGGCAACGAACGACGTTCCAGCCGAAATCAAACAAAGCCAGTTCCTGTACGCGATAACGAACCCGCATACCGTATCGAAATGTAAATTAGCCGCGGCAGCAAGGAAAACAATACGACGATGGTATTTATAAATAGTTGGCGTGGGTAACGAATGACTAACCGGCAAAGAATTATGTCTGCGCGAAGGTCGACTCGATTATTATGAGCGAGTAAATAAAGACGATTGTTTCGTCTGATATCGTTGAAGATATATCGTTTTTTTATATGTATATGTAGATTCACACAGGAGATACGAATTAACATTCACTTTGAATATCTGAAGTTTGTAACCCTCAGGAGAAACCTCTTTCGGCAAGGAGTTCCAGAGCTCAGCTGTTCTATTGAAAAACGATCCCTGAGCAAGAGAGGTTCGACAGGTTTCCAAATTCACGGCAAAAGGGGTGGGAAGTCAGTACTCGTCGAGTATTTCTTGTAGATATTGCCAAGGATGGAACGATTGATAACAATTCGAAAGAGCATCGACCGTGAAAGTATCTATAGAAGAGAGACAAGTCTCCGACCCTTCTACGATGTTCCAATGAAGTGAGCGGGTCTGTGAGCGAAGAATCACCAATAAGACAGATTGCTTTTCTCTGAATAGAATCGAGAAGCCTCAATGAATGTTTTGGTGCCGAACTCCACACATGAGAATTGTATTCCATGAGAGGTCGTATCTGATCCTTGTAGATCATTAGAAGCTGATGAGAAGTGAAGTATTTCTTCGCACGAAATAGAAATTCAAGTTTCTGGGGACCACTTTTAGCGATCGATCTCACATGGTTTTCCCTTGAGACATTATCACTGATTGTATTTCCTAGCATCGAGACACTTGATTTTGTAGGAATAGTTATTCCTTATATCTGAATATTACACGATGATAGATCGACTTTTCTTGAGAAGAGGCATGTCTGGGTTTTGGTAGCATTAAATTCCACAAGGTTCATGTTACCTCATTCTATTATTTTTATCAAGTTTTTGTTTCTCGAGCTGGTATGGGGACTCTGGAAACATGGTCCAGTCATAACCGAAATGGATGTAGGTGGAAAAAATTGAGTAAGAGTTGTCGAGTAAAAGGTTTATAGTAGTACAAAATATGAATTGAGAATTTTTCATTTGGTGTACAACTTTTTGTAGAGATCAATTACCCTGATACCAAATTGATATTGCAAGGCACCCGACGTGTATTTAGCTAACAAAGTTATCTTAAGGAGCAGATATCTGATACTGGATATGAAGACTGGGTTGAGTTATTTGTTGTGAGAAGTATGGACCTAACGGTGTACATGACGGTCCTTCCTGAATACTGGTAAGATATGACTGCCGTTATCAAGTAATGAAAAAACGTGGAAGAACGAAATGTGAAAACATAAGTTAGTTTTTTTTTTTTTAAAACCGTGTCATATTTCTTTCAACAATTCTGTGATCATTGTCCAGAGCATGGTGGGGGACAATGGACAGAGACAAAGAATATGCACGACACAAGACTACTCGATGCATTCACGAGTCTAGTAATAGCACAATGTATAAAAGGTATGAGTAGCTACAAAGGGTCTATCACTTTCAATGAGAATTAAACCAAAAAGCAGCCAAAAACTTGGCATGTAGTTTTTACACCACCTTAGATTGTAGAGTACATAAATAGCTAACCCCAATCTTTAGATTAACAATTTTCTTTTTTTAAAGATGCTTACCTTGTTAGTGAAGCGCGCGTCGAGTGCTAATAGTATCAGTTTGGTGTTAGGGTAATTGATCCCTGCAAAAAGTTTCTAGGCAATTCTGTTACATTTTTCCAAATCATAATGAAAAATCACAAATTTGACAGTTTTCCGCAGAAAAAATGCGGAATTCAAATGCACAATGATTCGCTTCAATACATGAACAAGTTTGAGAAAGTAGCATAGGGAAAAGTGAAATTATAATAGTAATGAACTCAGAACGAAATTCTACAGAATAAAAATTTGAGAAAGTTGTTTCAAATGAGGAAATACATACAGTGTGCCTCAAACTGATCCCAACAAATGAAATACTCTTTCATTATCATTGATAAGTCCTGAAACATCTGAAACACAGATAGCGCACATCCAATACCAGAAAAAAAATTATAAGAGTAGCATCAAAAGTTTAATATTTGTACAAGAGTAGAGTTCCCATATTCTCATAGAAAGTGAAAAATATCATTCGTAAAAATTTTCAGATTAACCTAATGTCTCGAAATATGGAATCATGGCCTTTCAGGCGATATGTTCTAGCACAAAAATACAAGAAAGATGTCTTTGTACTTGAAATTGACTTTGACATAGTGATAGCTGAATAAACAGAGAGATAAGTAGCAAAAGTCATTGGGAAATTCTAGCGATACAAGGCTATGAACAATTTTCTGAACAAACTTTTCTGGGTTTCAAAAAAAAGCATACTTTACTCCCGTTTCAATTTTGAACTCTTGATCCTTCCCGTATGAACAACGGTTTTCATCTAAATTGGATGTGCGCTACTGAGTTTTGGAAGATTCAGGGCCTTCTATAAAGAGTAAAATTTTATGGCAAATCAAGAGAAATTTGGGACACAGTGTAAATACACCAAAGTGAAGGGAAGCATGAGTCTCTTGAACTTTCAAATTATTGACAGAAATTTCAACTGAAACTTTTCTATTATTATATAAATTGAAAAATGGCATGCTTCTCAAATATATATAAAAATAACTTTCAAATGACGACACATGTTATGAATACAACAAAATCGATGCAGTAGAAGTTTTGGCTGAAATACATTTTTTTACAAAGATTTGAAAATGTGAAAGTTGTGAAAATGTACATTTCTTTTTAATAATATGTAATTTTCATTCTTGATATAAATTGAACTTTGAAATAATGATTTTCAAAGTTTTTGATAATATTGATTCAATTCTATACAAAGTGAACCTTAGAAAATATATTTTGATTCAATATATTGTGAAAAATTATTAGATACTCTTTATTCGATGTTGTTTGATAACTGTATTCAATAGAGGTATAGCGAAGTAAACTCATTATTACATTATTATTATGATTATAATCAGAGATGGAACTAGTAAAGGTATCAATACTATTCGATATGTCGAAAAAAACCTCCGAAATTTCTGCTTCAGCCTGAACTAATAGGTACTAATTCACTAGAATTGGACTACTTATGCCAACAAACCGATATTACGATCACCAAACAAATCATAGTCATTAGTGAAAAAGGCGAGTATCGTTCCTGTCAGAAATAATTGACAATTTTCAAAGCTTGTTACATCGATTAAGTATTAATCGGTGTTATCTACGGTTGCTTTTCGCAGAGCACCGGACAGGGCAGCGGACCCAACTTTTTTATTTGAAGAGATAGACCCATGGTTCCTTTGGAGAAAATGATCAGCGTCAAAAAATACGTCGATTGAGCCCAACTTGATTTTTTCTCTGTATGTCTGTCTGTCTGTCTGTCTGTCGTTGGAATTTATGAAACACGATATCTCTCGAACGGAAAGAGATATCGATTCGAAACTCGGGTCATTTTTAACCCTCGTTGGGGTGCAGAGACCTATTGATTTTGAGAAAAATCGGAAAATCGGAAACTGGTTTTTCCGGCATTTTTTCGACGAAATTTGGCCTTTCGGTTGAAACACGTTTCAGATCGCAGTTTTGACTGGAAAAATTTTTAATTGCCATCAAAGGAGTCCTCATTCTTTCCTACAAAGACCTATTGTTGGGGAAAAATTAAAAAAAATTACTTTAGATTCTACGGGTGTTTATTGTGTAACATGTCGGTTTTTTTCGGACACTCTGTAGACCGTACCGTTGCTCGTAATCGAAAAACGAAAAAACTGTTGCATACGCCTCGTGATACTCTACACTTTTCATTTGAAACATTTTTTTCTAAACCGATCGGAAAATGGAAAAATCGGGAAATTTCTGAAATTCAAATTTTTCTGGAGTTTTTTTTGTGAATATCTCGGAAACGGATGGGAAAATCAAAAATCACCGAGAGTAAAAAAATGATCATCTCAGTGTATACTATGAAAACCCCAATACATTTTTTTCTAAAATGAACAGTACGGGAAATATGATTTTTTTTAAGAAAACAAACTATATCTCCGAAACCACTCACTTTATCAAAATTTGTCAAGGGAGTGAAATTGTAGATCTCGTCGAATACTATGAAATCTAAATTTATCTTTCCTCTAAGATTGATAGTTTAGGAAATATCGACGAAAAGCAAAATTCAATCGACTCGAAAACGACAAAGTATCAAAAATCGTAGCATGACGTAACCGTTTAGTCTCCCGTTCGTCGCAACCACCAAATTTCATAATAGAAAATTACTCAAAGGACGTAAAATCAGAAAATGAATGGAATTTCGTCAAACAGAAAATTCATGTACAGTTCAGTGAGCATCGTTGATAGCGATGAAATATTTAAGAGTCGTGTAATGGAGAAATTGAAGATTTTAAACAACCGATGGCATAGAATCGCTGTATTCACACCATTGGTTTCCAATAATAGTTTCGAGACGAATTTCAGAGAAGTTAGGTTGAATATTAATTGATTGATGGTAAATAGAAATACTCACGGGAACTATTTAAAACAAATGAAAAGTTGAAACGAGTGACTGCATAGAATCACTGTATTTACACAATAGGTATCCGATGATAGTTTTAACATGATTTCCAGAGGGAATGAGTTGAATTTCTATTGATAGGGGATAGAAAAAAAAATACTTTGTGGAACTTTGAGAAAATATTGAAAAATCCAAACAATTGACGGCATATAATCGATGTATTCAAACCATTGGTATCCAATGATAGTTTAAAAAAAAGTTGAGTTGATTTCCCTCTAGTACGAGAAAAATTGACAAAAAAATTCAAAAGTGACGGCACATAATCGATGTATTTATACCATTGGTTTCCAATGATAGTTTAAAAGAAAGTGGAGTTGATTTCTCTATAGTACGAGAAATATTGAGAAAAAATTTGACAAGTGACGGCATATAATCGATGTATTCAAACCATTGGTTTCCAATGATAGTTTAAAAAAAAGTTGAGTTGATTTCTCTATAGTACGAGAAAAATTGAGAAAAAATTTGAAAAGTTGCAGCATATAATCGATGTATTCAAACCATTGGTTTCCAATGATAGTTTAAAAAAAAGTTGAGTTGATTTCTCAATAGTACGGGAACAATTGAGAAAATATTTGAAAAGTGACGGCATTTAATCGATGTATTCATAACATTGGTTTCCAATGATAGTTTAAACAAAAAGTTGAGTTGATTTCTCAATAGTACGAGAAAAAATAAGAAAAAAATTCAGAAGTGACGGCATATAATCGATGTATTCAAACCATTGGTATCCAATGATAGTTTTAAAAAAAGTTGAGTTGATATTTCAATAGTACGAGAAAAATTGAGAAAAAATTGAAAAGTGACGGCATATAATCGATGTATTTAAACATAGGTTTCCTGTGATATTTTGGAATGGAAAAGCAGACTGGAGTACTTCTTAATAGTGCGGGAAATATTGAGATAAAAATAAGAGTGAAGCATATAAGAGGAATTCTAGGCTCTAGCCTAGGTCAGTTCGTTTGGGCCTTGTTATTCACTCAGCGCAGCGATGGGAGATAATGAGACAATCAATCCAGTGCTGCCGCCACGGCAATTTCAAAAGTATCGATTTGTTGTCAAAAATAGTACCTACCCGAAAAGTACCGCAACTTTGCACATGCGCAAAACTTATTGCACCCACAGAACAAGAGTAGAGAAGATTCGATAATCGAGGTGTTTCTTGTGTCTATGCATTTAAAACGTACTGGTGTAAATGTATATCTAATATTATACAGTATTATTCATTCTTGCGTTGAAACGATGACGTCACAGCACGTTTGATTTGAAAAGTCGTCAAGGTCAAGATGATTCAAAACTAAAATGGTGTTGGTTTTGAAACTTATTTCCATCATGAATATTCTGTCTATGGTTATTTCATATTCTCAACTGGAGTTGAAGGCATTCAATTTTGGTTTTCCCCATTCCTTCGAAACAATGTTTGTACAATACCATTGAAAAAAAAAAACTTGATAATTATAAAAATAAAAATATAAATGATAGATGTTTCGAATTTCTAAATCTGTCATCTGTCGTTTCTTTATTTTCTCTGTCAAAAGTCAGAAATGACAAATGACAGGATTACCACAAGCAAGTGTTGCCACATAACTTCTCGATATTCTTGTGTTTTGTTATATCAGCCAGTATTCACATATCTCATAACAGAACAACTAAATTGAAAACCTCAAAACAAATTGAAAATTCTGTAGTTATCACTAAAAAGTACCGAATCGGGTATATAATGGCCAATGTAGTATCTTCGTAGCACCAAAATCAAATAGTACCGAATGCGGTACGAAAGTACCTTAACGGCAGCACTGAATCAATCCTTCATTACCGTAAGCATGTTCGTGTTTCCTACACACCCACTCGAATTCGGCATACAGTGATAAACGCATCCTCTCTTCTCGATTGTCCTGCCCTACTTTTATAGAAATATCCCTATTACGAGACGTCAGGGGGTTCGGTTGACAGGTTGGTATGTTTTCTTCGAGCAGGCTTGGCTTATTACCGATGAATGAACTATTGATAGTGACACGCCGAGTGAAAATTAAATAACAACATGCAAGTGATTTCTGAAGATAATAGTTATTTATGTACCAAGGACGAAAAACTGTCTATTATAGTCGAGCATGCAAATTGCTAGCTGAGGCGCAGCCGAGGCTAGCAAGCAGGCGAGACAATAGACAGTTTTCGCCGAGGTGCATATTACATTTTTTCGTCGTCCCCTACGCTTTTATGAAAGTAAGAACTCACCTATTTGCTACCCCCGGCTACGTCCCACTCTCCCAACTGCAGACTCGATCATAATTCAAATAAAATTATAAAAAATGTATTCTGATTTGAAGTGTAACAACTCTCTATTTAAATCATATTACTACAAAATTATCAATCTCGAAGATGGATATTGAAAGAACAGTTTGTGCAATTATTAATATTAATTCCTGCTGTCGAAGAAGATGCCAGAGACAAGTTTTGATTTTGGGTACTTGTTGATGCAACTTCAGATGCAGATGCTCCGGCATCACTATTTCTAAAACTTCCCTCTCGGAGTGCTTGACCAGTTAAAATACTTTTTGATACATTTATTTTATTGGGAATGGAATCCTCAATGTAACCCTCGGCGACTGTTGAGGATTTCCATCCTCCGTGCTGTTTTAGTGACAGCATATCTGCGCCGGCATTGACTAAAAGTGTTGCAGATGTGCGCCGATAACAATGCCCGGTGTAGTCTAGTTCGTTCGTCAATTTTAAGTATTTTGCGATTAAGCTAGGTATCTTTGCAAATGTATGCACACCAACCACTTGCACTGTACACTTTCCTGATTTATAATTGACAAAAAATATATTATGATTACAATGCTTCGGTCTCAAGTTGGCGTATTGTCGAAATATTTCTAAAGGATTCACTCCGTCGCAAAGTTTGTCTGTAACTGTAACTGTAAAAACACGCCTTTTACCATTTTTTGAGTCTGGAATGGTTATTACAAGCATGTTGCTTTGATAAACAATATCCTTGGTAGTTATTTTACGTAGTTCGTCTCTTCGACAAGCCCCAGCAATTCCAATAATCAAACAGAGCTGAAATATAATATAACAATAAATGCATCAGCAAAATAAATAAAAACATTTTACCTTGTGCAAAAGATAAGTGTCATCAGGGGCATCACCAAGAAATCTGTTTGTTTCATCTCGACTGAATACTCTAGATTTTTTCGCTTTGTACCCAACGCTTTGTTTTTTCAAAAATGCAATAAGTTTCGTAAATTTGGATATGTTAACGTTTTCCTTGATGGCTAGTGTAGATTTTAGCATAGAGTATATTGACCATAGCGTCGAGGACTTATAATTATTCTCATCAGCTTTACTAGAAAAATAGGCCAGAAGAACATTTTCTGAGAGATTCTCGACCTTATGTTCCTGACGCCAGTTCTTGAATTTGTTGTATTGTTTTTCGTATAAAATTCGTGATTTCTGTGGGAGTAAATCCAACGTGGCCGTATTTGCCAATCCCGTAGCTCCGGAGGAGTATTACTTACATCCACATCGCTATCACTATTCATTTTTGATTACTTTGAACACACACCGCTGTCTTATTCACACGTAAAATCTAGCGAATTTCGTAATTACTTCATTTGACAACAGCAAATGACAGTAATTGTCACAGGCGCCTATGTTTTTATTAAACGAAAATTATTCAATCGCCGCTCTCGAACAGTGCCGTACCATAGCAACCGCAGCGGACGAAAAGTGTTTGCGGACGAAAAGTACTTGCCTCCAATAACAGTCGATTTTTCGTCCGGAAATCAGTACGTAAAATGTAACTTTTCGTAGAGGTCGACGAAAAAGTAGTTTTCACAATAAATGGTATTGACTGAAGGATTATAATAAAACCAATTAGACCCTTAAGATGTACACAATGGGATTAAATCGGGTAGTTTATTGCAGTTAATACGCCAATACCATTTACTGTGAAATACTATACCTATATTCTTTATACTGGGAACGTGAACATTATTAATATTTGAGAAAAACACTTTGTCCCAATGAAAAAGTAGAAAAGGAAGGAGTTTTCATATTATTTCAGAGTATTCAAACACTTTTCATACTAGCTGTAGTGATTTGTTATTGACAGTCCTTCAAAATGCGAAGCAGTTCATGCGACTCATATATCAGGTAAAGAAATATGTCCGGATAGACCTGCACCAACATTTTTACTGAGATGAATGATTTTGATACCCAGTATTCTGAGACACCATTACTTCATGATGTATCATGTGTATGAAATATATTCATTTCAAAAATTTCTCCAGATACATTTCTTTAGAACAGAAACTACCGAACAATAACAATCAAATAGCCAAAATAACTTAGATTTGTGTAATATCACTCCATATTCAATAATTGACTGAATTTTTTTTTATAATCAGTAGAAACATGTGAATTGGAATTTGTATTGATGTCTAAATGAAAACACATACACATAAAATGCAACGAAATGAAAAACAAAATCGTTTCTCATTATAGATTTACAGTCGATTGCAATGACTGAGACCATTAACAAAGGGACTATTTGAGATAGGTGGAGGTTTATTAATGGGTGTTTGATAGTCTCTCAAACCATGAGGAAATCGCTGCAGTGCGTTGAATGGCTTTTAATGGCCCATTACCTCGATGCTCCCATAAGAAAAAGTTGGAGCAATCGGCTGTAAATCATTCAGGAACTTTTTTGATGAGTTCTTGAATATAGTCCACTGGTCGAACTGTGCCCACTTCGTTGGGTGTTAATTTTTGTGATGCAATCATATTGTGCAGGAGCTTCAAACTGTTTGAAGTTCCTGCTTGAGGAAGCTATCGTATAGTGAAACATGTGCCGCGGTTTAGTAAACCTTAATATGTGAAAAACTTACTGGTATATTATTTGTTTAATATGGATTTCCATGAAATAACAGCCACTTCCAGTTTCTGAATGAAATGAGTATTTCAAATCTAAACAAACTAAAATAGATAGTGGTCGAGAAATAACTTCTGCTCATTTATTATAAAACTTTTGAGTGTTATATACTCAGGTGTTCCACCATGAGATTCAATTTTAATTTTTTTATAATTCGTTTCAGTTTGATTTTGTGCCATTTTATGAGTTCATTGCAACAAGTTTCAATATAGTTGATTATATACTCAATGGACCTCCGAACCAATCCAACTCCACATATTTTGTGTTGAATTCATTAGATGAGTAATAATGACCAGCAAGATTCGATAATTAATTCGGAAATGAAATTCAGATACGAGTCGATATTTTGAATGTAGCCTTGATCGATTCGGACAAAATTATCGACTGACCGAAGCAAAAACAGTTACTTTCAACTATCGATGGTATCGAGTGGATAACGAAACAACCTTACAATTATCGTTAAACTGACAATCTAATTCAATTTTGTCTTGATCGAATTTGGATAAGATCAATGACCGATAGAAGTGAAAAACTATCGGCACGCCCTCGTAGATTCAAAGAGCAACTTTCACAGACTCCACCAAGGACAAGTCTCGAGCAAAACAAGCGATAGCATCGGTTACGTAAACTACTTGTTCTGCGAGGTTTCATTCAGGTCGGCGTTTTTTTTTTCACTTTGTGTTCGATCGTTACAATGCTGGGAAACAGGGTCATTTATTTTTATTGCAGCGATCTGTAATATTATACGGTCTTCTCTGAATACCGAATGTTAGTAAACATGGAGCTTTGGCTTTGTAGTTTTATTCTCATGTAAATGAGTCTAGTAAGGTTTTATGGTTCGACGATAAAAACTCGACGCCCATGAAACATAGACCAAGACCAAATGGAACGGGATGGGATCGTTAAAATGTATGTAGTTTGAAATTGATAAAATCCTTGAATGAGCTGTTACCCCAGCGGTTCTTCAGCATTTGTTGAACCAGACCTTTACAATTGGGAAGTTCATCATCCAGATACGCCCTCTATCGGAAAATATTTGAGATATTTCATCACGTAAAACAAAAACAAACTTCTGAATGTGAAATTATGGTACATTTCTCTAACACATTCACACACTGATTAGTCTACACATTTGTTTTACACAGAACTTTGCCAAAATTCGAAAAAACACAAGGTACAATACAAAATACAACGTAAACAACAGTAAACATATGTTTTCGACAGATTACGATCAGGTGATTACGGTTTCTTGCCGACATTTTTGAACAGACATCAGCGTCCTCATCGGTAGAAATTCTTCCCAAGATTGAAAAACATATATACCAGAGAAAATTTTTCATCCTCGTCTCTTGATGAACAAGATGTGTATTGAACTCAAAAAATTAATGAAAAAAAAAAAAACATACACACGTATTACTAATAAAATTGGCTAAAAACTAACGCATTTTTCTGCCCCTTTTTCCAACAGAAATTTCTGAACAGTTTCAGTTGAGTATTCATATTTGAAACGTCGTTAACAACGTGACATAACGATTTCAACTCTCAGGATCACGATTTAAAAGTGAAAAGTTGTTGACAATTATAAGGCTTTCTCAAAGAGCGACAATAATTTCAATCATTTTCCATCAGGGGTAGAATCTCCTCTCGTCATTACATCAACGACGTTCCAAATGTCAATCCTAAATTGAAATTTTTCAGAAATATCTGTTAGTAATAATGACGATAGGAAAGAAAAATGCATTCATTTCGGGTTATCGAAGCAATTTGACATGTAAAATAGGAGAAGATGTGCCATCAATGCTAAACAAGTTTTTCGACAAAATGCGCGTATATAACTCCCAGGAACACTAGATATGTATTAGGCATTCCAGATCAGGTTATGTCTGGGGAGCAAATACCAGTTTTAACCAATCACAAACTTATAAAAAAGAAAACAAACGAAAGTTCCTGGGGGGCAGATGCCGCCGATTGGTTCATTTCGGTTTATTTGACATTTTTGACAAGTATCTGGAATGCCTAATTGATAAAGTTCTGAGCCATAATTCTGAGAAACTTACCATAAGTTATACAAAATTGAACGAATCGCATGAACGAATAAATTTGATAGAAAAAAAATTATAAATTTTAATTAAGTGAAGCTCAGAGGGAACGGTTTTTAATCAACGCAGAAACTTTTCGGGGTAGACTAATCTGTCCTACACTTGTATAAATTTATATGTGAATTCCTAATTTTTCAGATTGTGGTGTCTAACCTTAGAAGAAATGTTCATCCACCACAAAGTAACGACTTTCAAACAGTAATAAATTATCCTGTCAAATTAGACAATTAACATAACAAAAAAAATTGACAGAGTCAGATTTTGGTAAGGACCTTGGGTTTATCATGAAGAAAGAGAATTTGAAAGTCCTCATCAATCCCTTGTGTGCGAAGAAAGTTATTAGGGGTGAAATTCCAGGTATTTTGACTTTTTCCAAAACGGTGTGTTTTATCAAAAAATTACTTCGGAATGAAGTTATACAGGGTGTTTCATAATAAATGCGCAGGACTTCAGGATATGATAGCTCTTCCAAGAATATGAAAAAGAGTTTTTATTAACTTACCCTCTAAAATGCACCATTTTTGACATACAGGGTGTTGAATTTGAAAAAAATCGTTTTTTGCGAATATCTCTGGAACCGTTCATCGCACAGAAAACATATTTTGTAGGAATTTTCTACTCGTAATGAGGTGTTTTGTGCCGATTTTTAGGGGTAGTGGGTGTTTTTTCCTCCAACTTCTACGCCACCGGAAAAAGTACAGTTTTGAGCCACCTCATTTAAACCGCCAATGTTTTCTACATAAGAAAGGTACTCCTGTTCATAAGCTCTAAAGTTGAGCGTTTTCAAGAAAAATCAATTTTCATGTTGAACAACAAGGTCAATTGTTTTAAATAATTTTTTTCATATTCATACAAAATTTATTTGAACATTAGAACAAGTAACAAAACCAAACGTTAACTTCATATTTGTAAAATAAGAAAACAAATCATACTCAGTTAAATTAAGTGTTTGTCACGTTTCACATAGACCACTTTTATGTGTCGACGCTGTTGCCAAATGTACGTTCTAATAAGTACGTCATCAATATGGTGGAGGAGCCGAAATTACATTTTCAATACATTTTTTCTTAGCTAAATCGCATCGTACAGTACTAATGAAATGAGATATATATCTCAATTTTCATATATTTTACGCTGGGAACATATCAAATTTTTGGAAACTCGTCCATTGCAATATCTCAGGAACAGTGATACTTAAAGAAAGTCTTATAGAGACCATTTTGATCTACAGTGGTCCGAGGTATTTTTTGATAAAACTCACCGTTTTCGAGAATAAACTGAAATTTTGACATTTGACCCCGAATAACTTTCTTAGCACACATGGGACTGATGGGGACTTTAATTTTGTTTGTTAATGGTAAACCTAAAGTCTTTACCAGAATTTGGCTCTGTCGGAATTTCTGTTATTTGATCACTGTTCAATGTCTATTTTGACCGGGCAATAAATTTCACCCATACGAAATGGTCCACACAGATTTTTTTTGGCAAAAACCGAGACAAAGCGTGTTACTTGAAGCAACAAGCCATAGTTACGAAATTCGATTTCTCTCGACATTGTTTACACAGAAAAAAGACATCCAACACCAATTTCTCCATCGGTCTCTAGACATAATCGATTGAAACAGTAACTGCTCGACCGCATTGCTATCGGCGATCGATCACCTACTCAACTTTTTTCCCATTAACCTTCTCCTTTCGAAGCAGCCATTTCGATGTCGAAACCCGAAACAAACGTGACTCAGTCGTTCGATTGTTCGTGAACCTATTCTGAATAGTGTGCGCTGAGTCACGTTCGGAGCGATCGAGATATTTCCAAGTGTGCACGATCTATCGAAAGATCTCCTAGGCCAATTGAATTAGGCGAAAGAGCATGGCAGCTCTGCAATGATACGCGAAATCCTAAAATCAACTTGATTTTTTGTAAATCCAAACCAGAGGTTACGGTATCATTTGCGCATTTGCTAATATAAGAACCACAGAATATTTAAAGCTTGATTTTTATTCACACCAAAAAGGAAACCCAAAAGTGGATCTCATAATGAGACTACTACCGTTGTGAAATTTGTCAAACTCAATCGCAAAGAGATGCAAGGAGATAAGGTCCTGTAGTATCATAAAAGTATTTCTAAAACTCCACCTATTATAAATAAACAACGGAACTGGAACAGAGGTGAATTTTCCATGTGGCTTTGTGCAGAATTTCGTATTGTTTTGTAGCTCAGGATGAAGAAAAGTACAGTTCTCACGAAACTGAAATAGGCTCTGATCAAAGTGCTTGAAAGTGACATACAAATATTCCCTATACTTGGCATAAGCAAATTATAAAATTGGCACAAGGACAGAGGTCGACTTTGTTGAGGATATCACTGTTACATACAAAGTACAATTTTTTATACAAATATGTCAATTCTTACGGAAGTTACGGCGCAATTAATTTTTCAAATGTGGCCAATGAGCACATACACATATGTCATCTATTGCTATTTTTTAATGAACAAGAAGGAATATATACACGAATTCCGGCAAATTGAAATTTTTATAAATATACTAATTCAGATGGACTGACTCGAAGAAGAGCGCCATGTTTGATGGTTCGTTCTGAGTTTCAGTGAAAGGATTTTTCGAGCGTGAACGCTTTACGGTAATTTTATCTTTTCCATTGTCATTTCGAGTTGGACGGTTTCACCTGTTCGAGTATGCTTCTGAGAACTTCATGAATCACCTCGAGAAAATGTTTCTGCTCGAGGTGAAATATTGTTTTACTTCTATTTTCAACAAGAAAAATGTACATTTCAGTACCTTTGAAACGAAATAGAGGTTGAATGCTGAAATCTCTCGGAACGTTTAGTTATGTGAATCGACGATGAAAAATCAATCGCAGGAATAAGTTCAGAATCATGACAGGGCTACTGACTGGACATCATCCACTATTCAGCAAAATAAGGCGAACGCAGCGGTATGGAAGACGTATCTGAATCCGCGATAGTTTGGCTGATACTCGATTGAAAAAAGTTGAATTTGAAATTACGTACACATTTTCAACCTCAAAAAAGGAGGTAACACTATTACTTCCATCGTCAAATTTGTAGTTTCGGATGAAACGTAGCATGTGAGGTTGTAAAATGATTTATAGCCTTGTTGTTTCCAAGTTTTTTGAATGTGATAATAAAAAAAGCAGCGCGACTCGAGATACAGCATTATTATTGAATGAAATTTGTGTCAAAGCTGCTGTTTTACATGTATGTAAACCTGTGCCTTCCTGCTTTGGGGGACATTATTTCATTGAAAGTTACTAGATATGTTGAGCGATTGCCGAAACAAAAACACTTAAACACAAAATTGATAAGCAAGGATTCCAGTGTGGTTCACCTGATGATCACCGTTGTCGTCATCTAAATCGACTAAAGTATCTGATATCATTAAAGGTTGTAAGGTTGTATATTTTACTAATCCCAGTTGTAGATTCACACTACGTTAGATCTAGAAGTGCTGAACGATATTTCAACGAATCGTTAACGTTTGTCAAATTGTATCAGCTGTATAAAGAATGGTTGCAAGACAATCAATCACTACGAATCAGAGAGCGACAATATCGGAAAGGTTTCTACGATTAATTCAACATAGAATTTTCAAAACCTAAAAAAGATCTATGTTCAACGTGTGATATTCACAAAAGGGCGTCGATCGAGGAGAGGGAGAATCTACAGCTCATTTATACGGTCGATAATGCTTCCAAATAAGTGGTTCGAGAATTCAAAACGCAAATGAAATCGCTTGCAAAAGGTAGTAATTAGGTAGTTGTGGCATGTTATGATCTTCAAACAATATAATCTACAATCTACACCAATGTTAAAAGTTACCCTTTAATAATTTAACTGTCTTTGATTTGGGTGAAAATGAAGATTGCTATGTTGGGCTGAGACGATTGGTGAAAAAGGCGCAAACGAAATCAGCAATGCGGTTTTTTCATTTATGGAAAATAAAAAATACAGAAAAGGGTTAAGGAGTTTTATTTCTTGTCAGACATTTGCGTCGGTCGAAACAAAAGTAGATTAGTATTCGCTACGAACTTCCTATTCCATAGAAGAGTTCAACTTCAACATTACACATGTTTTATGACGTACGTCATTCAAAATGAGGGTGATTCCATGAATGTCCTAATAGAAAGACGTAAAAAGTATAGGGTGGTGTAAGTTCCAGACCAGTGAATAACACTAAAGATGTCCCATAGTTGTAGGCAAACGGTAACGGAATTGGATCAGAATTAAATTCCAAATTTCAATAATGTCGAGTTAGATATTCAGAAGAACAAGATCAAGTGTCGTCTTTGCTGCTATCAAAACAGCGAGGATAGTCACCTTTATGAGTCTAATATATTATGTGTATCTACTACTTACAGCCTTCTTCCACGAAAAGTTGAGCTAACTGCCAAGGCTGTATCATAATCAAACTCAACTTTCTAAGGAGATTATACCATAAGTAAATAATAATAGTCATTATTACGAGTAGCACACCCTACTTTATTCACGACTAATTTATTTATCATAAAATTAAATTCGAGAAAATGTAGCGAAAGGACTACATGAGGGAATAAAGACCATTACTTCCTCTCCATTATTCCCTAACGGAATAATATATGGCATTATACAGTTGGAACCATAAGTATAATACTTACATTATGTATGAGTCGTGGATAAAATATATTGTAACATCAAAACCTATATCATCTAATTGTGTTCCAAACATCCAGTTTGTTTACTATTAGAGTCTCATAACTTTTACCGTGCTATGGCCCAGCAAGGTGGCCAGGCGGGAAGTCGAATTCCGGTCTTCTTGTATGCAATATATTTTCGGTTTTTATTGATTTGAAGATGAAGAACCCAGAAATTATATCAACATATTATATTCAAATTGTAATATACCCCAATCTACCAATTTATTGCTTGTGTTATATTCGTAGCGATTTCTGAACATATCGTCGCAATGAATCACCATTATTTTGCGGACGACAGTACTCTTCATACCAGTTTCTCTTCCAGAGTCCCCATACCAGCTCGAGAAACAAAAATTCAAAGAAACATTCACATCAATAAAATTAACGACGACTTGGCAAAAATAATAGAATGGGTAGAATGAACTTGGTGGGCTACGAAAACCCAGGCATGTCTCTTCTCAAGAAAAGCCGATCTATCATCATCAAATATTCAGATGCCAGGAGTAACTTCTATTCCAAAATCAAGTACCTCGGTGCTAGGAATTACGATCAGTGATAATCTCTCATGGGGAAAACCATGTGAGATCGATCGCTAAAAGTACTTCCCAGAAACTTGGATTTCTATTTCGTGCGAAGAAATACTTCACTTCTTGTCAGCTTCTACTGATCTACAAGGCTCAGATACGACCTGTCATGGAATACAGTTCTCATACGTGGAGTTCGGCACCAAAACATTCATTGAGGCTTCTCGATTCCATTCAGAGAAAGGCAATTCGTCTTGTGGGTGACTCTTCGCTCACAGACTCGCTCACTTCATTGGAACATCGTAGAAGGGTCGGAGACTTGTCTCTCTTCTATAGATACTTTCACGGTCGATGCTTTTCCGAATTGTTACCAATCGTTCCCCGTTTGGCAATATCTACACGGATGACTCGACGAATACAGAATTCCCACCCCTTTGTTGTGAATTTGGTAACCTGTCGAACCTCTCTTGCTGAGGGATCGTTTTTCAATAGAACAGCTGAGCTTTGGAACTACTTGCCAAGAGAGGTTTTTCCTGAGGCTTACAAACTCAAGAAATTCAAAGTAAATGTTAATTCGTATCTCCTGTCCATTGATTCACGCGGTGTTCTTTGAACATCACAGGGCTTCCCTTTCGTGTGAATCTGCATATACAAAAAAAAGGTGCCTCGAAACCAATCTGACATAGCAACCGATAAAAGTTTTGGTAGACATCAAAACGATATCACTCGCACCCGACCGCGTTTCGCAAAGTCGACATCTTCAGAAAGGAAATCGATACAAATGTAACAAGTTTGATCTTCCACTCCAAATATTCCAATTTTACCGGTTATAGTTAACAATAGATATAATTTTAATTCTCGAAAGCAAGCCAAAACATCCATTCATCTATTCGTGAAACTATCGCAAAGAGCAAAATAAAGCAACGGCACAAGAAAAGAAACACCATGTCATTGTTCGAAATAACCACGTTCTTTTCCAACAGGAAAAACAATGCTCAACGCCGATCCATAACAAAGGAAAGTAATAACTCTCCAGCACAATAGGAGAACATTTTTAGCGGAATGAAGTGCCATAACGGTTTTTTATTCTTTTTGCTAATTCTCTATGGCGATTTTCATTGCTTATATTTATTCTCGTGTACATCTTTGAGTCGTAATTGTATTCGGTAATTTGATCCTTGATATTCCGAGAGAAGATGAAACGTTTTAAATTTGATTAAATTGCTATTGCACGTTTCCAACTACCGAAAACAAAGCAATTTTCAGGCTATTGTGTTCGTGAATGCTGCGTTTTCATCGGCATACGAAAAGGGTTTCATGTTCTGTTGAGTTTAATTAACACAAGTACATTTTATCTCTTTTTTTTGTTGAAGATAGAAAATGAAACTTTTTATTTTGCAGAAATGACTGAAATATTTTGTTGGATTGAAATGAAATTTTGGATTTTTAATGAGTGATCATTGAAATATCCTCAATGGATTAAAAGAAATATGGATTTGAATTACCAACTTCATCGGTCGTTAAAAAAAATGTTTCGGAAATCGCTCCATTCTATGAGTACAAGTCATGTTAGAATAGTTTTGCAGGTGCTATATTCTCTTGATGGTTCACACTGTTATTATTATCAATATTGATTTTTTTTCATTTCGTGCATTATGTCGCCTCTGATAGATGAACGGAAAAAATACACCCCATCACTCTGTAGATTGATTTGGAGCTGGTTTCCTTGAATAAGTTTCGAATGAAATCATTCACGCTTGTTTTGAACGGATTTTTTTTTTGGTGGAAAAATCAATGTGACGTCACCCGCCGCTATCAGTTTCCTTTTTATAGGTACAAGGAGGTCTTCTGATGGGTATTTATTTTTTCAATTCATTACTAATACATTTCTGTGAATTACACCTTTCCAAAATTTCCAGTTCTATTGTTTTACTTATATTCGAAACGGATATATATCACAAATTCAATGAAAATTCAATTGAAAAATCATTTCAATTTATTTCAACATAAAATAAAACGGGTAAGATTTTTTCCCTCAGTCAAGACTCGAGCCGAGGGCAACCTTTGTTAGGGCGGGTACTTTACGACCTGATTAACAGTCCGTTAAAAAAATCGGTACTTTGGCTGTGTTTTCACTCTAGCAAATGACAGTACCGATTATTTTAACGGACTCTTAATCAGGTCGTACACTACCCACCCTTAATGTAGGTGACTTTGACTGCAAATTAATTAAAAACGGCTTTTCGGAATACCTGTCGATTTGAGGAAAAACAGTTGAAACCGACCTCTCGAAGGAGAGTTTTTTTTTCATTAAAAACTACTTCTAATAATCCCTTTTTCAGTACATTTTGTTGAACTTGATATCTAGTTGCGTGAAGTATATCTATATAGTAGTTTGTACAACAAAAGGGGATATGGTGGCCATATGGCACGAGGACGAAGTGGTTTTTGCTACTGTACGACCTGGATATTCCTTGTTTCCTCAATCATTTGAATGGAATCAAGATTAGAGCTTGTATTTTTCATTTTGAATAAATGGTAACATGATAAAAGCAGTAAGTTCTTCAGAGAGTCACCTATTCCGATCAGAGCTTTAGACAGATACTCAGATACCCCACTCATTTTTGTTAGCTATCAGGATGTGACATTATCAAGAGGTTTTCATACTTACTTCAGAGTTATTTTCAATATTGCATCTAGGTTGGCATGATCGGACGTTGAGTTCTTGATCAAAAGACGTCAAATGATGTCAGAACATTGGAATCGAAAAACTGCAGTGGCTAGTAGGATAGACAAGTTGGCAAAATCACATTTTCATTTCTAATTATTGAGTTTCAAATGGTGACCAGTTTGTGAGAAGCACTTTCAAAAAAAGATTTCTTACGAACTTACGCATAATTGAAGTGGATAAAATATAAGAACATGAATGATTTGTTTACTATGGATATTGCATAATATTGTCAAATACCATATCGTATTGAAAATACCCATCTCTAAGCATTCTTCAAAGTGAATGTTTAAAATATTATGCATCATGGCTACGTATAGCACATCTCACATGCATTATTTTTCAGGATGATTTTTGATTTATGTTATCATCTCTAATACTATCGTAGACAGTAAAATCCGTTATATTCGTCAAAAAAAACTTTTTGGAAAGTGCAGTGAAAATATGTTTACCATGTTGAGAAATGATAGACGGAATATGTGACTATTACAACTTGCCTTGGTCCTATTTATTTTAGTAGTCACTGAAACTTTGCCATTGTGATCTTCTGACATCGAGGTCCATAGTTTACGTTCAGTCATGCCCAACTAGATGCAGCATCAAAAATGACTCTTAGAAATGAAGTAGGCATAAGCACTCCTGAATATATCACATTCTGATCCAGAATTATCTCAGAAATCGAAAAATGTTAGAATATTCATTCGTAAATACCATGTCAAAGTCATTTTCGGAGACACCTCAATATACCATTTTTTTCACAAAATCTCAAAATAATGCACATGATATTCTACTAATTGTAACTCGTCTAATGGAGTCTAATGGAGTCTTGTGTTCGTACACCGCTAGGTCTTTGTTTTGCTTTCGATTGTCTGAATAGTTCTATTGATTGTTGGAAAAGGTCATCGCTTCATTGCGAGATACGCCTCCTCTTTCTCTTGTTCGTGTTCCGCTACGCTATATCGAGGAAAGTCAGTGACATCAGAATTTCTCCGGGTTCCGGATGAAGTGAAATTCAAGGAGATCTATTCATAACGTAGATTAATTGGAAGGGGTTGGTAAATTGTCATGATCAGGGGTTGCATCTTGTTTCTCGTGAGTGCACATTTCAATCGGCAAAGCTGGCGTTGGAGGGAAATTATCGGTTATAATTGCACGAGTGCATAAAAATTACTGATAATTTTGCAAGAAAGCGTGATATCTAAAAATTGCAAGTTTATTTTCATATTTTGGCGAAAGAGCCCGAGTCCGAAGGGCGAGGGCTCTTTTACAAAATATGAAAATAACCGAATGCAATTTGTATAAGATATCACGCTTGAATGCAAAATTATCTGGTCATTTTTATGCACGAATGTGATTCATTGGAATATTTCACGAATAAAGAAATTCTCTAGGAAATGTTATTTTTTCTTCATTTATTCTTTCCTCTATAGATTGTATGGAGCACTCAATAAAACGCCAAATGTTTTTCTATTTTTGAAGTCTATCTGACATTTATTTGTGTTGTTTACTGACGTCTAGCGATACGGCTCAAATGTGTTGTTATGGTGACTTGATACAATGCAATTACCGCTGTGAGTTTTCGATAATTGCATTGCTCTTATGAGACATTTTATATAAGAGGGAAATATTCTGCATGCATATTTTTTTGTGAATGAAAAATTCAAATTTGTTTTGTCAACTTTTTTTGGAATCGTTTTGTATCAAAGTTTCCAGTCAACGCATATTTTGAAATATTTCAATATATCTATGTATTTGAAAATTTTGAAAGTTAGCAAAACTAAAATCACTCGCACTCGGAGCAAGTTTCACCTAGGAAGTCAGCGTTTTCGAAAGAACGAATTTAAAACTGAACCAATATCGATTTATTCCCCTGGTGATACTCTAAATTCAGAAACTGAAATTTCATCCCAGCATCCGGTCACCCATTCAGAACCTAGCTAGGATAAAACTTGACTATATCTATTGCAATTTCTCATGATATATCGTTAAAAAGTGATTATTGACAAACCGATTCCGACATCGAAATTTCTTGTGGAAATCGAACATCAAAGGACATCCAATGATTCATCCGCTCAATAGATGATTGAATAACATATGCTCGTATAATTGAAAAACTGTTGCACGTCACCAGGGGCGTGGTCAAATTTTGAAGTACACTATAGCCAGTGATTGATTTATTAGGAAGGAGTGAAATAAAAACTACATGTGTATTATTCATTAAAATATGGAAGTTCATCCAAGAAATAGTTCTTTCTCGTGTCGTTTTTTCAATAGGGGCCAATTTCGGCAAATCCAACATCGAATATGAAATACCATGCATGGATTATTGTGATAAAATATATATATATATATATATATATATATATATATATATATATATATATATATATATATATATATATATATATATATATATATATATATATATATATATATATATATCGGTCAAACAAAACAATTTTTGAAAGATAGACTAATTGGAACAAAAGTGACTGCAGAAGAAATATAAGATCATATGCGTTGACAGAACATTGATTTAGATCATGGGTTTAGTTATAAAAATGTAAAAAATTTAGATATGGAGACCAATTTGATCAAGAGACTATTCCTGGAAATGGTCCACATATCTGATAAGAAATATATTATTATCTAATGGAAAGATTTGAAAACAACATTAATATTTATTTCGTAGTGTAGTTATCTGGGTTTTAAATCTACCACAATCTGAAACAATAAGAATTAATATTGGAATCTATACAACCGTAGAAGGATAGACTTCAATCTACCACGAATCGTTGCTGCGTTGATAAAAAAACAGTTACTTTTGGATAAAACAAGTCTAATTTGTCAGTAATTTCTTGTATAACTTAAATTTGACCATCAAAAAATCACAAGAACTACCATAAAACCGTTAACTTTTCGGAAACTAAACGCTTTCGTTTTCAGAACTTATTCGCCAATGCCTTTTCGTTTCTAAAGGTTTGTTATTGACAATTTCTGTTATTGACATTTGTCAAAAATTTGATATCTTATACACATTCCAATATCAATTCATATTATTTCAGATTGTGGTTTGTATCTTATTATTTTATTATCCCAACTTAAATACTAGTCATAAAGGTCAGTGGAATCAAAACAACATCCAGAAATAGTTACGTATTGCCCCAAGATACCAGGTTATTGTGAATCGTTTTTTAATGAACACTACAAAAATTGAATACTAAACCTGATCTTCAATCTCAAGGACATGATAAATTCCGTCGGAAATTCCTTCTTATGTGAACTAAAAGAAATTGCTTCATTGTCAGGGCAAAGTTCTATTGATACGCTGCTATAAAATGTTGATACACAGTTTTTCCCATTTCATCAAAACTAAAAATCAGTATCGAGATTTTCAATAGGAAGATAATTGAATAGGTTTCTTCCATTCTTCGTGCGTTCAAAGCGGAAAATTCACCTGCAATTACACGAACTGAGCAAATCTTCTAGTATACAATCCAAATAAACACGTAAACAAAAAAATTAAACGCTAGCGTTTAATATTTTAACAAACGTGCGGACTCTCGTGTGTCACATAAAAATAACTGAATAAATGCTCTCAGGAAAGACGAGCGCGCAAAAAAAGACGTCAACAGCTAAAAAAGGTAAAATCGCAATTAAAAATCCAACCAGGCGTTGTCTCTTTACATGGCGTCGTAACTCGATGCCTTGCCGGTGGAACGGGTTTTCTCTTTTTTTTTCCCTCTTCTACAAGAGAATAAATTTCATTCCGATGACTCGGTCTCGATGACTGGCTGGCTGGCTTAGAAGACAAGATATCTCTCGCATAACGGGACCCTCTGATGGTTTCATTATATTTAACGATTTCCGAGACTAGTTTTATTGCGATTTGCTTTCGATTATTGGTTAGTGGTTGTCAAACGATTAAAGATATGATGAAATTGCCGGTTGTGGCCGGTGACGATGAAAGTTTTTTTGCGACATTTGAAGCGTGTTGGAACTGGTGATTACTGATCGAGAACGTATGGAAGGGGTAGCTTGAATATTTTAGATGAATCCATTTTCACCAAAATTTTCCTGTCTACTCAAATGCATGTGTTGTCAATTAGTTGGCTCAAGCGGGAGATAATTTAGTGTTATCAATCAGTTCACCATCAAAATATCTTTTAATCCCAGGAGTACAGTTTTCCCAATCTTTTGATGTGAACCTGGAGACCTCTGACCTCTCTACTCTAGCTCTTTCAATACAATGGTCCTTTTTCGATACGATAGACAGAAAGATGGAGAAGGCATTCTCTTTTTCTTTTAGCGAGCGATTAAACAATGAATAATACACATACCAACGGAGACTGTTTGAAAAAGAACAAATCACTCGACAAATCATCAATGCACCAACGAAATGTTCGACAAATTAGTTCGAAATTAATTTGGCAGGGTTTGGAATACTGAATGTAAGTTTCTTTCGACTAGAAAGTCTTGATTCATATTTAGCCTATGACAAAATTTAAAATTTAAAATGAAGCAGACAAACCGAGTTGTCGAAGCCTATTTGTTGAAGATAACTTCCTCGTCCACATTGGGACGATACAAGAACAAATAAGATTCATAAAAAATTGAGAAGTTTTATCAGGTTTCTTTGCGTTCTCAACAGGAACATTCTAGAACTGGTTGCATACCCTGTAATCCAGCTTTTTGCTTTTCATTTTAGAGGAGAGAAAACCATATGAACATCCACAAGAATGTTTTTATACCGTCTACCAAAAAACCATCAAAAAACCAACTAAGGTATCTCTCAGTTTGTACAAGTTACCATCCAAGGTATCTCTCGGTTTGTACAAGTTATCTATTTTCCTCCATAGTATAAGATGGTATAAGTGACACTTATACAAAAGTCGATGATTAGCTAGGTCGATGATGTGAAAGCTCCACGTAGAGAAGAACAGATATTGGAGATCATACGATTCAGTGAAAAGAGAATTTTTGTTTCAAAATGGCAATTCGTTGTCCTGAACGCCATCTCCACACCAAACTGCCCCTTTCTATTATGAAAGCACCGAATACAAATACAGCCAGATAGGTACATATCAAATGATCCATTCTATTCTTTCAGTCACCATTTTCAACCACACAATAACTATCCAAGATGAGCAGTGCCATTCTCTTTCATTTATTCATTCACCACACTTGGCATACACATGTCGATGCGGTGTGAACAAAAAGGCAGAAAACACATGGAACTCATGTCACGACCTTCAGTTGACATTGGTGAAGTGACGAGTGCCATCGCAAGCTTTCAAGCATAGACCGGTGTTGCCAGCTACAATAAAAATCTTCAATTGAAGAATGTTTTATTTCTGATGTGATTTTTGTTATGATGTTCAATTAGTCATCGAGGATAACGTGTGTCGAGAGTAGATTACAGAGTTGACAGAATTGTGAATTGTGAGTTGCGATGTTTTTCTCAGTGAATTGTTACTTCTGAATTCTTTTTGTAAGTTCAATTCAACGAAAATGAATTGAAACCACAATTCAGATTCACAAGCCACTATCTAGAGCGCAGTTGCTTCTTGTTTTTTTTTTGTACACTCTAAACGAGCCGATAACGTTATAGGAAGCACGTTGTTCACAGACATCCTCTAGCTACAGTCTGCGTATATTCAGGAATTTCAGGATCGTAAATCTGTTCATATGATTCTTGCCACTTGTTAGTGAGCACTTGTTGAAGATTATGATTAGTTTTGTTACACTCTGGTAGATTCTCATAGAGAATTTTGTCATTTCTCATTATATTCTAAAGATGATTTTCAGAAAATAGGGACTTTGAATGCAGGAAGTTGGGCAAAGAGTCATGCGCTTGTTGAACAATCATTGGATAGTGACGCACATTTTAGAAACAATATTTTTTCAAAAACAACCAAGCCAACTATAGAATTCTTCTCGATCAGATATATACTCCCCTTCCTAGACTGTCATCTAGACAACAATCATTATTTTTAGAGGAAGAAGCTCAATCTGACTTGATTGAGGACAAAACTTATGCTGAGAAAGTTCATCATAATATTGTACCGAATTTATTACAAATCGTTCGGTTTTTCACACTTAGCTTCAACCGCTATTTCTTGGTTAGGGCTAATATTAAGTTTAATTGCACTGATCAAAATGGTTTCGGGAACAAGATGATGAAAGAACATTCGATGGTCATTCAAAAATAAGTTGGAAAATATTGAGTCAGACAAATTTAGACGCTTATCAATTTTTCCAGTGAGAATACCCCAAATTCCACTTGGCAACCCTGGTCTCAGCAGAATTCGTTGTTATTAAAAGCCTCTAAACGTCTGTCAATAAATAAGAAAAACAGAGGGTTCTTTTACGACCAAGCTAGGTCGTTCGTTCCGCTTTTTCATCCTTTTTTTATTTAACCGGTAAACATATTTCTGAATTGTATGCTGGTGGGATCGTGTTCCTTGACTGGGCTCGTTCCTTTTTGTTTGTTTTCGTTGGAGTTCGTGGATTATTCGACGAGATTTGAGCCTGGGTGGTGAAGGTCGTTAGATTTTGTTTTGTGTTTGTTAGTTACGTTTCCGAGAGCATTGAAATGGAACTGTTTTTGTTTCCGTTTTAATTGGAATGGAAATGCGACACTACCTACTCATGAGATTCCAGAGAATCGTTGAATAAATGAAATGGATCCATCGAAGAGTGAGCCATAGATGACAAAAATTCAGGACAAGTATAAAAAATAATTCGGATTGGCACATGCCACGAATCTTTCAATGAACTGATAACATCACTCGCTGCTAAGGAAGAGATATCATTTTTTTTCTTCAAATAGATGAAGGAATGGGAAACTTTGTTGGGAAAATCTTTCAATTCTCCATCCAACACTGATTTGTTTCCGAACGTCGAACGTTGGTGAGATACTATTTGAACACAAAATAAAAGTGTTAATAACTCAAAAACAGTTGAATCGATTATCAAAAATAAAACAGAGCTAATAGATAATAGAAATATATTCCTTTCGATGTATAGAGACATGTTTTATTTGTTATATTTCTTCCGTTTCCAAAATGTAGAGAAAGCCTTTCACCTAAATACGATGTGGAAAAACACAACATATTTTTTTTTAAACTCATGAGCTTTCAATAGAACGAACAGATTGATGATACCAGACAGAAGAAAGGATAAACAAATGATAATGGCATGAAATTACCACGGACAATGACAAAAAGGAAAATCACTCTTACAGAAATAAAGCGAAGTTGCTACATTTTAACGGGATGAGAGGACTGCATTTCCGGTTCGATGTGATATGGTACATTTTCATTTCAGAACTGTAGATGTGGAACATCGAACAGGTCGGTGCCGTTTCAAGTTTCTTTTATCTTATTTGCCGAATGGGAATGCAGTGGTTTTAATTTGCTTGCGATAGGGTATCTTTACTGCCTTTCTGGCCGATCTCATAAATTATTCGGCATTCCCAAACACAAAGAAGTCTCTCACACAAAATGGGCTTGCAGAGAATTCAAAAACCTGTTAGATGTCTAATATTTCAGAACCTCCAACGAATCCTACATGCAATTAAAATGAGAAGTGCGGAATCTCTCTAAAGTTCTTTTGAGTTACTTACCTTCACACTAAAATTCGAGACATTAAAATTCACATGATTCGAAAATTCCATATGATATTTGTATCCACCTGCGACAAACATTGTGTGGAATGTTACGTAGTTGAATAAAAGTAAAAATTTTTTATATTTACAGGTTCACATGAAAATGAAACGCTGTAATGCTTGAAGAACACCACATGAATCGAAGGGCAAGAGACAAGATGAAATGAAATTTTGGAAGTTTGTAAGCCTCGTGAAAACCTTCTTCGGTAAAGACTCCAAGAGCTCAGCTGGTCTGTTGAAGAGATACCTGAGCAAGAGTGGTTCGGCAGGTCTCCAAGCTCACAACAAAGCGGTGGGAATTCTGCACTCTTCGGATCATCCGCCTTCATACTGCTAAGGGTGGAATGATTGACAACAATTCAGAAGTGTCCCACCCTTCTACGACGCTCCAACGAAGAGAGCGAGTCCGTACAAGAAGTTTGTTTCACTACAAAAACCAAACTTATCACATTTTTTCAATCTGTTCTCTTCATCTGACTTCAACTCTCAGTTGGTGCACCCAACCAATTCCTCAAAACATTATTTCCCATTTCTCTCGTTTTCCCTTTCGCGCAAGGATTTTTTTTTTCGATATTTTGCAGCAGCTCAGCTGATAAACGAATTTTGTTCTTATTTTCCAGTTGAATTTCTCTCTCTTCTCATTCGAGAAGAAATCTTAGATGAATTCGATAGTTAGTTCTCTCGAGAGTTTTATGTTCGAAATGGGATATAAAAAAGACTTCGATTTCTTGGTCGTAGACAAGAGAAAAGTTATTTTATTATGTACATTTTTTATATTGAGGTTTCCTAGAACCAATCGTCAGAGAATGAAGTGTGAATGAAGAGAGAAGATATATGTTCATTTACTTTACTCAAGGTTGTAAGTCGACTACTCCACTTGCGTCGTAAGCCGTTGAAAACTTGACATACGAAAAAGCTTTGAATTCTCATATTTGTTTATAGGGCAATTTGGTATATTTCCCCGAGCGATATTCAACAAATTTCTTAGATGAAAATGATCATTTCTCATATCCAAGGTTGATCGGAAAAAATCGAAGGTATAGGTAATAGATTCAATGTAAGAACAATATTCAAAACGGAGAACACGATCATTAACCATTAACTCGAAACTGAAAGAATTCAAAGAATTTTGTTTACAGTAACCCTTGTTTATGTGGCATTTTTTTATACTGGTGAAACACCAAGGCCATTAAGAATACGGGCAGCTGAACATAAAAACAACTCGAGAAGACGAGAAACAGATAAAACGAAGTTAGATGAACACATCAATTTACCTATGACAGAAAAGAATTGAACAAAAAGAAAACTCAGAGAGGCTACTTACATTTTTTTAAACGGAAATGATATCAAAAGGACTCAAAGTTTATTCATTTCTAGTGTAGAGAAAACCCAATAAATTATTTTCAGATTAATTCTATATTCTCAGTACCTCACTAAATAGCTGACAATTTAGCTTCTTCCTAATTTTGCAGATACGTATCAGGCAAATATACCAATTTGCCCCTATAAACAGATATTATGAGAATTTGAAGCATTTTTATTCTCAGGGGGGAAACCCAAATAATGGAATCCAGTACTTATCCACCCACCTCCTAAAATGAAATTCGAACAACATGTGACACACACAAGAGCTCTAGTAATTTGAGTTCTGTGATTTCAACTCGTTAAATTCTTGTAGGCTTCATTTGGGTTGATGTTAACGATGAGGCAGATGGAGGAGCATCATAAAATACTTCCTTGCACAGAGAGATGTTTCTCAATAATAGGGTGTGAACTGCAAAAGGTAGAAACTTGAATTATCACTTAGATGATTGTTTCATACTCTTCGAACTTCATAGATAATAGGGGAGCCCAAGCGGGGATTTCGGGATTTGTTAAAGCGCGGCAGATTGATATACAAGGGGATATCTTGTACTCGGTTAAGTACTTCCACCATATATGAGCCCTATATATATATGGCCGCCCTTCAAGGATAAAGGATCAGATTAGTGAAAAAAATTGATTATATGAAATTCTCGAGCGCGTCAGATTAAGGTAGGGTGAGTTAGTTACATCCTGAAACGAATTCCACCAATCTGACGATTCGAGAGTGACCTAAAGAAGAGGGAGGGCTACAAAGTTGTGAAAAAAAACGTCATCTCGACGTTCTCGAACGTGGCGAATTTAATTTTTAATTCGAAGGGAATAATTCAAGAATTGCAAAAAATATCTGACGATTTCCACAAGCCGAAATGATAAGAATTCATCGATAAAGTTTAATGCGTGCAGCTACGTCATGCCTATATTCCCCTCTTCACGTTTCTATTTCTCTCTCATTCTTTCTCTATCTATTGCTCTTTCACTCCGTCCCCACTCTGGTTTCTGTTGCCACGATGCGATGACAGTTGATCTGTTCGTGGCATGATATTGTTTACAACGAATATCCTACGTTTTGAAATCTTAAAAATTGAATAGCTTATAATTATTTTCTTATAAATAAAAGTTTTATACTAAAAAAAACATACACTTTTTTTATTTGCATGCTTTTTTCTGAGATTTTCAATTACTTTAGTTCAATGATTTGAAAAGAATAAAATAAAAATTCAAATTGGTAGAATAAGCGAATCCCTCCAGATAATCTTCAGATTATGAAACTGCAACGTCTAGGGCGTAAAGATGAACCTTATAGATCTTAATCTGACGCGCTTGTGTATTTCAAAATGACAATTTTTTTTCACATTCTAATAACGGCCACGAGTCTGCGTCACATCCAAACCGTCGGATTATTAGATAAGAGCTTTTTTTAGGTTCACTTAACATCCCCTCAGAAAATCTCACGCGCTCGAGATTTATGGAAACTATCAGATAAACATATGTACATTTTCAAAAATATGTAGGACCTAGATGATATCAATATCTGACGCGCTCGAGTATGTCCATGCAACAGTTTTTTTTATATTTTTGAAAGTCTAGCCGCTTCCCCACCGATGAAAATGTATACATTATGTAACATTTTTTCTTTTTATCATCTAAGCTTCGCAACCCAATAGGTCTCTATGACGCTCGAGTAAATCCCGATTTAGCATCGTGGGCTCTTCTACTCTGCCTCTTGGAATCACGTAATGAATATTATTTATGGACACTTTTTACGAAACGGCGCCTCGTCGATCATGGTCGTGGAGCAGATTAACTATCAGAAAAAGTTTCAATTTCATAGAAACTAATATCCTTGAACCATGAAAGCAATAATCTGTCACAAAAAATAGAGTGCATGCACTATCCGCCTGACTGCCTACGATTACAATGTCACACTTTTGTTTAGATGCGGTTGATTTCACGCACCAGTAAGTACAATTATTATAAAAGAAACCGCAGAGCTACGGTGACCAGCGAAAACGTAGGCAATGAATGGAATTATACTTGATCAAAGGTGGAACAAAGAAATGTTTATATTGGGTTGACGTGAATAATTTTTACAAAATTGAAGACAGTAACGTAGACGGAGAGACAAAAATTCCCCAAAATAACGAAAGCTAATTTTTTATCGATTTCATTTAAGCAGGAATTATGGTCGGTGAAGCATTTATAAGGGCAGACGTCCTCGGAAAGCTGTCAAACATTCCACTATTGAGCAAATGTAATGAGAATGACAATGACTTTAGTTTCAGTACATGTTACATGTTGAAACAGGGGTGATGTTCAACCCATTTAATAAATCTGAGAAAAAATCAAAGGTGGAAAAAAAAAGGAAAAACACATTTTCAGCATGATAGTGACTACTTTTTTTGTGGTTCTCGAGTGGGAGACTGTGACAGGGTCGAGTTATAGACCACCTAATTCCTAGACAAATGTGCGAGGTTTTTTTAGGGATTTACTGCACTGAAATTTGTCAGGTACTTTCATAACATGATGAAGGTAAGAATTTTGTTCTGTTTATTTTGACAGTGAGTTGATTGATTTCGAACTATCCAACTGTTTTTCATTCTCACCATTTTTTCACTTCTTCCCAGAATCTTTCTCATATATGAGTCGACGAAAGCGGAAGCTGTACCAGATGAGCGGAGCTTCCACAAGATATTAATCTACAGTGCATTTCTTTAATGTCATCCCCTTTTATTTTTTAGGCAACTCAAAAAATTCAATATTTTGGAATAAAATTGACACATAAAAATTTCAAGATGGCGACTGGGCGCCATCTGGAAAAAAATCGAATGGAAAAGGGATTCTTGTGAAACATCACTTTGAAACTCCTGATGAATATTTTATAACCCTGGAATATGAAGTCAATATCTTTACCTACTACAAAATGGTGGTACATTCAATAATTGCCTGCACAAATCGACGTTTGACTTCATAATTAGAGGAAATGAGCTGAGTTCAGTTCAGAAGATACTCGAAATGGTTGCATCAAACGTCTTGAGATTAGAACAGCCTATCCGATATTTCACGTCGAATATTTAGGAAGATAGCAACGTCGATATTTCTGCAAATATTTATTATTCTCTGTCGTACCTTTAATATTGGAGCGGGTTCTGATTAGTACACTTTCTGCTTCAAATATCCCCATAAAAACGTCTGAAGGTGTCAAATCTGGCAAGCGGGCTGGCCATTCCGTAGGACATCGATGGTCAATCCAACGACCATGGAATATATTATCCAAATAGGTTCTTACTTTTGTCTGGAGTTTTGTATTGGAATAGTAATATCCACATCGAATTCTTTAGGATTCACTTCGACGATTTCGGTGATTAGAGGATTAACAGTAGTTGCCAGCATATCAATGATCAATTGACCATTTTGGAGATAGTTTACGAGGTACTTATCTACTTATAAAATCTGAAACTGAATGAGAATTTCTTAACTGAATAATGATGTTCATTGTACTGCCTTTTTGGTTTTCTTCTACGAACAAAAAATAACATTTCTAACTATCATATGACAGAGAAAAACGAATATTTCTAGAAATATAACGATAACGATTTATTTCCCAAGAAACATATACATGCTTATTGTAGGCAAAATTAAACTGATGCCATACAATAAAAGTAGAATAGAATACAAAAAAAATTGGTTATTGAATCAGATCTTTATATGGCAATAAAAAAAATTATGATATCAAATGTTTTTTTAAATTATATTATCGATATTAATGTGTTTATTTTCATTTTATGTTTGTTCCGCCATTTTATACTAGGTGAAGATACTGACTTCATATTCTAAGGTTGTAGAGTATTCGTCAGTAGCTTCAAAATGCTGTATCACAAGATCCCACCTTTCCATTTAATTTTTTATACCAGATGGCGCCCAGTCTCCATATTGAAATTTCCATATGGCAATTTTACTCCAAGATATAGTATTGATGCATCAATTTCATTATCCTAAGTTACGATTTTTTGAGTTTACCAGTTCAGAAAATGAAAGGGGAAGGGATTAAAGAAATGCACTGTATATTTGGAATAAAAAATTTCTGGGTTACTCCACTGGTAGTATTTATTTTCTGTTTTCAACTAACTTTCCAATAAATGAAGAATTTTGCATCGGATACACAGACGTTCAAACTTTTTATATTTTGTCAATTACTAAAGCAATTGTATCCTATATAGTTTTCTCCTTACTGAAACCAAAGTGATAGCAAGATAGTATTTTTATTTTTTCGGCGAAAGTCATCATCCGTGCTTCAAAAAGTTTTTATCTACACCCGTACTCTAATAATACGCTTATATGCCCACAATCCGTTTTATAATGAAATCCATTACGATACAGATTTTCATTACGATACAGATTTTCAACCAATAGGAACCCATTATTTTTCAATCGAGCATGATGTGCAAGCTTTGCATTTTGACGTTTGTCAAGTCGAAATCAGTAGGTATTGAATTTTTTAAGAATATAGTCAATTTTCGATAATTGTATGGAAATGTCTCCTAGCAGGGATATAGAAGAATTACCAGCGACCCTCCACAGATGTCTTAGACAAGAAAAAAATACAATCGAAAGGATTATATTTTTCATTCGACAAATGCAACACATGTGTTTTTATTTTCAACAAAATTGCATGAGCTCTCATGTCCGAGTGGTCAAAGGCGCCGAGAGTGAATATTTACGTCCGGGTTCGATTCCTGACCTCGGCAGAAGTTTTTTTTCATTTTTCTTCTTTTAATTTCTCATTGTTGTATATTTCGTGGTTATACCATTAATTATAATTTAAAATAGCGTATGCAACTCTCATGTAATGGTTATTAATACACTCCCATAAACCATACGAAACTCACCTTCGGCTCGTTTCGTATCCCGGTTTATGCTCATGTATTAATAACCATCATTACACGATCGTTGCATAATATACTATTATAGACAGGTTTTACTATAGCACATTCGAAATGAGATGGCACGTTACCAGTTCGGATTGACAGGTTAAAGAATGTTAGTGGTTGTGCTATATATATATATATATATATATACTCTAGCTAGACACACTTCAAGCATTCAGTCTGACGTAAGATCCGCTAACAGTGCGTTCTCATCTTTCAGTTCACTGATTATTTCATTGATGTTTACATTTCTGGTACAAACTTATACTACCCAGAGCAGGACAAATTCACTACTTCCGTGAATTGGATTCACAGATCACAATTCAAAAATGAAATGATTTCAGGAATAGAAATTTCATCAAGGAAATGAAGCACAAGTTAGCTTGCCAGAGAGATTATATTCATTATTTGAAGTTGTTCTTTCTTTTAAGGAATATCCTCAGATGAGATGTAGGTATATCATTTCAAATATTTATGAATTTTCAACTTCCCATGAACAAGTGAACAATTTCCATAGTAAAGGATGTTTTTTTCCGTATCCTTCAAATATTCTTCATTCTCTCTGGATTTCACATGAGCTAAAATCAACCATATATTTCTAATTGAAGAGGCACGTCTTCTGGGACAAAGTACGAAACAATCGTCGAGGAGGCGAATACGTCCTTTCGAAGCTGCTAATCACGTTCGGATGCTGTTCTAGCTGGAGCCGCCATCGTGGTAAACCGCCGACCCAATTATCTTTCCAGCGATCGACCCGTCCGGTCGGTTGATTATGCGCATTTTTCCGAACGTACTACTTCAAAGGAAACTTGATTAGCGTCGATGTTCGTTAATTAAACGGTGCGCGTCGAGCTCAATGAGGCTCATGAACCGTAACTGGGGTGAATTAACGGGCCACCCGAGAGCAACGCCAGAGAAACTCGGTTTCCTTGATCCCCAACCGAAGAGTCAGGAGATAATTACACTAGAAATGTCGAGAATGGTTAAAACAGAGAAAGAGGGGGGGGGGCATGCATGCACTATACTGTGTGCAGATGAAAAAGCGAAGTTATCGAACAAAAGTATTAGATATCATCGCATTTACACTGTCTGAATTATAATTAGTATACTGAATGAGTGGTGATTAAGCATGACGTATGACAGTTTCATGGAAAGAAACAATTATTTTTCTCTTCTATAAAACTGTGATATTATATTAATTTCCATATATGGATTTCTCCTGAGAAGTACTTTTGAACAATAAAGATGTATGTTATGCCAAGCAATAGAGATATTGTCCTTGACAAAAATACTATCTGGAAGCCGCTTATGTCATTCCGTGCACGACAGTCCGTAGTTTATTTTCAGCATGTCTTCTACACGAAAATGCCATTTTTAATTCGTTATGAACAAGAAACAACAAAAAATCACGTTTTTAAATTTTTTAATTATAAAGTTATAGACTATTGAAGCAGCGTTGAGGGTACAAAGGAATGAACTGTAGAGAATTCAATTCCGAAGAGAATGGCGGACCAAACGATCCGATAGGATACTTAGAACCGAAAAAAAGCGGAAAAACCGGAAAATTGTGTTTGGTTTCATTCATAACTGCCATTTTTCAATATTAGGAGCTGAAACTCTGCAAGATAGCAGCTATGGACGTGCACTTTATGTGTGCATAACCTGGATTCAGTCGGATAAGCAGTTTTCGCACAATTCTCATTTAAATTTTTCTGAAAATATTTTCGCGGAGGGCTGGATGCGTTTGAGGTCATTCGATTGAAATTGAAAATATATATTTGTCAAGTAGACGTGAACAGTAACAAAACGTATGTTCTGATTTTTCGATAAAACGCGTTTAAGTGTGTTGAAAACCAGCGAGAACATGAAGAAAAATGGGCGACCGCGCGTGAGCGGTCGGTTGGTGGGGAACTATGCGAATCGAGGAGAAATCTACGATCTTTTGGCGGTTAGTTAGGACCGTTGGCGGCCACAGCGAAAACGTTTCTTCTCCATCCCACAGCAGTTATTACACATCAAAGTAACAGACGGACAGTATCTCCCTTAAAAACATCATATCTCCTCAATCACTAACGCACTAGTTTCAAAACAATACGCCGATTTCACAGCCATTTTCCCAAGTACAGTAATATTTGCTCAACGCTAGTCCATTTTTGTTTTTATTGAAAATGCCGTTCAAATTTCAGTAAGTAATCCAAATGAAAATTGTTCGCAGCAACCGTCGTGGAACATTAAAACTAAAGAAGCCTAACTGTGAATTAACCTCTACGTAGGCAAATTACATTGACAAAGAATAACAATATTAGCATTTGTAGAAGCGTCATGAAATTAATTTCATGTGCAATCCCAAACAAGATTATTTCTTGTTCATTTATTATTTCGAAAAGTCGCTCACCTCGGTAGGCATATTATTTGTCTAGAGAAAAATAATTCACTTTCCGCTTCGAGATGTCAAATTGTAGAAGTTCATTTCAGTTCCTAAAATATTTTTCATATAACTATCGTACCGCTTGGTACGTATATATTCGCAAAACCATATTTTAAGAGGGTACCCTTCAAGTCTAGTCCACACTTGAAATGAAAAAAAAAACGTGATTATTATTTGACAACAAAAAAATACACTTTTGAAACTCCGCATGACGAAATAGACTCTTCAACTGTTTTTGAGTTAAATTTCAGGAAGAATCTGTATATGGAAAGCAATATGAAATATGTTCTTCTCGAAATAATGCATCTTTGATAAGATGCTCCGTTAATGATTTTTCTTTATATTGGTGAAAAACTCAAAAGGGCTGAATTAAATGTGTGTAAAAATAAACTAAGACCTTCTAAACGAAATAGCCAATAGTCTTCATATCATATAAAAATTTCTGTGAGCGTTGTTTATGAGAGAAATGAGTAGGAATTCTTCCTTGTCCTGTTATCCGTAATTCGAGGGCTCAATAAACTCAAGGCGGATTCATTTCTTTCGCATATAATCTCTTATTTCATCAACCCAATGTGCTCCACCATAGAAGGGAAAAATAATAAGTCTATCAAGAAGATATTAGCTCGGGAGCTTATTGTGGTTGAGCAAAGATGTAGCTGATATACTGTAGTTATTCTATGAAAAATAAACCATAGGAAGGGAACAACTGCACAATTTCTTGAAAAGGAGGCCAACTTCAATTGGGGTTTTTAGCGAACAACTCCCCTTATAATCTTTCGAAACAAAATTAATAGAGAGCATTGATAGCAAATTTAGTTAAGTGCGCACAATAATATCTTGCGCCTTCAAACTGAACTCCTGTGAAGCCCTCATTGGGAAAGTGACCATTCTAAATCATGATGATCTATGATATTCCTAGCTCATCTTAGATCCTCATAAACTTCTACTTCTCGATGTCCTGACACAACACTTTCAACAGATTCCAAGATGATAAATGAGCAGTCTAACAGAGATGACAAAACTAGTGCGCTAGACCTAATGTTTGGTAGTAACAAGGATGGAATTGCCAGTAACTGAAACCCCTGCACATGGACCCTTCATGAAATAAAACATTCGAAAGATGGTTTGATATGTAGCCAGTCTTCAAGTATGCTCATCGACTATGTCACATGTTATATTCATTTGCTTTTTTAATCATGGAAAGTCATCGACTTCATGTTGAAGATGGCACTATTTTGTACAGACGAGTGGCCAAATAGCCCGAAACCAGTCTGCAAGCGTGGTCGTCCCAGTTGTTGGAAACCAATTCCGGCATTTGTATCGCCAAAAGCATATGCAGGGTTTTCTCATGTGCATCGATCGGATATAATACAATACCGTGATATCAGCCATGGGGGTAGTTGTTTTCGGACAGGTGTCAGCCTAAAAACCTACTGTGTAAGTAGTTGAGACTGGCCTGAACGAATGGTTCGAAAGATAGTTTCATCTGGAAATAAACCATCTCCTTACAACTTGGTGTCAAAGAATTATGTCGACGGGGCTCCTTACATATAGTTGTTGATCCTATGGGATCAATAAAACGTTCTCATAGTTTATTAGTTCTTGAATAACATAACACCTTAATGAACAATTCACTAATTTCATTAATTGCCTTTGTCTTATTTTCCTTTGAATCAGCCTTACGATGTTGACATGTGGTTTACGATGTTCCTTGTTCAGTGGTATCGACCTCCCTTTTTCCATATAATTTACTCCTGTCTGAAAACTAATCGAATTTTTAAAATTGTGGAATTGAAAATGAATGAGCAGACATTAATCGACAAGCAATAATGAGAATGATAACTCGAGTATTTGGGTAAAAAAAATTGATTAAAATAAGGCACTTTAGTGATTTTTGACCGAATTTTCTGACAGTTTTATTCTCATTACTGCTCTTTGATTGATGTCTGCTCATTCATTTCAATTCTTTTATATTTAGATTATTTTACTAACTATGCATGTGCATGCATTTTGACAATTCTGTTATTCGTATTATTCCTCTTTCATTGTTTCGATCTTCGAAGTTTCATATCAGGTTTCAAAAGAATAAATCACATACACAATGGAAGTTCGAACCAATACCACTGAGTCCTAGGTTCTCGATTCGAAAAAACAAGCCTGAAAAAATGTGCAGAGTAATTTCAGCCACTCCCTTCGCCGAACACCTACAACGTAATCTTTGTTACACAGTGACGGAGCTTATCTCTTCGAAGGATTTACACGAGAAAGGAGATAACATCTTCAATGTTGCCTTGGCTCTAACAGTTAAACTAGGTAAAGGGAATGGGCGAGTCGTGAAAAATAATCAGAAATTGCTTTGTGCTTTACTACTAACGGGCGATAACTTGGGATGATATTATTATATCCACTTGATGGGGTAATAAATGGATAGGATCGTCGTAGAATGATGATGAAAATTATAACAATTTGAAATAATCCATGAAACGAATGAGAAAAAAGCGTATGTTTTTGATTTTCTATTATTTTTCTTTATCGAATAATATCAACAGGGCATCTAGAGCAGGACAAGAAGCAAATAATGTTGTTATTCGTTACCCTTATAATATGAACTGTATCCCAAATAAATGAAGTGCGTTTATGTGTGAATGTGTTTCATAACGAACTTTCATTACGACTTTTAGAGGGAAGGGCACAATTATTATGCTTTATTGCAACAACAAAACTCCCTATCGACATATTCCCTGTCAATACCCTAATTTATAGTTGGCAGTTCAAATTGGCGAGATGATACATTCATGTCCAAAACTCTAACGGAAAATATTTTATCGATAATCGTTTGACTTTGTAGTATCAGACATTATTTTGAAAAATAAATAACACTTCCTACTAACTGATGATATGAGCCGATACTTGATGTATACATGTTAACCTATTTGATAACACTTTGATTTAATAATTTTCGAAGCTGATGCACGTGTTTCACTATACAACAGTTTCTTACGGCGTATAGTGAAACTGTCACAATAAGGTGTATTGTTATGAACACTCAATAGAATAAAACCCATTGATATAACGATATTTTGAAACTGGATCATTTTTTAAATTATATTATCAATTTCAAATTCATCAGAGGCTACTAACCCACTTTGCGAATATGTATATTGAAAAAAAATATAAAGTCTCAAAATCGCCACGATTTTTCACGATTACGATTCAATTTATTCGGGTTTCTTCCCGATTATTGGCAAAGCTTCTTCCACATTAATTTCATTCACTACTCAGTTGAAAAAGTCCTGAAGCGCCTGAGGAAGAATTAAATCATTTTGAAATAACTCACCTTTATCCGGTGGTTCCGGAGGAATCCCAGCCTCCAAGGCAGCAAACCTTCCCGATCTAGGTTTTCTTGAGTTGACGCTGCAGGTAACACTCGACAATCCCTTTATCAGGCGATTCTGAAATGAAGAGGTTCTATTAATATTGCCGGGAAAATTTTCACTGATATTTGGATTTTCTTCAGAGTCGAATACGAAGAATAATTTTTTAAATATTCGTGGAGAGGAATAATTTTCGAAATATTATTCACGCATGAGTGATATTCAGTTGGACAATTTTGCATTTGAAATGATAAAATAGAAGTAATGATAGGATTAGGAACAAACAGAAATCGAAATAATGACTCTATGTGTTCTGTTCAAATTGATCAGCCAAGCGGTTGACTCAAAGTGGTAATTGCTAAAATGACAGATTTTCTGTATGTTTCACCCCTCCCTTTTTCATAGTACACGGTATAATAAAATACGTCTTCAATCGCAAGTGAAAGCGGGATAATATTCTACTCGAATTTCAAACTGTAGGAAAAGGGCGAAGTGTAAGCCAGATCTGTTTTTAAACTCCGTGAAATTCATTGAAGGCATCCACTGAAAACGGAAATTGATGACATTTTTTTTCATTTGTTAGTACGAAGCAAAAATCACACCATTCAATGAGAGCCGTTTCCACCATCATTAAAACAGATATATTCAATGAAAAAAATCATAGGACTCTCCGAATGATTGTTCCGGTTATCATTTGCAATGAAATCGTCTGTTGCGACTCTAAATTCGGAGCAGAAAAAAACATGGGATTTAAGATACGAGAATTAGAGCTAGGCCTTATATACAGATAACAAGTCCTGGGTATGTTCAAGTGGCGAGGGAACCAAATCCAAATCAACTGAATCAAATGAATTTTTGACTGTTTTCCTATTAAAACATCCAGTCAAAAAAGAAAAAACCTTTCGGACAAGACCCTTTTTTCGACAGATACAAACCCCCAAAAACAATTATTTGCGAGCGATACGAACCTTTCCCTCTAACAAACACTAAATGAATAAAGCCGATTTTCCGCCGAACGTGGCCCATTATACCGGATTGTTTCCTCGATTAATCAAGGACTCCCATCTCGAATCCTGACAAATGCCCTCACGTCCAAATCCTCTCCCTCTCGAAGGAGGCTCAAGTTTCGAACCCTCGACCGTAAGAATACGAAATCGATACATAAATAAATTGTTCGCAAACGAAAAATCATTGTTGCCGCAGGAACTGGAATGAGAGGCACTAGCAGGTGGTTGATTGAATATTAAACCTACCTTCGTCGAGAACAGGTCAGGGCTCAGGTAATTTACCCAGCATTAATGATATGTACGGTTATTGGAATTTCGCAATACCAGAGATTCGAAGAACCGCTGCACGCTTGTGAGAGACTAATCCAATTTTTCTATTCGAGACAAAAGAACTACGAAAATCAAACATGATAAATAACAGAGATGGAATTACAAATATATACAATGAAAATAATATTTTTTGTCGTACTGAAGAAAAATTATTGAAAGTATTGAGAACGTATCAGAAAAAATCAAGAGAAATTGGAGGTATTTCATAATTCATTCATGAACGAGAATCAAAGATAGAGTACCTAGTTCAACTACTATATTCGCGATGGCTATAGTAATCGCGAATATAGCAAACCAGGTGCGCTTCAAAATTTGAGGAATATAAAGAATATTCTGAATGGCCTATCACTCGAAAATTGATAAAAATTTCATTTAATTTTGAGTTGTTCGGGAAGATCAATATCAAGTTCATTCGTGAGGTTTCAATCTATAATTTTGCAATAAGCCAATTATACATTCACAAATAGGTTTTCCGATTTTTATTCTATTCATCATTTTTTGGCTGATGCTCGTGTCCAGGAATCCATCAAGTAAACTTTGACCCGCTAGTTATAATAGTCAAAGTATTATTCTGGGACGTTATAACAGTTAAGAATGGGAAAAAGGATTGTTTTTCCGAAGTTTGATAGCCTAAGAAATTCCCCTAGCTCCGCCACTGAGAATCGCTCGTAAATATAACGCCAATCATTTGCATGACATAGCCTGGCCTTTTCAACGAGATAATTCTTGCCTGGACGCTCCGGTTGGCGGGTCCGCGTTAGCCCTTGAGGGGCCGGATGAAAAAGTTCCGACAATTTTAAGGGCATGCGTTTTTACGGCCCGCCGAGCGTCCCCAATATATAGGGGAAAGTGGTTTTTTTTCCGCCGCGGCTTGTCCTCTTTTTCGGGATAATTGCCTTTCTGTCTTTGGAGTATTCGGGTGTTTTTCCTTGATGTTTTTCTTTGTGGGCTTGTACCCTGCAGAGGTTCAAGATGATTGAGGGGTTGTGCCCCGCGGAGGCCTAAGGGTTTCTTTGTTGTTTTCTTTTAGAGAGACGATGAGTAGGTTGGGAAATGGGGCCATATGACTCTTGTGAGGAAAAAGGCCAGCAGCCCTCGAGGGAGTTTTGAGGATATATTGGCGGATTCTGCTTAAAAATTGCTCCGAGGATTTTTCTGGCTCCAGAAAGCATGCTTTTGAAGAAACATTTTTTTTTAAACGGAATTTAGGAGAGGGCACCTGGGTGTGGCCACCAGGGGGTTGGCGAGAAGAGGGTGGCGTGACACACGGGGCAAAAAACGGTGAGTTGTTTTTGGTGGCTTTTTTTTGCTCGCTTTTTTTACTTTATTTCTTGACCTGATTGTAAGTGGTGTGTGTGTAGGGCCAGCCTGTAGCAACAGCCTAGTGCACAAGTTTTTGAGCATAATTTTTTTAATGGAAATAATTTAAAGAAAAGGAGTGGCTTCTTGGTGTGTGCCGTTTTGGCCTGTTGCTAGGTGCTGTGTCGAGCAGCATGGCTAAAGCGTTTGGACAATGGTTTATGACAATAGGAAAATTGACCGATAAAATCGTTTTATTATTTTTTAATTTTTTTTTGAAAAATGAAAGTGAAGAATGATTTTAGGCATTATTTTTTTGCATCTTAAGTTTTTTTATGAAGTTTTCTTGTTGCCCTATTTGGTTGCCCTTTTTGGGTTCTTATTCCCCGCTCTTTCTTAGTGCTTGGGGGGTGTGTGTGAGGGGGGAGAGAATGTGCTCAGCGAATGCTCTCCGACCGCACCCCCCGCCGGCAGAGCCTGGTGACAGAGCCCAGCTAGATCTGATATCTTGTGCCGATAGGTAGTGCCGTTTTTTAGCGCTCTTGGTTGGTTTAGGACGGGGGTTTGGGTGTAGGGTTTGTGAGTGGGTTCTGTGCTAGTGTTGGGTGTGAGGGCCGGGTCTGAGGAGATGGTGGACGGCGTTGTGGTTTTGCGAGCATTTTTCATGGCCGGTTGGTGGCTGCCAGGCGAGTTCGAGGGGCTTCTCCGGGGGTTTTTTCGAGGGTACGCAGGAGGTAAGGGGGGGTGTTAGCGTGGTGGTGAGGAGTTGGAGTGGGGGTTTTTGGTAGAGTTAGATTTTGTTATGGTTCGTTTTTTTTCAAAGTTAAGTGGGGGCTGTGTGGGGGAGGTTAGTGGGGGCGAGGTGGGGGCGGGCGTAGTGTGTTTGGAGCATTTTGAGTTTAGGGAGTTTGGGTTGGGAGGTTTGGGGAGTTATTTGAGTGATTTTGTTGTTTGTTTTTTTTTTTGTGGGGTATGAGAAAAGAAGCACGAAGTTGTTTGGTGTTTTGTTTTTTGATCGCAGGGACAAGGGGTAAAAGGTGAGAGAGGAGTTGCATTTTGCATGTTGATAGGGTATCTGTTGTGAGTGGTTTCAGATTTTCCATTTGACGGATGGTGGATAGAGGGAAGAGGTTAGCAGTAGTGTTTGGTGCTGTTTGATGGGTGATGTTTCGCGTTGAGACTGGGGGCTGGGAGTTTTTAGTCTTTTTTTTTTTTTTTTTTTTTGATTCTTGGACGGTGGTCTGTGGTATGTTGTTTGTTCCTTCAGCTTGCAATTTGGTTTTTTTTATTAAATTAATTGGAGCGGAGCGACAGGCATGTCGTTTTTTATTTTAAATTAGTATCGTCTCTAGAAATGCAAAGTGGCGTGGCAGGAGAGGAGAAGTCATTTTTTTTTTTTTTTTTTTTTTTAAAACTAGAAGTTGATTTTTTTTTTATTTAATTTTAATTTATTGGGTGGGGCTGCAGGCATGCGCTTTCCTGTCATGTCTAGTCATGAGGTGAATTAAGGTAATTTAATCAGGCATGCAAGGGCAAGTAAACACAATTTGCCCAGTTTTTTTGTGTTTTTTTTTATTTTTTATATTAGGTTGGGTTTCGTTGGGCTGCTTGCCTTTGGATGTCGTTAGTTTTTGCGATTTATTCTTATTAAACATTCTTATTAGGCGTTATTAGGAGTGCGTTGAATTGGGGTAAATCGTTTTTAGAATTTTACGGAATTTTTTCTCCGTTTGTCCCCGCGGGGGTGCCTGGGGGTTTTTGCCTATTTTTTTCTTTAAAAAATATTACAAACTTCTTCTCGGCTTGCCATTGGGAAGGACGTTTTAAAACAAGTTTTTTTTTAGGTTTTTTTTACCGTTTTTTAATCTTGGTTGGTTGTGGTGGGCTGGCGCGGAATTCTTGGCGTTTCTTTTAGGTGGTTCTTTTGTTTTTAACATCGGCATGCTGTAATGGCTCGCGGTAAAATATGATGGTTAGATAGAGAAAGCGCTGCGTTTTTTCCTCTTTTTAGGCCGCGCGGGGGGGGTGCGGCTATGACTATCTTTGATATTTTAGGTTTATTTATCGAGCCTTAAAAAGGCATGCACGAAAAAATGGTGGAACGTCACCTGTCACGACCTCCCGGTCTATTTCGATAGTTCTGGATCTTTGGAAAGATCTCCTTCCAGTCTGAGTCACTTATTAGTCAATACCGAAGTTGTTATATAGTTATCACGATACCTATTTGGTAAGACATGGAGGCAAGGATTATTTTCCCGAAGTATTTTTATGTTTTTTATGTTTCCGTGATTATACAGAATATTTATCGCTCAAGAACTGAATATAAGCCAAGTGAAAACTGCACCAAAGTTATTGTTTTTTGAACGATGTTATATAGTATATTGTTACATGATCGTTTAGGGATGATCATGAGGAATCCAACGATACCAGGTTTGATGATGTTATCTCCAATGACTGCGGAGATATCGCCATTTATATTATCCATAAGCTCAATGAGTGGGAGAGAGAATTGGATTGACCCGCCAGTAAAGTTTCTCTCTCCTACTCGTTGCGCTTATGGATAATATAAATGGCGATATCTCCGCAGTCATTGGAGATAACATCATCAAACCTGGTATCGTTGGATTCCTCATGATCATCCCTAGCCGATCATGTAACAATATACAGGGTGTCCCATTCAAGAATCGAAAGTTGATGTCATTTCCGGAAAAATTGGAAGTTGTTTTTTTCTTTCAGATATGTCGAGAAATGCTGTTCAGTGAGCTTATTCGATGTTCCGAATCTCAAAAATATAGCGAAAAACAAAGGAGAAAACAGGGGTGTACCATGAGTCTGTGACACACGGTATAATACTTTCGTGTTCACGTCGGTACTATTGCTCCAAGTAACAAAGCATGCGTAACGAGCAGATATAAATGGCTGTTTTTTTCTTGAAAATCCCATGCAGCACATCATATTGGCTGAACCTCTATTCCAAATTGGTCCAATAGAGATAAATTTATACGGATTGAAATTGATAAATCTATATTTCAATATCAGGATTTTCACTGGTTCAAAATCGTTGCATAACTCAAACTGCAAGGTGCAATATTGATAACATGTAGGTTTGATAGCTCACTACCATTATGAGAATGGCACTATCATGTAATATTCAATAATATCAGTTCGATAATGAATGATATAAATAACAAAAGATTACCTGAAACTGGTGCAGATGGTGTAAACCTCCATGGAGCAACGCCATCTGCACCACTTTCAGAGCTTTACTTCGTGAGGAGTAGATAGTTCCAAAATATTTGTATTCACAGTTCAGCCAAGTGTCACTGATGAGACCTGGTGGGTCGAAACGGCTTTCTGGCATTGGATTATTAATGCAATCATTTCGAACATGAACATTCTGATAACAAAAGATTAGTTTCGAATATGAAAGCTAAAGATTGGTAGATTGACATCAATTGAATAAATTCACTTTTGCCGATGTTATTTAAAATGTTATACCAATATCGGCCTTATGATATATCCTTCTATTGTTTCGACTCTCCAACCCATATCTTTATGATTTTCTTTTTCTAAAATGGTTTCATACGAAAGGGAAACTCAGTAATGTTCAAAGAACCTCGCGTGAAACAAGGGACAGGAGATACGAATCAACATTAACTTTAAATATTTGAAGTTTGTGAGCCTCTGAAAAAACCTCTTTCGGTAAGGAGCTCCAAAGTTCAGCTGTTCTATAGAGACAAGATACCTCAGCAAGAGACGTTCGACAGGTTTCCACGTCTCCACGCTCACAACAAAGGGGTGGGAATTCTGCACTCGTCGGGTCATTCGTGTTGATACTGCTGAGGGGGGAATGATCGACGACGATTCAGAAGAGCATCAACTATGTGAGCGAGTCCTTGAGAGAAGAATCACTGGCAAAACGGATTGTCTTTCCCTGAATAGAATCAAGAAGTTTCAATGAATGTTTTGGTTCCAAGCGCCATACATGAGGACTATATTCCAAGCCGTATGTGTGCCGTCTAGATCATTAGAAGTTGACGAGGAGTATTTAGAAGGTTGAGTTTGTTTGAAATCATCAATGAAATCCTGTGTTTGGAAATGCTTCATTCGAAAACAACATAAGAAACAAATGGAACCTTAGAATCGAGCATCACTTTTTCACCTCTGAATGAAGAAAGGAATACAAAACTTCTATTAAAAAGTAGCATCAAGTAATTAACAGAAATTGCTGTTGATTTGTGTATATTATTCATAGACGTTTTTTTTACGCTATGAAGTAGACACGATTAAATTTCCACAAAATTTATTGTCTTCGCGAAGACAATAAATTTTGTGGAAATTTAATCGTGTCTACCTTATAGCGTAATAACTATGGATTACCATCAAGTAAAGGCCACCTCAATCCAAAAGACGTTTTTTTTGAAGTAAGAGAGTATCTAAAACAGCTACTTTTCTGTCTATATGGTTCACATAGAAGTAGCTTTCAACACAAAATACTACAGTTTTCCTGTACGAATTTCACAAAAAATTGATTTTATTTGTGTTTCGTGGTTTTGTGAACCCGTTGCTAATGGGAATTGTTCAGGAAACTATAATTACTATATTCCCACCTACGACCTTAATGATTATCCCAATCGAAACTAAACAGTTTCCCTTTAACTTTGAACAACGTGAAAGCTGAATGAAACGAATACCCAACATCAAATCATGTGGATTTCAAATAACGTTCCTATAAATAACCTGAAACCACTGCAGACACGTGTATAATTACATCGTCGGATACAAATTTAATCTAAAAGGGGAAGCCGCTCCGAGGCAATTTTCCTCCTAATATATCTCCATTCAGACCGATTTCCCTCGAAGTGTAATCAACTTCGTTACTCAAAACGAGTTTCATATCTTCACAATTAAAATTCACCCAAACTTCATTGAGGATTTTCTGCAAAGGAATCCGACGAAAAAACGTGATTATTTTTTTCAATCCACCCTCATCATTCCGCTGAAATGTAATTATCCTCCTTTCTCTTTTCCCTCCCTCGTCGTAGTTATAGACTCGGGGCTGTATTTCGCAAAGGGTGAATTTTGTTTGGACCCTTTTAGTCGTAAAGGTAAATGTGTAGGTATAAATCAAATTTGAGTGCCTGTCTGCCCATCTCTGATGGATGATGACTCTTTTCGAGTTCCATTCATCATTCGGTCTCTTCTGGAGTTGTTCTTTCTACGGGAACCCAAGAAAATAATCGAGTCATCAACAACTTTTGATGTGACAAACCTTGACAAGTCAAAAGCAATTTATTTTCCGAAGTATATGTTTCAATACAAAATGAAGCCCAACCTAGGGTGAGTCTCAAACCTGTCCGCTCTGTTAGTCAATCGAAAGCAATTTCAGTTGATCTTAGTTCACTGGGAAGTAGATTGTAAAATTAAGCTGCATTCTATGCCACAATCTACTTATACCACAACATCGACTGGCAATTACTCATAAAAGCTTCCTCACTATGGCGATAAGGCTCTTCAACCATCTACCACCATATGTGAAGAATTTACACATAAATCAGTTCAAAAAAATTACAAAAGGACTGCTTGTTGTTCTCTGCCCTCATGACGTTGGTGAATTTCTCAACTACAAGTTTTGATACTTTGCCTTTTTAATGTGTCTGTTTTGTATTTGTACTTCGTACTTTTATTTTTACTAACCTTGACGATGCTAAATCTATTGTATTGATAATAAGCAAATAAATGGATTGATTGAACTGCAAGTGAAAGAGTGAATTATGTTTTTGAAACTCTAGGACCGATCTGTTTTCAGTGGAAAATGTATAAAAATGGTGATATGTGTATATTTCAGAACACCTTTAGTTTCTATCCTCATAAAATGCCAGGTTTTTGACTAATTTCTTGTATTCCTCAATAGAAAGGAATATTTTACATTACTACAGCAGTTCTTAGTACTAGAATCTGCCCTTCTGCACTCATGTATATAATCACATTGTTCATAATTTTCGTCAGACAAAAATTACAATACTCGAAACTGATTGTTTTTTTTTCAATCTAGTACATTGAACCGCCCTCGATTGTACGTACTCTTATAATTCGTGATCTTAAAAAAACAGGTACAGTTTTCGCGAGTGCAATAAAAATAATTCCAATCCTGATTTTGTTATCCAATTTTTCCATAAAAACTTTGCGCTGATGGAAATTTACCATGTGTATCTTATTCAATGCAGTGTCCAGTCTGGCATCTGTTTACTGTTAGCCTATAATGGGAAACATATAGTATTTTTCACAGTAAATGGTATTGGCTTATTAACTGCAATAAACTACCCGATTTAATCCCATTGTGTAAAAAATCATCTGGTAAAAGATGCAAATGTGCTACAGGGTCGAACTTAAGAAATTTGAATTTTGCATAATGTAGGAGATATACAAGTAATTTATTTAAATGTTACAATTCTATTCTATATTTAGTTCAGTGTCGCTATCGCTATCCTCATCTAAATTAATTATAATTGGCGCAATTGATTTTACAGAAAGGTACGAGTTTTCAACATTTATAACATGACTAACAGAACTTTTCCAACTCTCGGTAGGAATGTCATTCATACAGTTCCTAATTAATTCTACCACACTACCACTTGAAGTCGGAGAAGTATTTTTTCCGCGCACGCTCGATTTAAGTTGGTGCCACATAAGCTCTATGGGATTGAACACGCAGTAGTAGGGAGGTAGTCGTAACACTGTATGTCCCAATTCTTCTGCAATTGTATCACAAACATACGTTTTTTTTAAAGAAAATGACTGCAGCACTTGTAAAAGTTCTTTTTTTGTATAATTTTCCTCAAAATATATGTCATTTGCAGCCATGAAGTTTTGAATCTCCAATTTCGTATTCTTTGAGCCAGGAATTTTTTGCAATTGTCGACTATGATAGCTTGCGTTGTCCATTACTATAACGCTGTTTGGCGGAATGTTGGGTAACAGACAATTTTTAAACCAATCTTCAAAAAGCTCTGCTGTCGTATCTTCGTGATAATCAACACAAGAGTCCTTAATATTTTTGGCAGAAAGCCACATAGCGTTTGGGATCCAACCATTTTCTGATCCTGCGTGTAATATTGTGATTCTCTTATTGGCCGATTTTCAGACCGGTATTTTCTTATTGACGTTATATATTCAGAACGCCAGTTTATTGAACGTGTGGATTCCAGTAGTACTTGTCTCTCGTCAATTTTGCGATATTTAAAGCCCATTGCAGACAGAGCTCGCCAAAGAGTAGTGAGGCCACAGTTGATGTGAGTTTCGTCATTGATGAGCCGCTGATTCAGACTTTCGATTGTAGGGACACGCTGCTCATCGTACATAGTGTATATTTTTCGCCTTATCAAATCTTTTTCCCAGTCATCTAGACTTTTTGTGACACCGGAATCTTTACGCTTTTTTCTTGATTCCATGGAATTTTTAACAATTCGTCTAACTGAAGTAAGAGGCACCTTCGTCAAATTACTGGTTACTTTTGCTGCAGCACCCGCGTTATATCCTTGCTGAAGTAAGGAACTATACACATTTTTTATAATGATTTTCGCGTCACAAGATAAGTGATTCTTTTCTTACGAACCACTGGAAGAAGCACTATTACTTTTTATCCACGGATGCCACATACTGCCAATTCTGTACGTTGGGATACAAAATCTTTGCTATTAATGTCTGTAATGAGAAATGAGTGTTTGCACGCCGTAACACAAGTGAACACTTCCAATGAAATACAAAGACTAAAATGAACAAGAAGTGTAAGCTGTAATCCTCTACAATCCCTCTCTGAGAAACAAAATTACCTGAATCCGGTCCTTTTACATTTATGATGTGCATCTCGGATTTTACAACTTAAGGGTCTAATTGGTTTTATTATAATCCTTCAGTCAATACCATTTATTGTGAAAATTACTATACCTAATAAACCCCATAGAATAGTATACTTGACCCATAATAATTATATATTATACAGTCATGGCAGTTACCCTCGTTTCCTACGAGTGGGATAATCAGGTTTTGGAAGGGTGTAGCTGCAATATAATCTCAACTATCAAGGGTATAATTCCATTTCGAATTAAGAAATCGGAGTTTCATCAATAACACAGATGACACAAGAAATAACACAGTCAAATAGATTGATAGATCTTTGGCTAAATAAAATATGTGAGAGATTACATATTGGTGATATTTTAGATATAAGTGACATTAATTTAGGGCTATGTACGAAATACCTGGGACTTTGCGCTTGCGAAGTACCTGTTACTAGTGGTAATGACTGCAATACGCGATGTGAACAAATCGATCATTTTTGTGGAACTTTTCGGCAACGCTTCAGGCATGGAAGTTAGAAAGGATACCGTGAGCCGTGAAGTTTTGAATTCACTGACGGTTGTTTGACATTCTTCTGTCCGTCATTTATTCCATTGAACATGAAGAACGAACCGTTATTTCGCAATTAATCAAAGTTTTTTTGAGGTTACTGTTGAGTATTCGCGGTTTTTCGCATTATCTCTATAAAACAAAGTGCATAAAAATCCCCTGATAGATAGATAAGAAAAAACAATTCACTTCATATCATCAAACCATTAGTATAAGTTAACATGAAGAAATATCATAAACGAACTAAAGAAGTTTATTCGAAATTTATGGCGGATCTGTGTTACAGAAAACTCTGGATAATAAAATGCTGAGATCATACATTCATATACTGAATACAAACATTGTTGACTGCAGAATTGCTTGACTTCAAACTCAAATTTATTTCATCAGAGATTGAAGACTTCCACGGCCGGCAACTAATGAATTGTTAGGCGCTTCCGGGCTTCTGAGCCGTGGACAATAGGTTTTGAGGCCTGACGTTTCGTCTGCATCTGCGGCAGACATTCTCAAAGGTGATGCGGCAATGGTCGAAGTATCCTTCTCTGCTTTGATCAAAGCCTCGCAGCAGAGAAGGATACTTCGACCATTGCCGCATCGCCTTTGAGAATGTCTGCCGCAGATGCAGACGAAACGTCAGGCCTTAAAACCTGTTGTCCACGGCTCAGAAGCCCGGAAGCACCTAACAATTCGTCGAATTAATTTATTAACAAACCAGACTATGCATATTTGAAAACCAAGACAAATACCCTAATTTGTGAGGGTTACAGAATATCCTGGAATATCAATTTCTGGATATGAAAATTTATTAACTGAATAACGACATATTTTTATTTATATTTCTTATAATCGTGATTTTTCATTTGGGCATTCGGTTATAAAACTCGAAAGTAGGAGAGTTTTGTCCGATTTATCAAGAAGATATCTAGGTTTCCTGAGCATACTTTTAGTTTACGTGTTGTTAGCATGCTACTCCAAGCTGGTGAAGTACATATTTCGGTTTTTATGGACATGCAGTAGGCTGGATACAGACACTATAAGTTTACAATCCTGATGCTGAGTCCAGTCGTTGTATTTTGAGTCATCTTAGGTGGTTTTTATTGTATATGCTATCATAGGAAATAAATAAATTGAAAATCCATAGGAAAAAATAGAAAATTTGAATCTTCCTCAGATTTTCTTCTCATTTTACTCGCGAAATATCAGTATTACAATGAAAATACATAAAAACAAAGTTGTGGGCATGCGATTCGATGACTTATAATTGCAGCCATATCAAAATTGTATAAAACTGGATTCTATTCGAAATGTTTTGTGACTCGAGTTCACTGTTCATTGAACCGGAAACGATTTGTGTGGGAGAAGGAAAGTAGAGTTCGTTCAGTCTATTTCAAAAATAACGTCGAGTGAATTCGAATATACAACGGCAATATGCCACGTTAATTCCAGCACATTGAAAGTATCGTCCTCAATCCTTATATCATAGTTCTCGCATCACAAACAATTGTGTGGATCCGTGAAAGTAAATTTCGTTGGCAACCGGCTTGTAGTCGAAGCACCTACCTATTTCATCAATACCCGCTTCTCGTACGTCGAGAAGGGTATCCCTCTTTAGCGAAAAAGTCCGTCGACGCACCATGTATCCCGATGATTACTTTTGTCGACGAAACGTCAGGTCGACAGAATCGCTTCAAGGTCGAAGCGACGGTCAAATCGTCTCGCGCGTAAAAACTTCAACGAGAAAACGCGATATACGAGTGAACGTCCATGAATGTAACGACGAACGGACAGACACACCAATCAAAACAAATATGGTCGCAAAACGTAACCGGTCCGGCACCGGCAATAAAGCGGCCGAGAAACGCGTGCGTTAGACTATTCAAAGGTTAAACCAGTTCTCGGATTGAATTGCATCACCTGAAACGATGCACGGAGAACAAGGCAATCGATAAAGCGACATGCAGCTCTCGACGTGACGCGGGGGCGGGTCCAGAGAAGGGACACCAGGGTCAATTGAACAATTCAATTGAAATATAACGCAGTGAGAAAAAAATTGATTTGGGTTCGTTTCACTTTCACCAAGAAAACTATTCCAGTTGGGAATGATGCATACATATTTGTGTCATGATTTGTCTGTACTTTCGTCCTTTGAATCATATAATCTACGCTCACACAGCTTTACTTCAATTCCCACAAAAACCTGCGCCCTCAAGAACCCACTTGACAACCCATCTATACATCAGCGCCACCAGAATTTCGATATGCGGAATGTTTGCACCCTCGAATACATTGCTGAGCGGCTCTCGGCACGACTCGTGAATAAAAAAATGCTTTTTGAATCGGCTGATGAGACCTTTTTCAAGTCTTAACAGCTGTCTGGCATTGGATTAGTGAATGCAAACATTTCGAACACCAGAATTCTCATTTCTGCCGGATTCGCATCTAGTCCAGAAAATGAAGCATTTTGGCTCGCAATTTTTTCGTTCACCATGGAAATTTTCACAGAAGGTAGGGAATAGATCAAGGATCATTTTCTATATCATGCCGCTGTACGCTAGAGCCTTGGGGGTGGTTTCCACCCCATCTCGGGGTGGATATTTTTTATTAGGTACGTTTTAACTGTAGGAATCGACGAAAAGAATATATCTAAGAAAAAATGTTTTTCGTAAAAGTAATGTTTTTTGAATTATTCGAAGTTGAAAGTAACTATTTTTGGACGAAAAAATCGACTTTTTTTTAACGTTTTATTGCGAATAACTCTGAAAATATGCATTTTATCAAAAAAAGTGTTGCGAGCCAAATTGTAGCAAAAAAAACAAAAACAATGCATTTGTTATAATTTTTCTACGTTAAATACGAACTGAGACACAGCAAATCAATGCTTAGCTTTTTTCGTCAAATGTATAAATTGGATGATTCAAAGCGAAATAACGAGAAAAATTTGCATTTTTCGAAGAAAGCTCATCATTGAAGTTTTTAATCAGAGCTTTCAAACAGATAAAAAAAATTCTCTAGCATAAAAATTCACCGACTTATGATCAAAATGAGATCGTTGCCTGCTTTTTGCTACGAAAAAAATCTGTGAAAGCAACCCCTAAAGTACCCCCTAATTGAAATCGATCGCCACCCTTCTGTGATTCTCTTTATATATGTACTATCAATACACCCACGAAGTTTGACCAATTTGAGATGCCTAATTTTAGAAAAGTTGGAGTTTGAAGAGAGATAGATTTTTTTCAATTTCATGTTTTCAACCCTTTTCTCAAAAATATCCCCCAGAATAATAAAGATACGAAAAAAACGATGAAGTACTAAATTGTAGCTTCGTTAATGAAAAAAAAATTTCCTGTGTGCAGATTTTTTGTACAGTGAATATTCGGCGAGATATAGCCGTTCAACACCTACATTTACGATCGAACATCACCTTATTCAAGTGCCTCAAACTCTCCCCATTTGAAAATTAAGGGACCTCAAGTAATTTAATTCACATGGTCTTGAAGCTAAAGCATGAAACAGTCATTATTCAACTATTTTTACCCATATTTAGGTTTTTAATGTTGGTTTATAATTTTTGGCAGTAAGGGGTAGTTTTCACCCCTAAAAAACAAAAAGCATACAACGGCACAATATAGAAAATTAACTAGAGGGTGGAATAAGCCTAATCCCAAATCGGTGCTGGACGAAAAAATTGCGGTTTCACGTTTCAGCTTCATTTCCTGGACTAATCCTTCTCTGCGAGTAAACCAAAGACGATTCTCATTTTGCCAAGGGACCATCATTATGGCTTGGCTGTACGATGTGAAGTCTGTTCGAGATCCCCAGCACTTGGTGTGTCTGCAGTTGGAGTCTTTCCTTATCTAGTAAATTGCGTTTTCCACAAGGAAAAACGATGAGATACAAGTACCTCTAGAAAATGTTGAATGGTGGCACTTTCTATCTCGATTTTTGGTAGCGGCGCCAAAATCATCATTTTCTGTAATACATCCAGTGCCTTTTTTATACCATGAGGAAGGTTCAAAACTCAGAACAGCTGAAGAAGCTTCCAATATAGTTATAATGCTGTTTCAGGTTCACTGCTCCATGAATGAAATAATCAACATTTTTTTACTCCACCATCATGAGCATCCCAAATGATATTGAATAATATCATCATATACCTAATATCTCGGCAGAATCTATTCATGATGGAGCATTTGTCATGAAACTCTCTACAAATCCCCTCCTCACACCCACTCTATTCATAAAGGAACAAACTATTCATCTCGTCCAATAACCGAGATTCGCAAACAAAAAACGGAAACTGAACAAACGGCAGGACAAAAGTCTCTTCAAAAGAGAACTAATGACAAAACAACTGAACGCCAGCCCGGCTTTAATTTGCCGAGCACGTTTTCACTGCCAACTGAAGAACATTAAACTTTTCGACTAGAATGTTCATTATATAAAACTGTTTGCTAAAACTCGAAACTTTCCGCATAGAAAAACAAAAGCGGAACCGAGCTTGATAAAGGAGAACGCTGGAAAATAAAATTGTTTCGAAACTGGGACGTTGCTAGAAAGCATAGTTATACATACAGTCTGCATACAAAAGACTCCCTCACGAGATATTAGTCTTTATTGGACCTACTCCATAGAATGGATGCATGAAATTTCAAACTTTGTGAGGAAGATTACGTCGGATCATTTGGTTGCTACTTAATCACATCAACATCTCTCGTGGACAATATTTCGTTTCAGTTGCATGGATAGATAAGATACAGAGTTGTGATATTCAGTGGGATTATTGAAACAGAAAAATTTGCAGCTTCTCTAACTTTGAGTTCTAATTATTAGCGGTCGTCTCTGCGAAAACATCTGTGTTTCCTGTTTCCTGAGTTGAAAACAGAAGTACCCGATTACTATCCAGTAGTTATCAATAGAAACTGGGGGTATGGCTATCACCTGGGGATGGTATACATTGAAATAATTCATCTATCACATAGCGACTGTCGTTCACCAGTTGCTTTCTTCTCTATTTTTCGGAGAACAAAACTTCAAATTTCACCATTCATTTATTATATCAGTAAACAATAAGATAATCATGTCTGGCATAACAAGTTTTATAACTAGGTCTCAGATAGGCAGCGTCCCTAGTTTAGACTCAGTCTTATGCATCTCTTGAAAACCGATTCAAAAAAATAGAAGGGAGGCAGAGAATTCTGTACCTCTTTTCAGTCTCAGTGCACGTTGTTGCGATTTTTCTTGATTTACGAAGAGCATTCGAAACAATTGACCGGAATCTCCTTTTAAAAAAATTACAGTCAATTGGGATTGAAGAGGTTGTGCTAAATTGGTTCGAAGATTATTCAAATGATCGACAACAAGTCACAAAGATTGAAAATGAATTATCCAATCCAGTCACCACAAATTTCGGAGTGCCTCAGGGAAGTGTTCTAGGGCCTTTGTTATTCTTGATTTACATAAATGACATAAACACATACCATACTAGTGATTTTATCAACTTATTTGCTGATGACACGTAACTATCTATAGCACATAAAGACCTGAAAGTAACTATAGATAAGATGAACTCATCTCTGAATCAAATTGAAAATTATTTTTCGGCTAATAAAATCATACAAATAATAACAAATAAATATTGATACTCTTTTTCTGTATGTTGATTGTCAAAAAATTGAATTTGTGAAAGAGTTCAAATATTTGGGTTTCATGTTAGACAGTAGTATGTCTTTTGGTGCACACTTCAATTATATGAATGAAAAGATATAAAAAAAGCTATATTTCACTAGGATTTCACCTTTCCACAAATGCGAAAATAATCGTATATAATATGATAATACAGCCCCATTTTGATTATTGCAGTACGCTGTTATATAGTTTTGACAAAAATAAAATTATGTCGCTGCAAAAATTGCAGAACAGAGGTCTGAGGGTGGTTTTGGGATGCAATCGTTATACAATTATAAGCTTTATGCTCAGTGCATTACAGTGGTTGTCTATTCGTGAAAGGTATCATAGATCAGAAATGATATTCATTTTTAAGATTACCAATCATATGTTACCTTCTTATTTCGAAGAGTTCATCATTTATAGAAATTCCACTCACAATTACAATACTAGACAAATTGACAATAACCACCTGCCACGATGTAGTCTTTCAAACTCTATGGAAATCTTATTGTATGAAGGCCTCATTGTTCCTGTCGGGTTTTTGTCATTTGATTTCTCGTAAAACATAATTGTTTCGAGATGCCATCGACATGTCAGCCCTCTTCACTTTTCAAAGAACGACAGTACAACCGAGCCTTATCCGAAGAATATTTCTTCTCATTTCTCTCATTCATCATTTCCAACCGAGCGCATCACTTGCATTCGATTCCATCCGCAGACGCGAACCAGGTATAATCTCGCAGCATCAATCTCACCATCTATCGCGGCAACCGGTTCGATTCGCAGCATCTCTGATCTGTATGCGTACGGACGTACTCGACAACGCTTATTTCCACGAGATTTATTGCCCCGTAATGGGCGCTTCGCTCCCGTTCGGCCATTAAAAAGTAAAAATGACGGAGAAGAACGGCAAACGGAATCGATGATGCCATGAATTATGCAAGGAGCGAAGCGAAAGGGGAACGAAGGGGGTAGGCGAACCGACTGAATGGAAGAAAATCGCTTTTTATCGGTTTTGTATCATGTATAGCGGCGATTTTTTCTGGTGAACCGAAGAGTAATGTTTCACTTTGCTTTATGCCAACGGCAACCACGTTTCGTTCGGGGCCGTGAGCGGGGTGAGTGGCCGCTTACTGTCCGGGTCGCATAATGACATTCTCTCGTATGAAAGAACGCTACCTTCAAAAAAACATATGTCGATAGACGGAAGACTTTGTCTCATCATTCCACAATAACATTCTCGGCATTCTCTGGCGCATTAGGGTATCACATGCTGAATATGAAGCGTCCTAGAGCAGGATATTCTGTTTTTTGAGTTAATTTCATATACTTCGAGAGATTTTTCCTTCCTGTTATATTGATACATCTTACATACAACATTACTTCTGTGACAGAAGTAATTAAGACTCCAGACTACCTGCATCAATATAAATACGCCTTGAGAAATCGAACTGTTTAGTCATCGGAGATGAATAAGCCTCTGAAGAAGCTGGCCACTCGCGCTAGCGAAACGTCAGGAAGAAATTCCAAAGAACGACGGCCTTCAAGCCCGAAGAGCAGTAGTTATACTAATAACCTCGGCCGCGAAAGCCTCAACCATTTTGTGAAATTTATCAGTTGATAAATTCAATAAAATATTTCGTCTCGTGAAAATTGTCTTAGGGAGTTCTCAGTTGTATCATAATGAGATATCTCCAGTTTTGATTTGATACTGATATCGAACATACTGTATACGTGGCTTTAGTAGTATCATTACCAATTTAGATTTATTCGTTGCTTATTCAGATCACGACTTAACGAATGAAAAACCAGTTTCAATTAGCACGAGCCAAATCAACACGTCTGAAACGGAAAGCTGTCAACGTCATCCATCCACTACCGCAACAATATCGAGCGTTCGCTCACACAAGCATCCCCGGCCATTTTGCCATACTCGACCCACCCCACCACATCACAAGCAAACGAACCTACTATAGAAAGTCGCACCGAGTCCTTACCGCAGATCACCCGGGTATCAGGAACGCACTGTATGATGCACTAGAACCACTTCCGAAAACGCGGCGCCTTCGGCCTCTTCCTGGCCTGGGCCCTCTCAAATCACGCGAGCCACCTCGCGGATATTCTCCTGCGGAATTACCATGGAAATTTTCGGTTGGAAATGGAGCCGTTGTCGGTGTGAGAAACAAAGCTCGGTGGATGGAGACAAAGAAACGCAACGCGATCGCGTCACTTCTGCAGAATATGCAGTATAAACGGCGGAGATTCGCGAGAACGCGAGGCCAGGGCAGGGCAATCGGTAGGGGCGCAGCCGCCTCGTTCGGTGAATCCTGCTCAAATCCTGCCGCCGCCGTCGCCGCCTGACGATCCACTGCTGCTGCAGCGGACGGCCAGATCGGTGACTTTTCTGAATAGCTATTCAATCATGATGATAAGACGAATAAAGTAATTTTCAAGGCTTGAAGAAAAATTTAATTCAGTTCGAAACAATCGTATTTTTTGAGAAAAATTGTTCATGTTACAAAAAAAACCTTTCTTGAAAACAATTATATAATTGGATCACCAAACTAGTCAACTGATAAAGATAACAGTTTATTGAATGGGGAGGATACCTAATCCCGAACAATATACAGGGCGTCCCTCCGGGAACTGCATCGATCAATATATAGAAAACCATAGGTGGGCCGAATTCGAAAATTTGGGAGTTCACTATTGTTGATAAGTGCTATCCGACTAAAATATTTTAAAGATTGTGGCACTTCCGGTTGTACCGGAAGTGGACCCCAACTTCTTTATTTTATATGGGACACCTTGTATATTATCAAGGTTTTAGATTTTACGCATGATTCTGAACATGTTTCATGTATAATGTCCTATACCCAAGTCTAACCGTTTTCGAAATATTTCAAATTTTAAGTTGAACATTGCGTTTGCAGACCGAAAATTTTTTTTTTTATTTCTGGACATGATCATTTATTTTCGATTGTGTATCGATTTATTCATAGGAGAGGACCCAGTTCGGTAGAATTTCGATATAAATTCGATCAGAGTTATACAGGGCGTTCACCAGAAAATGATATAGATCCGGTTGAAAAAATTATTATAAGTCCATTTTTTCAAATGGAAACCCCCCAAATTTTTAGTCTCATTCCATTCGGCATCGAAAATGAAGCTAACTTGGAATAAGGTTATCTATGCCTACACTCAACAGTTTTCGAAATATTGGCGAATTAACAAGTCTCAGTTCCAGAAAATCTCGTATTCTTGAGTTTACTTATTCTTAGTTGGCCATGGCTCCCGCAGTTGCGTTGGAAACAATCAATTGCCACGGAAATGTCATTGTAATCAATCATGCCGGCTCGTTTGAATTATTCGAATGAAGATTACTTAAATCTATTTATTATTTATGGCGAATGTAATAGGGTTATCCCAAGAACATGTGATATATTTGCTATTCGGTATCCGCAGAAGCAGAAGCCCTCACAAAATACTGTTAAACGAATTATAGAAAACTTCAAAAACTTTGGATCCGTCAAAGCAAGAGTGCAGAGAAAAAAGCCAATTGTTGATAATGAAGATATTGAAATTGCCATTTTGGGATATTTTGCTGCATATCCAACAATATCTTTGAGACAAGTTGCAAGAGAATCAGGATTGTCAAAAAACTCAGTACAGAGAATACTGCGCAAACATAAATTTCACCCATATAAGTTCTCCATAGTTCAGCACCCGAAAGAAAAAAGATTTTCCACCAAGAGTGAGATTTTGTGAATTCGTTTTAACGTGGTCGCAAGGGAACGAATTATTTTTGGATAACATTATATGGACAGACGAAGCTGAATTCACAAAGAATGGTGTCTTCAACCGACATAATTGCCATTATTGGAGTGACTCAAATCAACATGTATTCAGGGAACTGAATTTTCAAGAGTCTTGGCAGTTCAATGTTTATTGTGCGATAAGAAGTGATAGCGTCGTGGCACTGCATTTTTATCAAGAAAACTTAAATGGTAAGTAAAAAACAGGGTAAAGGTAAGCTTATCGGGCTCCTGCGCAAATAAAAACTTCTGCGCAAATAAAAAAAAAGTGATGTTACTTACGTAGTTTTGTCTTCTGAACACGAATCTGATAATATTTTGCGGCGCTCTCTACTACTTTCCGAAATATGGATCTCCAAATATTGAAAATTGACCGTTTTCAAACACGAATTTTTAAGTCAGAACTCACTCAAAGTTTTTCCTTCTTTCGATAGGCCCTTTTTTACACACTAATCAACCCATATTTCACAATTACAAGCTCACAAAAAATCCACCCTTCTTTAGGACAACACATAACCATTAAATCTGGATATTTTTATCATTTTACATGTAGTGGGTTGGTAACTGCGCGCGATAACTATTTAAATTTGATTCTGGGCAGATAACTTCCCCTTCATTTCAATGTTCAATTGTTTAAATTTCGCCATTTTGGTGTTTTATTCAACGTAAATATCATAAACTGAAAATGTTAAAATTCTGCGAATTTCTAATTTTGGTAAACAATAGATTGGCACTTATTAATTTTTTAATTATATTGGGAGTGTTTTTGGGTTCAGTGCAAAGGAAATACATCTGGAAGAAGATAAATTATTGTATCGATGGCAATGAATAGTTAACGCGCGCAGTTACCAACCCACTACATATAAAATGATAAAAATATACAGATTTGATGGTTACCTATGTGTTGTCCTAAAGAAGGGTGGACTTTTTGTTGAAAAAATAATGTTTTTAGTGCTTGTAATTGTGAAATATGGGTTGATTAGTGTGTAAAGGAAGGGCCTATCAAAAGAAAGAAAAACTTTGAGTGATTTTTGACTAAAAATTCGTGTTTGAAAACGGTCAATTTTCAATGTTTGGAGAGCCATATTTCGGAATATAGTAGAGAGCGCCGCAAAATATATTCATATTCGTGTTCAGGAGACAAAACTACGTAAGTAACATCACTTTTTTTTTTATTTGCACAGAAGCCCGATAAACTTACCTTTACCAAAAACAGATGTCAATTTCGAAACAAGAATGGGATGTGATGTACTTTTTTTTGCAGGTGAAGGATATTTGAATATTTTGCATGATTTCGAAAATGAGTACTTGGACACTTTACCAATTGCTGACCATAGAAACCTATTTTATCAACATGACGGGGCACCTCCGCATAATGGTCACTTAGTCAATACTTGTTTACAAGAATTGTTTCATGGCCGGTGGATAGCCAACAATGGACCATTTCTTTGGCCGCTCCGCTCTCCAGATTTGTCAGTGCTCGATTTTTTCATTTGGGGTACAATTAAAAATCAAGTCTATGAAACTCAATTGACTTCCATGGAAGATTGTATGCAACGAGTGAGGAATTCATTTGAGAATCTCAGACCCGATTCAATAAGAAAAGCGACACATCAAGAATTATTAGTGAGATGTGAAAAATGTTTGGAAGTTGAAGGGCGCCAATTTGAACATTTACTGACCAAATAATTTTTAAATACCTCTCAATATCGTTAATTGTTCTCTTCTCTTTTATTCGAATTGTTTTAGAATTTCTTTATCTAAATTTTTGTATCAGCAGAGATGGAATGTTTTTGAAGTTTTCTATAGTTCGTTTAACAGTGTTTTGTGAGGGCTTCTGCTTCTGCGGATACCGAATAGCAAATATATCACATGTTCTTGAGATAACCCTATTACATTCGCCATAAATAATAAATAGATTTAAGTAATCTTCATTCGAATAATTCAAACGAGCCGGCATGATTGATTACAATGACATTTCCGTGGCAATTGATTGTTTCCAACGCAACTGCGGGAGCCATGGCCAACTAAGAATAAGTAAACTCAAGAATACGAGATTTTCTGGAACTGAGACTTGTTAATTCGCCAATATTTCGAAAACTGTTGAGTGTAGGCATAGATAACCTAGATAACCTTATTCAAAGTTAGCGCCATTTTCGATGCCGAATGGAATGAGACTAAAAATTTGGGGGGTTTCCATTTGAAAAAATGAACTTATAATAATTTTTTCAACCGGATCTATATCATTTTCTGGTGAACGCCCTGTATAACTCTGATCGAATTTATATCGAAATTCTACTGAACTGGGTCCTCTCCTATGAATAAATCGATACACAATCGAAAATAAATGATCATGTCCAGAAATAAAAAAAAATATTTTTCGGTCTGCAAACGCAATTTTCAACTTAAAATTTGAAATATTTCGAAAACGGTTAGACTTGGGTATAGGACATTATACATGAAACATGTTCAGAATCATGCGTAAAATCTAAAAACCTTGATAATATACAGGGTGTCCCATATAAAATAACGAAGATGGGGTCCACTTCCGGTACAACCGGAAGTGCCACAATCTTTAAAATATTTTAGTCGGATAACACTTATCAACAATAGTGACCTCCCAAATTTTCAAATTCGGCCCACCTATGGTTTTCTATATATTGATCGATGCAGTTCCCGGAGGGACGCCCTGTATTGATGCAATAACAAAAGAAAAAGTTTTAAAAATATGAACAATATCGAAAAAGTATCTAACTTCGACTCATATATTCTACTTGAATCAAATTGTGATTTATTCATATTTTATTCACAAAATCAACCGATAACGAATACTCGAATTCGTTAAGCGAACTAGCACGTTCAATTTTACTTGAAGATTATTGTACTCAATTCCTAATGGAATATGGAGTTTATTCTGTTGCTATAACTGGTTCATGTGGCATACATATTTCCATTTATTCTAGAAGGATAATCATTGTGGATTTGGTTTAGCAAAATAAATTCATTGAATGTTTATCCAATCCATTTTGGCACAGAACTAATGACGTAAATGCCCAGCCATCTCTTCGAAGTATAGTAATATAAAAAAACACCTATTCTGTCTTCACTGTTTTGAAATGTATGCGTAGTAGGTGTTTTTTTTTTCGTCATGGTCTGCACTACCAATGAGCAACTGGAAAAGTATCTGAGTTTGTGCCAGGATGGATTGGATAAGCTGTACTTTCTTCAATATGTGTATCAAAATGTGGTCCAGACTATATACAGTGAGATTCAGAAATTTCCACCGTATGGTAAACTTTTTTATTATCGATTTGTCAGAAAATTTTATTCTTCATAAACATTGGTGTAATGCAGAATACTTGCATATGAGTTGTCAAATTGTCAAATTTCCGAACATTCTACAGGGTAGAACGAAAGATAGGAATTTCGATCAAAATTCTATCTTTCCTTCTCCCCTGTGCACTGTTCGGAAATTTGAAAATTTGACAACTCATATGCAATTATTATGCCATACACCAATTTTTATGAGGAATAAAATTTTCTGGCAAATCGATAATAAATTGTTTTTCCATATGGCGGAACCCATTATAGGCGTAATCTTCCATTTATGAAACCCTATAAAAAGTATGTTTCATCCGGTAAAAAGATGGGTGAAGGTCCACCTCTATTCCGTCTCTTGGACTAAAAACATTTTAGACAAATTATCAGTTCGCGTAACCTAAAACGTTTCTTGCAGTTCAATTTTATAATGTTCAATTTGATGTTTTTAAAAATTGAAGTGTTAGTGACTGGAAACATTGATATGTTATGAATAAATTTTGAGATCCACAATAGGTATCTACTGGACCTATAATTGCTCAATTGTCCTTTTCAACTTTTTGAAAACATTGTCATTTCTGGAACCAGAATTATAAGCGTAGGTAATAGATATTTATGTTTGTATTGAGTGCGTAAAATGGGTGTTTTCAATGGCACATAAGAGTGCTAATTAGTGGCCGAGACCGCAGATCGAGGTCAAAAGTTCCCTCAAGTGTGCACGAAAACACGAATTTTATACACGAGATGCAAACAACATTTTTTACAACTGTGAATATGAATTTACATCGTCTAAAATATATTGAAAATAAATACTTCCAAGACATCTTGACGTGTTTTTTTGTCCCGATGAGTTATTGCACAATTTCACAGCATCCAGTGATCTTTTTGTGTTATCTTCAAGAAAAGATGATTATGATAGTGGTAGTGATAGCCCATCAGATATATCTGAGAGCGCAAATACAATTGTATTTAATATGTTAGCAGCCAAATCCATAATCCGTTTCAAAATGAGATCCATTATGTTAGTTTTTTCATTACGATACAGATTTTCAACCAAAAGAAACCCACTATTTTTCAACTGAGCATGGTGTGAATCAAAGTTTGTGAAAATCAGTGGTCTCGGTAGTGTAGAGTTTAGCAAGTTCGCCCTTCAAACGGAAGACCGGGGTTCAAATCCCTGCTAGGCCACCGTGCTGCAATTCCGAATTTTCGTTTCAAATTCTCTGTGAAATTGTTTTGAAAATTATACTTTTAGGAAATTCCTTGTTCCACACATTGTGGATTGGTACTGCCTCACTAATCATTGAAAATAAGTTATAACGAAGAAATTTGTGTTATACCAGCGGAAATAATAACACAAGAATTGAGGGAGTAGAGAAACTACAGTACGCAACTCAACGATAAGGCTAATTATTTCCTTATCTTCCTCGTTACGTAATGAACTATTTCATGAAACATTTTTTCTTGCTTCGGATCCGGAAGTACTGTCCCTAGAAAAGTAGAGACTAGACACAGTTTTTCGTGTTTAGTTTCAGGTGAATTGTGAGCAAACAGTCTACATTCTTGATTTGTAGAAGTCTTGCTTCTTTCCAGTATCAAAGATTCCTTCACCTTTTGAAATGTACACGATGAATGATGAATATCCGTTATCTAAGGTTTCTAAGGCTTATGTTGAGATCTGATGAAAAATACTATATTCTCTAACTGGATATATTTCTATTACATTACCTCTACTTTCGTTTACGTATTTAGTATTTTTCTGGTATAAATGACACTTCTACAATTTTCATTCCAGTGGCGCCCTTGGTATCTAGTCTGTTATCATAAAAATCTGCTCAAGGACCACGAGCGCATGCTATCTAGACTTATTTGCCAACAATGAAAAAAAAAACGATTGTTACATAATCGCGCTAATATTCTTCCCCATATTTTCCTCGCCAAACGTAGTCACAATTTGTTTTATATCTAGGTTACGACTGAAGATCGACGAAACATGATGCGGAATTCCAAAGTTGCAACAAATACAAATTCACGCTAACGTTAGCGTAATCGCATTCGTGCCATCTAGAATTGCATACATACACGTCGTCCAGACTTTATCTCGAGGTCGCGCCGCCGAAAACACATAAACTTTGCTCCATAAAGATAAGAAATCTGCCGGCGCGGCACCACTAAAATATACACTTATGAATAGCACCAGAAACACTTCCTCTTTCGCCGATTAAGCGAAATAGTCCGGGGGCTTGTTTAGAACCATGCACTTCTCGGACACTGTAAAGGTCAATAATATTAACGATAACTTGGCGAAAATAATAAAATGATGTCATATCAACTTGGTGGAATATAATGTTAGAAAAACCAAGTTGTCTCTTCTCAAAGGAAGCCGATTTATCTTTATCTAATATTCAGATGCCAAGAGTAACTACTCCCAATGCTAGGAATTACGATCAGTAATAATCCCATGTGAGATCGATGGCAGAAGGTGCTTCTCAGAAGCTTGGATTCCTATTTCGTACGAAAAAATACTTCAGCTTCTAGTGATACGACCTTGTCTTGGAATGCAGTTGTCGTGTATGGGGCTCGGCACCAAAACATTAATTGGAACTTCTGAATTATATTCAGAAAAGAACAATCCGTCTTGTTGTTGATTCTTCGCTCACGCGGCCTACGAACTCATAAATTTATAGTTGATGTCAATTAACACACAATGTTCTTTGAACATTACAAAGCTTCCCTTAAGTGTGAATCTGTATATAAAAAAAGTGATCAAGCTTATCAAAAAGCATGCACGAAATTGTGATGTATTGAATGAGTTCATTATCACACTTTTCGGAAGAGACCGACTTCACAGGAGTCAAAACCAAATGATAACACTGTGCTTCATTTCTGCATAAAAAAAATATTCACGAATTGGTCTATCACCTTTGTTATCAAACCTACTCATCCTTTTCACTATTGTCTCGGTGATCAGATATTTCGCTCTGATTGGTTGTAGTATGTAATAAAACGCCCAAGAAAAAAATATATTTCTACCCTCCTGTCCATTGCCTTGCCATGGGGGTAGATCCTTGAACTCAATGCTAAAGATTGTCCTAGTTCGGGAGAAATTGACAGAAAATGGAAACGCCACAGACCCACTTTCAGTAATTGCAAAAGTGATGACATTAATGAAAAGGCAAGCCCTTTCAATGTAGAGTCTGCTGAAAGAAACTTTTTCTATGTAGTCTTTCACTTCGAGCAAGAACAAGGTTGGAAATATTCAGCAATATTATTTTGATATCCAAAAAAAAGTAGAATATGTAGTTTTGAACTACTAGCATCACTGGAAATAATCGTAAGATTTTTTTTTAATTCTTTATTTAACGTCGGCCTATTTCCGCTACCAAGGCCAATCACCGACGCCGGTGAGCACACTTCCCCCAACCGGAAATTTTGCCGAACCCTCTGGTATTCCAACCAGAGGTAGGGATCTTTAACGAGCCCAACATCCATGGACTCGGGACCGACGGCTTTACGTCCCCTCTGAAAGACGGCATATCCTCAATATATCTTGTGCTCATTGATATATTGTTTGCGAGCTATGATATGCTATTCCGCTGCAGCTGTACGGGCTTTCGACACGGTATTTCCCTGTATGGTCACCCATCCAAGTACTAACCGCGCTCGGCGTTTCCTAACTTCAGATATCGAATGACTGTCAGTGAACCTGAAGAGCTGGGCCATGCCCTTAATCGTAACATGTGACCATCTCAAATAACTGTAACAATAATTGTTTTCTACACCCAATGCAGAAAAAGTACTACTGATTTCTTAATTCGTATTTGTTAAAGAATTATTACAAAAATAACAATCAAACATGGAAATTACCCAGATCATCGAGTTGGAAATAGCAGACAGTCCTTTGAGTCACGAGGACAATGAGATTGCAGATATCCAGTTGCAGTAAAACCATAACATCACTGGGAATCAATACAAAAATAATCCGCAATCGGCCGGCCACAGGACGAGAAGAAGTGAATGATGCCAATCTCAACAAAAAAATTACCCCGAGGGAAGAAATATTAGATTTCTCATACATTAGGAAAACACATTCCCACTCTGGCTACCGGCCTATAATTAATTACATCAACAGAAATGTAGCCCGCCCGAAATAGAAATCGCTTTGTGTATGCTCTGTTAACGTCTTGGTTGATTATCGCGTCCGCTCGATTGTTTGTTATTGTTCGAACATTGCCCGCCTGCCGAAATGATTGATTCCGATTTTTCATTTATTTCGGTGGCGTAGTTTTCCTAATGTTGGTCAATGTTTGTGCAAAAGGATTATGGTGTTTCTGAAACCAGAGCTCATGGATTAATGAACGCTTACTGGAGTGTGGAGGAGGTTCTCATACGTGTCTGTTTTATGAACGTTCAAATAGCCTTCTGAATAGATACGAGGTGAAAAGTTGAAAAAAAAAAAACAAGAGATGGTGGAAATAATTGAAAGGTATTTTCGAACCTCGGGAAAATAGCTCGACTTTTGCCGATCCCTGTAAGAGAATATACTGCTATTCTGAATTGTCGTCAACCGTTCCACTCTCGACAGTATAAACACGAATGACCCGGCGAGTGCAGAATTCCCACCCCTTTATTGTGAGCTTGGAGCCCTGACCAACCTCTATTGCTCAGAGATCTTTTTTCAATCGATCATCGCTGAACTTTGGGGCTTCCTACTGGGGAAGGTTTTTTCGAATTGTTATCTATCAATCCACCTTTGGCAATATCTACACGGATGACTCGACGAGTACAGAATTCCCACCCCTTTGTTGTGAATTTGGAAACCTGTCGAACCTCTCTTGCTGAGGGATCTTTTTTTAATAGAACAGCTGAGCTTTGGAACTACTTGCCAAGAGAGGTTTTTCCTGAGGCTCTAAAACTTCAAAAATGCAAAGTTATTATAAATTCGTATCTCCTGTCCCTTGATTCAGGTGGTGTTCTTTGAAGTCAAGCCCTGTGCTTGACTTTCATGTGAATCTGAATACATCCAAGAAGGAAACCATATAGACTTCCGCATTACCATCTACTCATACTATTCAAAAGGTTGCGAAATAACAATCATGATGGAGCTTTTTGAATATTTCGAACGTTCAGGAGTAGTCAATTCCTGACAATTTGGTTTCTCATCACGTGAGGTCAACTAGTGATTTGATCAAAATGCACGAGCTCGTAAGTGAAATAATGCGACAACAATGTTTTTACTGCTATCTTCCGGTTACAACACTACCAATACAGGCGGCAGTTCAAGCAAGTATCCGCTAGTAAATAACTACTATCTTTGGTGTATTATAAGGATTTCATGCAAGTACAGTGAATCCAACAGAAGAAACCACAAGACCATTGGAAGTGAGAATGTGTGAACACAGGAAGAAAACACAACAAGGAGAAACCACGAAATCGAGAATAGCGGAGCAGTTTTGGACAAACCAACATAGCATTAAACAGTCTGAAGCCGAGGTTATACACAGGGAGGAGCACTGGTACAAGAAAATTAAGAAAGCTGCCTATATTCCAACAAGGCTAAATTCAGTAAAACCAGCTTAGAATGTACTGAAAGCACCAACCAACTTCGGTTCGACGAACAAGAACCTGCGGCAATTTATCATCCATTTCCCGCTGAAACCAATCAACGCGCCATATAAGTAGCACCCCTCTTACACCACCATGTGGAATTCGAGCCTTTATAACCAACCATAATGATTTTTTTACGAGTAACCCGGTTACAAAAATTGGTAACCGTCGAGTTATAGCCCCCACTACTCAAAATATATGGTGATGTTATATTTTAAATGAGAAAAAATGTGATTAAGTAGTTATTGTTTACTGTTCATTGTGAAAGTTTTATATATATGGAAATATTAAAATATCTTGTTTTTTTTTGGAATTTTTTTTGGAAAGCGACAATAATTTATATTTTCAAATTTTCAATTTGGATAATGATTGGGATTTACGATTACTAATAGGGAAAACAGTAAAACTCATCTAAGGAGGCCAGTAAATCAGATCATAATATTTGGTTGAACCAGTATCATAAAAATATGTTTTTCCAACTGTTTCGAATAAAAAAAATACTCTCAGTCAGTTGCAAGTTAAATTTGAACCAATTGTATTTTCAGCAGTAAAAAGATCATTTCTCAGGTGGAATTATAATATTTTTATTCTTTTAATTCAAAGTTTTCTACCTAACCTAATCAATAAAGTTCAGTGTACTTTCACGACTCAACATATTTTAAGTAATGGAATAATAAAGGCGCAAAAATGAACTGAATAAGAAATAATAATCAACGCACATCATCGAATAAAGGGTAAACAAGTATTTTTGCAGTAAGTTTTCATTCGACTCTTTAGTATTTCCAGCCAAATATGACCCGCACATGTGAGCAATAGTCTCCAAAAAAAAACAATGAATAATTAATTCAAACAATCCTATCGAATTCATTGGATCTTTCATTTCCAGAATAATTTCTTCTCGAAACAAAAAGTTTTATTGAACTCAATTATACAATGATTCTACTGTCTTTGATCTTCAAGATGTTAGGGCTCTCTTCTCATCCTCATTTTCCCAAATCCCAGGTGAACAACAGAGTGTATGACCACAATTAATCCAAAAAAAGATCCCTTCGGGACCCACTTTATCATCCATTTGTCTTCCAAATGTTTTCCTGGGCCCTTCGAGAATCTACCTGTTATAAAAAGGGCCTTGACCCTTGTCACGATTTGAAAAATCACCGACGTTCCGGTCTAAAGGGATGGATAAATGTAGGGTTATAATAGACCCTTCCCATATTCCCAAGATTGAGGTTTCGGTCGAGGGTGTTGTAAAGCAAGGTCTCTATTTAGATATTTATAATTGTATAAATTGGGGTTGATGTTTTTGGAGTGGTTATAAGAGATAATTATTCTCGAAAACAGGTGAGGAGTAACTAACTGGCAATACTGGCGCTAGGATAAGGACTACAGATAAATATGGAGGGTGTTTCGAGGCTGGTTAGTCAACTTGAAGCACTCTCGGAAGATGAAGAAATGGTTAAGCACAGGAAATCGAAGTATTTCTTTGTTGAAGATGGATTTTCATTGAGTACAATCCACTTTAATTCCATGGAAAATTTCCGTCACATTTGTTTGTGCTTTTCATTTCGCCCTGGTGGTATTGTTTTATTGTTCGAATTCAATAGTTATCAAACTGATTTTCAAAAATTTCATGTACTATACTGATTCATGACACTACGACATTATATAAATTGAATGAAAGTTCATTGTTGCGGATCGCTTTTGTTTCATCTCCAAAATTATATTTTTCGCGAAACAGAACATCGATACGGCCCTCACAAGGAGTGCGACCTTGAACGTGAGTGTCGTGAACTCAAAATGGCAGTACGCCTGAGTGCTGGTTGATGACAGGTTGTCGCTAATGCTATAAATTATTTTGATATCAAACTGTGCCAAAATCCGCTTGGATTATTGCATTGTGTTTATATGAACGTGTTCGACTGTTTTCTGTGCTGCTTTCCAAACGACCATCAAGAAGGGGCCCTTTCATCAAAGGAACCGAGGAAATCAAGGTGAATCGTCGATTCGATGTTTCTCGAATTGCCTGTTCTGATACGTCCACTTTTCTCACAAGGAAATTGAGTTTTCGTTCGCTACATTCATGCTCGTTTTGAATTTCCATCAGCTTCCATTCATAAAGTCCTTCGAACATAATATCGTTAAATGAAATACACGAAACATTTTTGAAATCCAACAATGAATAACTGAGAAATAGAATATTTGAGTCCATGCAACAGAAAAACTGTTTTGGATACCTTTATTATTGATAACGAAACGAAAGTAATAAAAATTATGAAACAACAAAGATAAATTGGCGCTCCGGGGCGACTTGATTGATTCCAGTGGTGCACTTGCTTTTTCAGCTGAAGGAAAACCCGAAAAAATCTGCAGCACCACTTCATCTGCCAATATTTTCTCTTTCATAGAATCAAATATAGGGTGTCTCCTGAGACTTCAATGAATTCAAGATATCGCCAGAAAATTTTGTGACACAACTATCGCCAAACTTAATACCAGTCCGTTTCGTCTTTGACCAATGAGAAATAATAACCAGATTCAACGCCAGAACACAGATGACTGCATGCAGATTATAATTGTGGACTGGTTACCAGTCACATCGGAAACAGCTAGTTGAAGTTCCAGAAAGTCAGAAATGTTTTTGCAACCTATTGAACATGTACTACAACGTAAACAATGAAAAATATCTACAAACACAAGACGAGATACCTACCTATGAATTAAAGCAAGATAAATAAGCAAGGTTGGGCGTAGTTACAAACATCCTGTAAAGTGTTTCTGGTCTGGATGATAATTTTTTTATCCAAAATCGTTTTGATTACGATTCCAGTAGGTTGTGCATGGTTCGAAAAAGGTGAATTTGCCTAATTTACGAGGGCGTCTTTTGAAGCTCTACATGTAGAGGAAGGAAGATGTAACAGGTGTGATGGATGTGAAAAACACTGTATACAAAACGCAAATAACTCGTTAACCTTCGATTACAGAAACCGGTATTGTGGTTAAGTAATACATCTTAAGCCTTCACAAAATTCTATCAAGTTCAGTGAAAGGAACCAAAGTCGTGTGCGATCTTTATACAGAGTTGCCAGAGTAGTATTGGATACCGGAACAATTATACTTCTTCTAAAATAAATATCAATTGCAAAACACAGTTATGTGAGGAGTTGTCAATATTTAATATATGGGCAAAGAACTCATGGCAATTTGAGAAAAAACAATAATGTTTACTCATCGTATGGAATTCTGGTGAATATCACAGGAACCGTCAGTCCACACACACTCCACATGTCGGTAGGGGTCCGGAATGAGCTTTAATGTTCTGCATTTGATAATTGGTACACTAAGCATGAACTGAATTTTGTTTTTTCTCATAATCATTTGTTTGTACGAACAACAATTTTCTGGGAAATAGTTGGCAAGATAGATCGTAACTTTCGCATTCGTGTTCTGTTCGGTAAGTCTTTTCCTCATGAAGAGAAATAATAAAGAGAAATAATCACCATCAATTACTTCAAAAATGAAAAATACACATAAACGGTTCCGGACGGCTTGTTTTGCTAAAATACAATAATAATATTGTTTCCCAAATTACATTTCGAAAAAGTAACATTTTGTATAACGAACGCGATTCGTGAATTTGAGACCTAGGTGAGCTCTATACAAGATTTGATTCCCATACAGTTTTTAGAAAATGATATTTTTTTTCCTGAAAGTGATTTTATTTTCGAAATGGTCTCTCATTTTGTGAAATATCTTCTCGCATCTTACGTCAAATATTTAATGAAATGAAGTTGTATAAAATTTATTTACCTTTCATTTGAGACCTTATTGGTTCCTCTACCTAACAGAATGATCGGACCTTTTGAAAGCACGAATGTTCACTTTTGCTCAGAGCGTGATCACATCGTGGCCTGCCAGAATCTGCAATGGTATTGGTCAAAAGGCCATAAATTGCCATGAAGGCTCCTCGCTGTTTTCACGGAGATTCAGTGCGATCAATTGTGTTATTTGAATTGCATTTTTAAGAATCCCTACATTGTAATTTCAATATTGTGTTTTATTCAAATCCTTATCACAATAACAATTTTATCCTCAATGCGACCCTGGTAAAAAATTACGTGCACCTGATTTTGTTTACATATACTGAACATTGGATTGGAATGAACTATAGTGCCGAATTTGAACATTACATGTTGTTAATTTCCGCCCATAGTGGAAAGTGACATATTATGTCAGATAAAAAATTCTCTGCTTATGTCAAGAAATTCTACTATAATTTCAAATGTGAACCCTGAGTTGCCATGGTAACGCCAAATGAATAGGTGTGTTAAAAACTGTTGGTGTGGAATTTTCAAACTAATTTTCTCACCAAACCGTGTATTCTAGCCGGAGATATATTTCTAGAAGAAATAAGAAAGTATGAAAGTATTTCTTGGCACAAAATAGAGTATCAATATTTCAAGAATCCCTTCCGGCAAATGGTTCGAAGTTTTCCATGCAAGATCGTAAAATAGACGATTTGATACATTTCCTAGATTCTCAAACATTTTTTGAAGCTCTGTCAACACTGCCCAACGTCTTTCATCGAGACCGCGTAGTTCCCACTCTATTGATTCGACTGAAAATGTGCCTAGAGAATTAATTAAGGCAAATACCTACAAGGAATAAACATTTCATATAGTTGTGTGATGAGATAATCAGTACTTCGAAAATATGAACCAGCCAGAGCGATATTCCAAAAACAACAGCTTTCAAGCAGGAGAGACAACCCACCTCATCAATAGATACTTGAATCCAACAATATGGAATCAAGGAGATTCTATAGTGGAAATAGGCTGCGGCGATGGAAAATACACTGTGGAAAAATTTCTATCGCAACTACCAGATAACATCCAACGCTACGTCGCATCTGATATTTCAGAAAATATGGTGGATTTCGCGAGACTAAAGTACACCAAGAAACAATACCCCAAGGTAGAGTTCATAACTCTGGATTGTCAAACAGAATCCATTCCCGCTAATCTAATGGCTCAATTCGACTATGTCGTATCTTTCAACTGTTTCCATTGGTTCAATAATGCCAGGTGAGTGAAAACGCAAATGATTCTCCGGTATTCTGGTATCTTCAAAACCAAATGCTTTGTTTTTGTAAATGACGGTAATAACTCAACACCCTGTACGCCATGTTGATTCAACGAGATTAATGTAGGAACTTGAGTAGGACTTCCCATCATCTTTCATTACAGTGCGGCCGTAAAGGATGGAACGAACTCATTTCCTGCTGAATGTACCATATCCTTGAAAAATCCATATCTTGTGAAAATATCAATATGAACACTTTATATTCTGGTTGATAAAACATCTCAGTGGCCTACTAACCACACACTAACTACTACTCTAGATGATTTATCCAAATTTTTTAATGTTTTTGTGCCATTCATTCAAGCGATTCTCTGATGATTTTCAATTATAGACAATTATTGAGGTCGTTCCATAATCACGACAAATCCCAAATATAAGAAATTTTAGAACTGAATTACCCCAATATGTACATGATATTGGGTTTATTTCCTCTGCCAAATTCACTTTTTTCATGATCAACTGACTCTTCAATGATGATATTAACATTATGTATTTTCCAGAGAAGTGTTTGGAAGAGCTGATGTTTGTTTTTTTTTGTCTTCAAATTGGTGTAGAGTACAAAATTTTTAAAAAAGAAGTATTAACAAAAATTAGTAAAAACTCTCTGTCGGTATTATTCATATTCTCATTCCCCCACAATCTTTTCAGAAATCATCAAACTGATAATTGTTGGTACCATTATTGTGGCCAGGATGCTAACTACCTCCTAATAACATTAACATGAATATTATTCATTACAGAAGAGCCGTTGAAAATATTTTCAAAATGTTGAAGCCAGGAGGAAAAGTAGTTGCTACATTCTTTGATGTGAATCCATTGAGCGAAATCTTTCTCAATTTATCGAAACATCCTGAATGGAAAGTATATGGTCACGAGGGATATATTTCGAATTTCTTCTGTAGCAACTACCCCGAAGGGAGCTGGGAGAAAGTATTTCTAGAAGCAGGCTTTGTGAATATTAGGAAATTTGGAGAACACAGAACAGCAGCGTTTCACGATGGGTTCGAAGGTATGCCTTATTGGAAAAACGTTTCGTGGTTCAGATCTTGATAAAATTTCCAGCAGAAATCGATTTGGGTTTGGGTTAAGGATAGCCACGCATTGACGCTTGTTTGAAGAAACATAATTCTGTCATAATTATTGAAAATGCTGCGGAAAACACGTACAAAACATTTTAGTCGAAATTGGTACAAAAACTGATACATATTATTCAATATTTCAAAATCGCATTCGTATATCAGGTAGAGTTAACAACATTAGCGACTTCATGGTATGTGTGTTTTGGTTCAGTAGCTTCACTATCATTTAGAATAAAACAATCATAAGCGCATTTTAAATTCATTTTCCGTGTTCTGTGATTCCACATTTCTTTCAGATTTTTTCAAAGCTCTGAATCCAATATACATGAAGATTCCTGACGATCGGAAGGAAGCCTACTTGAGCGATTACCTCGAAGAAGTGAAGAGAGGAAAAGCTTTTTCTAGAAGCCAAGACGAAAAAACAGGAAAAAGTGGAGTGAAAGCGAACTACAAGATAATGTTTTTTAGAGCTTCAAAACCACTGACTCAGTGACAAAATATTCGTAATCTATCGTTTCATTCTGATGATTTAACTATTTTCTGATGAAATACTCATGGAAAAAATAGTTTATTGTATACTATCAGTATAACAGTAATTGCTCTTCGATTCTATTCTACGGTTGCATTTATGTACCACTTGATTCACTGTGTTGTATGTGATTATTATGATTTTCTTTACCCAAATTCATGTGGAATCTCAAGATGCTCTTTTAGTTGATGAATCTTTTTTCAAAGTACCTCTGTTTGTTGTTCTAGATTCTAGAGTCTAGAGTATAGATAACTGTACTGTATTTATTAATTTTACATGTAAAAAGACACGTCTCAACTAAATTGGGCAGAATTCTTCTCCACCTTGGATTCAGCAGACACCAGCATTTTGTTTGGCCAGACCTGTGACTACTTTCTTGAGAACGAAGAAGCTGTAAACGAAGCAACGTCGTCGTTCATTTTGCTCCCAATTGTACGTTTTTATTAATAAATGGGTGTATTGCAAAGATTTCTGTTTTGAAAAATAGCTTCGAAAAACCAGAGATAAAACAATAAAGATTGAATCATTGATAATAATATTTTGTAAAATAATGAAATGAAGACTTGAGAAGTTAATGGTGGCACAACCACACTATGTCTCCGTCGACGCTTCACAATTGTTCCAAAATTTCAACTGTATGGTTACAAGCGTTCGCAACGACTTTTTTGAATTGTGGGGGTTCAGGAAACCCATGGCGGTATCCCCGCAATGAATATCTCATGATAATAATATTGAGTATACCTCTTTATACGTTCATAAGAAAAAGTCATCTTTTTTGAGCATATTTGGTGGAAAATGGTTTTCTATAGCAATAAACATCTGCCATTCTACTTCAGTGACTGACAGCAAGGGAGATCCAAAAAGCTCGAACATTACTTTTCAAAACGATTCGATTAAATTCAAACATAAAACCAAAACAGATAAATCGAAATCATTGAGGAAGCCTGTTATTTTGTCATCAAACCACCCTGTTTTTATGTCGTATTATGAAAAAAGAGGAATTAAACTTCCAATGTTTTCATACCACTTATATCATTTGTAACCAACGTTAGTTGCTTAGCAGCATCATAGCGAAAACTTCAAAAATTAACATGAAAACGTATTCATCTACCCATAAGGTGGATTAAAGCAAGCTAACTCAACTCAATTAACCTCAACTAAAGTTGCGAACTTGTCTGAATGCCCTCAATGAATCCTGGTGATTAATTTTTTTGAGTTGATGAGTAGTTATTCACTTATAAGTCAAGTTAGCTTGCTTGAATCCGCCTAAATGCAATCAAACGATATAACCTCACGACCGCATCACACCACGCTTTCATGAACCGAACAGGTGTAACGGTACATCGGGAAACCAACAGAGCGTACCGTCGTTCACAAAAGAAACAAAGACGCAGCAAGGTCAACAACCATTTGTTAAAATAATCTAGTAGCCCTCAGTGATTAGGCGAGGAACGAGCCCGCAACGCTCCTTCTTTCTCTAAAGAGAGTGAGACGGAGTGGTGAAAAGTGTGAGTAATGTAGACCCAAACAAAACGAGTTCAACTTTCTCGGCGCCATTATGCGAGATGCGATTTTAATAACGTAACAATTGAATGCAGGAAATGAGTCAAGGTTTTTTTGGATGCCTGTGACATTGTATACATTGCTTTTATCTCCTACGCTGTCGAATCTGAGGCATTATTTGCCTTATTATAGTTTTTAACGAAGTTGGTTGTTGATATTTGATTGATACATTATTTGCATGGAAAGAACCGAGTAACAACTTGATTTTACTATTCAATAATGATTGTTGAGTAAGGGATGCATGGGTATCTATTTGTACAAAGTCGAGTATCTCGATGCTAGGAATTACGATACGGGCCTGTATTAGAATGTAGGTCTATTGTATGGAGCTCAGCACCAAAACATTAATTGAAACTTCTTGATTCTATTCAGAGAAAGGCAGTTCGTCTTGTTGGCGATTTTTCGCTCACGAATTCACTCACTTCTAATACTAATAACAGAGGTAAAATATCTCATGCACGAACACTCAGTAGTGCTAGTAACCAACCAACACTTAATGCCAGCAACGGACGGCATGATATGTCTCCCAGTGGATTATGCCCTAGCCCATGTCCAAGCCAGTCAATCATTTTAACCATTATTGTCAACGTGACAAATTGTGTTCATAGTTCGAAATCAATGTGAATCGTGGTTGTGTATGGCGATTCTTGAAAAATTGGTGATATTTGAAATACGGTTTTCAAAGTAGAGCGGCTAGAATCCTTTTTTTCAGACAACCGCTGTAATAACTTTTGGAACGAACCCGTCAAGTTATAACAAAGATTAGAAATTTCATAGAACATCAGAAACAATTATCACAGGTCTAAATAGACGTGCGCGTTATAATTGGAGGATGCAAAATGCAAAACTATTTGGAACAACCCGCTACTAAATCAACCTTATCCTTATCTTTTTTTTATACTCCTCAAAACATTCAACTTTTTTTTTTTCTAATTCGAAAAGCGTAAAATTTTACAAGAAATGCGTGTTACTATCGAAACTAGTCAGAGTTCATATTTATCATGCTTTTCTAAAAATAGTAAAAGATTTTTGCAACCTTCACGTTTTTCAAAAATAATTATTTTTCTTCCATTTATGTTTCGCGCACATAGATACTTGTCGACGAGTAAGTTATTTTGAAGTTACAATTTTGGCTGTGCTAAACGTGTAACTTTGACAACATCAACTTCTTTTCCCAATCCGAGTGCTCATTTTGTTATATTATTATACTTTGTTACAGAAAGTAAAGAAAATGTAGGAAATATTTGGATTTTGGAAACAGTATCACCATTCCATTCATTCTTTTGTAATCGATATATTCTATGAGTTTTGTAAAAGTGTGTATGAATGAAATGAATTTATTCCGTACAGAGAATCACAGATTAAGCCCACAGAGTTTCGAAATCCTGAGGGTTGACGTTTATATGGATAACCCCAACCCCATTTCAGAACATGAATGTGTAGTCAAATCAAAAAAATAGTAAATAAATGAAAATTAAACAAAACGGATAAATGGATCAAGGGTTGAATAAACCGTTGTATTTCCTACCTCTGTCAAGTGGAATCTTCAATTGACGCAGTGGCGTTGCTAGGGTAATTGCTACCCGTTGTTCGATGAGCCCTCTGCCCCCTTTACCTCTGAACCCCTAACTTGGTAAACAAAAAATAGATACTTTTATAAATTTCCTCAAGATGCATTTACTTTCATACTCTCTGCCACCCTCTTAGTATAAAAATTGTATATAAGCAATATGATTTCAATTCAAATTCTCCGGAAATGCCGCTCACGAACCATCACCGTGGCAGACAAAGTGACATCATCCCCATTCCTATCACGAAGATTACAGGAATTGCCAAATAGATTACAAACAACGAAAGCTGGCAAAGCTCTCTAAAAGCTCTCGGAATACGCAGGTGTATTGTGTTTTCGTCTGGCCGTTCGACTTCGAAATGTCATTGGCAACGAAGAGAAAAGTGAAAATTAAAGGTCAGCGGCGTCGTGAAGAAGGGGATGAAGGGAACGATACCACCTACCAGCATATCTAAACAGAAGAATTATTATTTTCGACAATAATTACTTGTGGTTCTGGAAATGACACCAAATGAAACTTCTGCAAAAGCGGTAATTAGTGTAGAAAAAAAATTCTTCCGATTAGCACATCAAAATTATAATAAAATAATATTGATAATATAATAATTATGTTATGAATATATTAAAATGATAAGATAATCAAATCCAAACCAGAGTTTGAAATGGATTTTTTGGTGAAAAATAAAGGTTTTGATTGACCGAAGAAAATAATTCAGTGACAAAAAAATTGAGATATCGAATATGAAAAATTAGTCAAAAAAAATTAAATAAGAAAATAAATGAAATGATGTTGTGACAAGAAAATTGAGATATCGAATGTGAAATATTAGTCAAAACTAAAGAAATACTGAAACAGTTGAGTATAATCAACTCAACTTAGTTTCAACATTTATTCATACTATTTCATTCATTTCTACATTCAAATTTTTTGATTTTGATTTTTTTTTCACATTCGATAATTAAATTCATTGTCACAATATTATTTCATTTATTTCTTTATTTTTTTTTTTGAGTTGAACCGTTCAAAGAATAAATGGGGGAAAGAGATGAAATAAAGCCACTGTATATAGTTTATAATGATAATGTTTTTGCTGTCACTCTTTTTTCTTATGCGAAATATGAATGAAATAATATCGAAGTTACTCTGTAAATATTGTTACGATATTTCCTTGGGTTCGATGATCAAAACACCAAACAACACTAAACTTCTTTTATTATAACTCTCAATCACAATACAATACAACACAATCACTTAAATCGCTCCGATAACTTTCCAATGCTCGGTACTAAACTCTCTGTACTGAAAATTTTACACCTTCACACTTCGCAATAACAAAACTCTTTCCACTTAGCTCTACTGAACTCTCGTCACTCAGCTCTGAATAAAACTGCCGTATCACTAACTCCCTGTAATACAACTTCTCTATCCGCGGCGAAGCGAGTCCCGTATTTATATCTGCGTACCTATCGAGAATCTTCTAGAGAAGCCCCGATGACGTGTCTTGAATTCTCCAGGCGGCATTTACGGTTCTTGGAAAATGACGTTCGCTACGATGCGATTCCTCATCTGCGTTTACGATCTCGCCAGGGCCGGCGCTAGGACGTAACAATATTATTTATCAGATACAATTATATGCCTTAAACATTTTATGTCTTTGTCTGTCTCATTTTTTTGAATAATTTTCTGTTAAAAATTTGTTGTAATCAAGACAGCACATTTTTTTGTTTTTTAACTTTGTTATTTGAGCTTTCAACAATGTAGTCTTACACCTTAGAAGTGACAGTAGTAACGTACAAGGAGTTTATGTTTCTACTAATGATCATTCATTTTCGAAGTGTATTTATTTTCGTGTTGAAGTATGTTACAACAAAGAAAAAACAATTGTCATGGGTTCAATATACCGGTTTCTCCAGTTTCTCTGAGAGGATATGTCTTTCCACCAATTTCCTCTGTACAATATACATATAAATTGTTGATGGTTTCTCCAGTTGCAGTAAATGGTAACATTCACGTAGTGAAATCGTCATCGTTTGTTTGAATGTGTTGGCGATATCCCATGTTCCATTGGCTAAATCACGCATCATACGTGGATATATAAAGAAGTTAGGTTTGCGTCCCTGAACTCGAACGTTCCCCAGAGCCAGGCATCGGAAAACAGCGAGTAAACAATTTTTCATTTGATACATTTTCCGAGTTTATTGTTCTCAAAACAAAGGCCGAGATTCAATATCGATTTCCACCGGCTGAATAGGAGTTTCGTGTACCGCAGATAACAAAATAGCTGGGATACGAGGTATAGAATACTTCGCTGTTGGACTGTTATTGTGAGTGATCTCTCCTCCTTTGAAATATTGATTGACTGATTGAAACGTTGATTCACATACGAGTCACTTTTTCTCGCTCAATTCGTATACCAAGCACACGTGAGCACACTAAGGAATCAGATAGCATTTATATGACATTTCTACACAACATAAGGAAATATTGAGGGTTGTTTGTGTTGAAGCTCCACTCACGTGAAAAACATTTCACGCATCAAACCTAGACGAGCACGTTTCTCTTAGAAAAGTGTTCCTTCAACTCTTCATTATTGCCTGAAATCACCGAGTTATCAGTCACTTCATACAATGTTTGGGTATTGGATTTTGAAAATTCACGCCTGTCTATACGCTGATATTACTTTGTTTCTTGAGCGCCTTCGCATATATAAGCACCTACGCTGTCAGAGAAAATAAATGAATTGGTAATTATGATATAGCATACCAGAATGGTTTGAAAATGACGATGATTTTTTTGTTCTGAAAAGGAATATAAAAAATGTCAACAAGTGATCGATATTGCCAACAATTATATGAAAGTGGCTTTCACTGAAACGAAATGAAAAAAGGAATCATTCAGAACGGGAAACAAACACACGAAATGCTGGACCCAAAAACCTACAAACCATGCCCAACAAACCGCAAAGCAGACAGTAATTTTTTACCAGTGATTCGCTAAACATCGGCCGTGAAAGCCTACAATCCATGATTAGTTTAATTGAACAGCGATTATTTTAACAATTGTTATGTGGGGTGAAACTCCTCTCTATACCTGGAAACACGAGCGGCAGAACACCTGAACTAGATGAGATAGATAAAAACTAGTTGAACTACGAATAGGTCATAGTCCTGAATTCCTGAAATTTTCAGAAGTTAACTTTTTTCAATTGATTGAATAATATTGAATGAAAAAAAGTAATGAATGCTTTCAAAACTCTCTTATTTGTTACATATCGCACGTTAACTGAATGCCAATTTCGAATGATATTCGTTCATTACGATTCAAAATACGTTGGATAAACCCTTCAAATCACAAGAAAGATGAGTTTTTTATGACACATTAGAGAGTTATTGCAAAATTGCAGAATGTATACCGTATACTTTATACCTTGGCGCTAGATATCGATGTACGTACTATGCGCGTTATAACAAATTTTGTTTACTATTGCGCATGCGTACATGTTATTTCAACGTATACCGTACACTCCAGATGATGTGCAATAACTCTCTAATAAACTAATTCTTCACTGAACATTTTGTGGAAGTTTTGCAAGCCCAAGATTGTTCTCATGAATAAATATAGCTGAATGATTCGTTGAAGGGCGAGATCAATATAATTTTTGTAGGAACAATTCCGGACAGACGCTTCATTTATCACATATATCTTCTTAATTCATATCAGTGTCGAATAGCCGGAGAAAGACAAGATGTGTGGGAAATCCTCCAAATTTTCACCAAGAAGATTTCTCAGTAAACTCACCTGTTGCGGTGCTTGGGAACTGTGTTGAAGTAAGGCTGACGATCTCGATCTTCTAGGTGTTATGCCAACATTTTCTCCACGCATGATGGATTCCACAACTGCAACAAAACGATGATATCACCTAAGTTAATATTGACAAACAAATACAGTGGTCCAACAAAAAGTATACACCCAGCTATTCTCTTTTGTTTGTAATTCACAGCTCAAATGCTCGGATACGTAGAGTTTGATTGAGAGGGGAACACATTTTGGATAATATCCAATATATATATATATATATATATATATATATATATATATATATATATATATATATGCTGGCTGGAACTTCCGGTTGATCCGCGTCTGGAATGATTTACTTGTCTACGTTTCGGCTCCCATTTCGGAGCCATTTTCAAGACTTAGTGACCTTGCGTCTAGGTCTGAGTTTTCTTACTAGCAGGCTATCATCACTGGAGATCGAGGATTGAAGGTTGGTTGGATTTAAGGGTTCATTAGTAATTATGGCAGGATCAGGGATCGGACGGTCGATGGGAGGTTCGAACGGATTAGTTCCCAAGTCGGAGTGAATAGAAGTATGTCGGACCAAGAGTGGTTTCCAGGTATTGGGGAGTCTTTGAGAATCGTCGCGTTTATTGAGGCAGTTGGGACGTTTTTCGATTTCAATGGCTTCACGGGTAACTCTGGTTTGGAGGGTTTTGGCTGTGGCAATGGTTTTGGTGTTTTTGAAATCTATTTTGTGGCCTGTTTCTAAATGATGTTGGAATAATGCTGAGTTTGTGTCAGAGTTACGGACTGCTAGTTCGTGTTCATATGCTCTACAGGACACTCGTCGGTTGGTCTGGCCGATGTATGTTCTGGGACAGTTAGAGCATGGTATTTCATATATTCCTTGGGTGTCATTGGGGATTGTGTCTTTGGGTGTTCGAAGGTAGGTGGATATTTGGTTGTTAGCTGTGAAAATGGTTTTCAGCTAACAACCAAATATCCACCTACCTTCGAACACCCAAAGACACAATCCCCAATGAAACTCAAGGAATATATGAAATACCATGCTACAAGCCAAAATAATAAAAATTCATCGATAAAGTTTAATGCTTGCAGCTACGTGATGCCTATTATATTCCCCTCTCCACGTTTCTATTTCTCTCTCACTCTTTCTCTATCTATCGCTCTCTCACTCCGTCTCCACTCTGGTTTCTGTTGCTATGATGCCATGACAGTTGATCATACAGACTCGTTGGTGGTATGATATTGTTTACAACGAATATCCAACGTTTTGAAATTTCAAAAATTTAATTGCTTTCAATTATTTTCTCATAATTACAAGTATTCTACTATTTGCATGCTTTTTCCTGAGATTTTCAATTGAGTTCAATGATTTAAATAAAAAAAAATCAAATTGGCAGAATAGGCGAATCCCCCCAGATAATCGTCAGATTATGAGACTGCAACGTCTAGGGCGTAAAGATGAACCATATATATCTTAATCTGACGCGCTTGTGTATTTCAAAATGACGATTTTTTTTTACATTCTAATAACGGCCACGAGTCTGCGTCACATCCAAACCGTCAGATTATTATATAAGAGCTTTTTTTAGGTTCACTTATCATCCTCACAGAAATTCTGACGCGCTCGAATTTTTTTTTTCAACCCTTACGTACGACCACCCCCCTCATGGAAACAATCAGATTAACATACTACATTTTCAACAATATGTTGGACATAGATGATATATGCGCTCGAGTATGTCTGGGCGCTCGAGTTAACATTTTTTTATCATTTTTAACCCTTACGTACGACCACCCCTAGCATGTAAACAATCAGATTAACATACGTACATTTAAAAAAATATGTAGGACATAGATGACATCAATATCAGACGCGCTCGAGAATGTCCATGCAACAGATTTTTTTTACATTTTTGAAGGTCTATAGCCGCTCCCCTCACCGATGAAAAGGTATATATTATATAACATTTTTTTCTTATTATCATCTGAGCTTCGCAACCCAATAGATCTCTATGACGCTCGACTAAATCCCGATTTAGCATCGTGGGCTCTCCTACTATTTTCATATTCCAATAAATCGTTTTGAAATGGAACAAATTCTATTAGAACTTCAAAGTTCTGACAATTATAAACGAATGACGATTCCAAATTTCAAAATATCTAATGGCTTAAACGATTATAATCAAAATATACCTGAACAAAGAAATCACTAGATGCGTAGGTTTTATATAGTAATATGACAATGTACGTCGCACAAAGCGTTTTAGTACGTTCTGGACATAGTTTGGCTGAAAGTTCAGCTATCAACCACTAGATAAAAAATTGAGTACTATGCCTGACTAGCCCCGACGGTGTGAAGAAAGGGTAAAACCCTCCTAAAAAACAACGAAGAACGGGAAGAACACAAACAAGAAAAACACCACAAAAACTACCCAACCAACAAACGAAAAAAAAAAAAAAAACCCCGAGTGAAATTCCCACCAAACCACAACACAACAAAAAACGGTTTACCCCACACAACAAAAAAAAAAAAAAAAAAAAAAACAAACAACCCAAAAAAGATAAGAACCAAAACCAACGAAAAACCACAAACCCAAAACCACAAGGAGTAAAAAAAAAAAAAGACGAAAAAAACACAAACAGTCCAACAGAAGTTTCAAACACCAAAAAAAACCTCCACAAACCCAACACACAAAGAAAAAACCACACGTGTTTGAACACCAAACAACAAAACAAAAAGAAAACCAACCACAAAAAGCACACAAGTAGGAAAGGAGAAAAAGGACAGAAAAACGAAAAGAAAAAAAAAGAAAAAGCCGAAGCACTTTCACACACGAACAGAAAAAAACGAGTCGTTTCCAAAAACACAGACGTTCACACAGTCACCGAAAAAAAAACCGTCGTCAAAAAAGCACCCAAAAAAAAAGAAAACCTTGACCACACAGAAAAAGAACACCGAAAAAACGACCGACAAAGTACAAGTGAATCAAGAAAAACCGACGCCCAAAAAGGATGGAAAAAAAAGGCCAAAACCAGAAACAAAAGAAGGAAAAAAAGAGGTGGGTTCGGCGTGTAGGGGTTTTCAAAAGAAAAAAAGGGATTCGAGTCGTCAGATAACCAGAGCCCAAGCCCGCTATACTAATCTGCCGGTTTGCATAGTAGGGGCAAGCGTGAAAATTAAAAAAAAATCTCGAGCGCGTCCGATTTTCAGAGGGGGTGTTAAGTAGGTTCTAAGGAAGCTCCCATCCAAAAAACTGATCATTTTAATGCGATGCAAATGTGCAGCGAATTTTTGAAAATGCCAAAAAAATCCATCTTTCGAAATACTCGAGAGTGTCAGATTTTCATATGGGGGGTTTATTTTAATGCCCAGAAAGTGTATTTCGTTAAATTTGACGAAAATGTTGGGGGTTCTCTTAGCTGACGACATTATTTTTTTTAATGGGTCATTCATTAATAATGAAGAGAGAATTGATAATAAACATAGTTGGTGAAATTATTGTATTCTCAGACAAAATCAAGAATTTTAAAAATAATATATTTTTCAAGAAAAATTCTATTTTGCATTGTACAGAACATTATTAATCTCTCTCGTCACAGGAGAGCCGGTCGTGTCGTTTCATCCATGATCTCTCCTTGCCGAGTTTCTGTAACGAAAAATTGGAAGAAAATGAAATGAAGTTTCATGTTATTCACGTTCTACGTCTTCAATTCGAAGGATTAGGTTATGTTGGTCGATGTAGCTTTGTTACTGAATTCTTCATTTATAGTTTTGAAGATTTATCAGTAAGCAAAAGGAAGAAATCTGACGAATTTGATAATTATTTTTGTTCAGTTGAGTCATTGAATGAATTTTATGGAAGATTTCAAAAATTATAGTTCAGGCGTTTCCTCGGTGCATTCTACAGTGCCTTCTTCGATGCTCAGAATATATGTTAAGATGACAACATTCTCATGCGCTACAGGTAATTGATTGGCAATGAACCCAGTGAACTCGAATTCGCCGTTTCTCTCAGTCTAGCCGGAGTCTGTTGGTGAGAGGTCTGTGATTATGGATTTATAGGTATTTCAACAAGTTTTTCGGGTGACAAAATCGCTTCCCTGTACTTCCGGTCAAGCGCAAATCGACAGATTTTGTTTTTTTTGTAAGTCCAAATCATCTGTGGGATAAAAAAATATTGATCGCGCTCGAGAATGCCGGTTTAACGATTTTTTTGCAATATAGCTGCCATATAGTTCTGCTGTGTCAAGTCCTTTCTGTCAATTTATTGAAACTGAACTTTGAAACATCAAAATCAACCCCCCATATCTTTTTCTGACGCGCTCGAGTATTTCAGACTATCGATTTTTTTACTAATCTGATCGTCTGCCCTAGGCGCGCGTCACTAGATAAAGGGATTATTCCCCAAAGTTGTCTGATTTGGTCTGAGATATCTCCCATAGCATAGTCTGACGCGCTCGAGTATACCCAAAAAATCGACCATTCGCCTCCCTATCTATAACGGACGTCTTCATTAAAATATGTTGAATTCAGCAATTGATTATATCTGTCAAAGCGAAATGATATCATGCAAACGTTTCGAGAGTCACCTTGAAAAATGGTGACATGAATAATATATAAATGTCACTTTAGACTTTCAGTTATTAGGTGGAAATCAGTTTATTAGGGAAAAATGATAGGATCGCGCAAAAACCGCCGAAATCACCACATGCGTTAAGCACCACCGATCTCAGGCAATAAAAATCACAACCCAACAAAATAATATTATTTTTTTGGGGCCGGTGAATCGTAAACCTATCCTGAATGTTTTTGATGTGCTGATTTCAAAAATGTCTGGCATTTTCTCGCCAATCAATTCTAGTTCTGATGACAGGTAAACATAATGAAATAATGATATCTTTGCAGGTCGAAACCAAAATTTATTAACCTGTGGTAGAATTCCATTATATCCCAAAGTGGAGTTTAAGATTTACGATGCAGAAAAACTCCGAGTCGTCTCCACAATTTAATATTCAAAGGATGTCAGGACGGTGATTCAGTACATGTTTCGAACCTACATAGGTTTATCATCAGCTGAATTAACATTAATTCTACAATAAAGGAAGAACAAAACAACAGATTCTATTTCCAAATTGTTAGTGAATACTAAAGACAAAGTACCTTTTTTCCACAAATCAGGCGTTTACAAAATTTCTTGTTCTCAACCAAATTGTTCTGCTCAATACATTGAACAGAGTGGTAGGAAGATTAAAACCAGAGTTCTGGAACATGTTGAACTTATCGACAGTTCCAGAAACCTACAACTGGATGAATACAACACAAAAAGTTTTTTTGCTAATTATATTCTCAAACAGAACCATATATTTGATATTGACTCAGATCTAGATATTTTACACATATGTCAAAAAGGTACTTTGCACAATCTTCTAGAAATTTTTGAAATCAATTCCGCTGCCAATCACCCTAATGTTGGCTCTCTTGATGAGCAAGTACAATTCGACTGCAGAAAGTTTTTCAATTCCCTTAATTTCAACTGAAATTCCCCTGCCTTGATCTTCCACAAATAATTATTAGGGACTTGGTGTTATGTTGGCTGGATGGTTGGCAACTCTTGTTCATCCCAAGCGTGGATGATAGATGTCAGTGCCAATCATGGCGATTGCGTTCCCTACCATAATGTATCTCAGTTGAACCCAGTATTCAATAATGTTTCACTTTAAATAATTTTGTAACGAGATGGCCTGTATGGGAGGTGTGGGATCTGTTCGCCCGGGACATGACTCGAAATGTCATCTCTTCGATTCTGTTCCGTGTGTGCCAGGCCCTGTGCCGCCTTTCCATGTCATCTCGACAATAGGAAAACATTTTTCTACTGTTGACAGTTCTGTCAGTTGAATCTCCTTCATTCCCAAATCAATTTGTGAACTGTAGCAGTTTTTCAAGTTTTCTTCCATGTGGCTTTTTCTTACTTTACATATTGGGCACAATGGCTTCAAGCCTTCCAATTTTAATACCTCATTTGTGTTAGGGATGTCTTAAATTCCCCTAATCACAAAATTTTTTTCATTATTCTTTTCAATGTATAATTTTTTTTCTGATGCCCATTTAAATTTCACCATGTGAATTTTTTTCATCTCCATGTAAGTAATTTTATACTTCATAGTATCAACTAATATTATATTGTTCTTCCATTATTGTAGAATTGAATGTTAATTCAGCTGATGATGAACCTATGTAGGTTCGAAACATGTACTGAATCACCGTCCTGACACCCTTCGAATATTAAATTGTGGAGATGACTTAGAGTTTTTCTGCATCGCAAAATTTATTATCTGAAGTTGGCATGTATTTACCTCATTTAAGGTTCTTGTTATTGCCCAATATTGTAAAAACCGACCTTTCTATACCTTTTGTATATCTCTGAAGGTTTCAGTTCAGTCTTGAGCCCTTGTAGATGAAGTTGCTTTATTTCTTTGTGTACTTTTTCCTAATATTTAGTTGAAGGCATGGCATACACAAGTAGAAGTTGTTTAAATCAACCAGACGTGTGTTATATAATATGTGATGAATATACTTTCAAAGAAAATAGGAAATGTGTTTTGACTTTGTGAAGAGAGCTTATTTGGCCTATTTTGGCATGTTTGACATTTGATATGTAAAACATTTGCGGCAATGGTCAATTAGAAAGAGGACGTCCTCTAGGTTTGGAGTACCAATAGTTTGGAGGGAACCAAGAAACTATCGCGATGATTGTTATTTTTGTATCGTAAATATCAAGGGTATCAATCGAAACAATAGACATAAATGGACTATCCTGATATATACTCAGAAAGATGGCTTGTATCACCTTCTGAAGAAATACCCATTCCAATATTCAGCAAGCTACCTACACTCTCAGAAGATGATCAAGATATATTAATGTATGATGAAGTTCAGGATTTGCAATCAGAAAAACACGGTGATTTTGAATCAGATACAGCAAATCCCCACGCTTTAATAAACAAAAATTGAATGACCTTATTAGAGACCTGAACCACTCCGAGGAGTTCGCTGAATTACTTGCCTCGAGATTAAATGAAAAAAAATTACTTTATACAGGAGCAAATGTTACCTCTCATCGTAAAAGAGACAGGGAAAATTCTCAAGTGATAAGTGATGAATGTTATTTATGTCTATCCCTACTATTTCATGTCTATATGTAATTAAGATAATTACCTTGCTTAGATTTTTGTTTTTTCAAGGAAGTACCGTGGTAGGAGTAAATAATAAAATAGTATTAAATGTATATAAATTAAAAAATAAGATTAGTTTATTCAAAAAACGCCAATATTACGTATCTCGAAATCTCTATCTGATATACCAAATCTGACAGTTATTATGGATTCTACCAAAAAACAACTCTTACTCTGGCTGTTGGGTTTTGCATTGAAGTATCCGCTATGCTCCTCCAAAAAAAGATTTTCGATAGGTAAAATGTGCTTGGTTCTTGTTCTTGATTCCTTGCATACCATAATGAGAGCATTCTACTAATATTTACGGAATATATTCGGCGTAAGAGCGAAATAATGTTCACACACTGAAAATTTTCGGATTGTGCAGTCTTTCAAAATTCAGAAGTAAGTATACGAGTATTTATAGAAACTGCTGAAGAATAATTCCCACTCTCTTTGAGACACCAAACTCACCTCCATCTCCAATGAGTCGCATCTGTACCAATGCAGGATCCTCATTGTGTTCTTCTAAAACAGTATCATCAGTTAGTGTCAGGTCCTGCAAATGAAAAAAATATCAAAGGTTTCACGATGCACGAGGTCGATTCAGTAGAAATATCAACAAAATACCCATGATACCTTTGAAAAACTATTTATTTATGAAAAAGACGGAGAACTCGATTGTTTGTTCTTTACATGGAGGTGGAAAGCATTGACAACTCGGGAATTTAGGTTCCTGAAATTCTTGATATGTGTAGTTATTCAGATGGCAGCACCTAACACCTTTTACCTTTCAAAGGGAGGTCAGTAGAACGATTGCATAATTTTGCGACTAGAAAAAATGAAAAATCACTGAATTTCAGAATTTTTTGAAAAAATACGTTATCACTGTGATAGCCTTCAAAACAGATATAAAATTCATATTTCTGTATTATGTATCAGGTGTCGAAAAAAGCGCCTAGAACTCTTGTGTAATGGTTATTACATGATCGTTGCATAATATACCATTACAATAAGACTGTTAGAAATGATGTCAGAAGTGCTCAGATGGACGATGTATAAAATTTTTACGTTTTTTGTAAAGTCTGGATATTTTTGATATATATTTTTGTAGATTGACGATGAGAGTCAGTGGCAGATCCACGGGGGGGGTTTTCGAGTCCGGACCCCCCCCATTGGGAAAATCAGAGATTATTTTTTTCAATTTTTATCGGCTCCTAATTTCCAAATTTTGTCAGGGAACGAAAAAATTTCACATGCGCAAAACAAAAAAATAAAATAGAATAAATTTTTTTGCTTTAAAATTGAAGATCTGCAATAATTATTATTACATTCCATTGAAAACTAAAGATGCTACAGGCTACATTTAAACATTAGTGAATTTTCATTTTTCAACAACCAATTTCATCAATTTATTCAATTTAATAATCCTCCAATTCTTAAAAAAATTATTCTCAAGAATTAAAAATAGTACAAGCAAGATCTGGATTGAATGTTACCCAAACAAACAAATTTCGCTTGAAATTTTTGGAGTCACCGATTGTTCTTCCCTTTTTTTTTATGGTTCAGTCGGTTCAGACGCTGGATCAAGCCGAGTAAAATATGAAAATAGAGTCCTCTTCAAGTTGTAGGTTCAAAATGAAATGCTTTTTTATTACTATCAAATTGCAATTTTTCTCGATGACAATTCAAAGGAAATTGACACTTGTCAGGCTTATCGAGGAAAAGTTCGAGAAATTTCTGACAGTGCTGCCACTGGATCCTTTTTGGCGCAGTATTTGAAAAATCAGACTTGTTACATTTGTGATGAGTATTGTGTATACCGGTAACGATTTGAATACACTATGTATGAGTAGAATATGCTGTTGATTAGGATAAATCAACTCGATTCTATTAAAAAAGAGTTAAGTTTCGAACCTACTTTACTTCCTGGCTACACCTTCAAATTTTGCTCAGGTCAATCTCTTTCACCTTTTTTTTGGATCTTGACTAGTTGTTGCTATACGGTAGCTCATAATTTTCTGTTATATATATATATATATATATATATATATATATATATATATAAAACTTAAACTAGTGAATAGTGGGGAATGCAGCAATGTCACAAAAAAAAGACTCTTTTGAGTTGATCCAAGCTTTCGGAACTTTCTTTATTCCATCATCAGGGAACTACAATTAGATTACATTTATATGAAAGATTTTACAATAAGTTGTCTTATCATACTTACACTTAGGTGAGGTTATATGACACGATGTTCAAAAGTAATCATTGATGGAGTGCTCATGGAATGAAGTTGTATTATAAAACCGGGTTAGTAAATGATGTACACAGATGCACATTTACTAACCCGGTTTTATAATACAACTCCATTCCATGAGCACTCCATCAATGATTACTTCTGAACATCGTGTCATATAACCTCACCTAAGTGTAAGTATGATAAGACAACTTATTGTAAAATCTTTCACATAAATGTAATCTAATTGTAGTTCCCTGATGATGGAATAAAAAAAGTTCCGAAAGCTTGGATCAACTTAAAAGAGTCTTTCTTTTGTGACATTGCTGCATTCCCCACTATTCACTAGTTTAATCCCTACCTAGTCAGCAACGACTACCCTCTTCTATATATATATATATATATATATATATATATATATATATATATATATATATATATATATATATATATATATAGATATATATATAGATAATGTTGAGCTATAGACCCCCCCCTGACCTGATCCTGTATCCGCCACTGATGAGAGTGGAACCTTTCTTCAAAAAGTTGGAACTGTTTGCAATTATCAATCACCCTAACACCAAACTAATATAATTTGCTAACATTGAGTGCAAAGAATATCTGATTGGTGTTAGGGTAATTGACTTTCAAGCCGGATAAAGGGTAGCTGAGAGAAGAGGTGGAGGTCACAGACTATTCGAGTTGCTACTCGGATATTGTTTCTGAAATAGCTTCAGTCATAGACAGTTGGAAGAAATGGTCATCAGATCCAACATTTTACTTTTTGTCTGCTAGGAAATTGTTTGACGTTATCTATGATGAATTGGGTTTCTTGGTGGAAAATTATATTTCTAATTTTGTATTATTATTATTATCATTATTCTCAGTTCTGGTTTTCTTAACAAATTGATGAAATATAAGCTGCAGAAACCTATAAGTAAGTAAGTAAGTAAGTTAGTTATTTATAAGTTCGATTGTTCGTTTTTTGAAAATACTTTCACTGTTTCGGACGCCAGCGTTGTAGCGAAACAGTTGATAAAGAAAAACTGACATGACATATCCTGGCCCACAGTATTTACGCTGCTGGTTCGAAATCCAGACCTACGACTATTTTTTTTAATTCAAACTGCCCACTACGTTCGTTAATTATTGTAACCAGAGTCCACGACTCTTTATTTCCCGAGTGGTAAAATTTTCGGAAATAATTGGGTTGACGCCAAATTCCAACCAGGCATTAAAATACGATGAAAAACAGTTCGTAATTGCATACTCTGTTTCGAATTGAATTCGTTCGAGCGCGAGTCGAACTATGAGGAAACTCCCGAGCGACCGAAAGTTTAATGAACCAAAACGGGTTAGTCGATTCTGAACGGGTAGCTGATAGGAAACAAGGGTGAGATAACTATGTTCATCCAACAATTTATGCGGCCAAAGTTTACTTCGGGGGTTTAGTTCATGCAGTTGACTTCGGAAATGAGGAGTTACCAAGAATATCGCTGAATAATCATTTTTTGGCTTTTTTCTCCGAATCAACAAATAGAAATGAGAACTTTAGATTGGGCGTATGATGCATAAACTGATTTGATTTTGTTGGTAGAAGGAACACGAAGTCGTCCCAACTGCCTTAATAAACGCGACGATTCTCAAAGACTCCCCAATACCTGGAAACCACTCTTGGTCCGACATACTTCTATTTACTCCGACTTGGGAACTAATCTGTTCGAACCTCCCATCGACCGTCCGATCCCTGATCCTGCCATAATTACTAATGAACCCTCAAATCCCACCAACCTTCAATCCTCGATCTCCAGTGATGATAGCCAGCTAGTAAGAAAACTCAGACCTAGACGCAAGGTCACTAAGTCTTGAAAATGGCTCCGAAATGGGATATATATATATATATTGAGGTATATTGAGATTTTTGACTATAAAGGCATGAAAATGCCCGAAAACAATGAAATAAATGTGGAGATGAAGTGAAATGAAAAAGAAAAAACAGGATTCGATATATCGCATATGCACAAATTGAAAATGATAGAATTCGACCTTTGCACCCCCTATAAATATAGGCAGCAAATTTTGCTTATTAATCTTATTATTCGCGTATAAAGCTTTGGAAAAAAACAATAACGATTCGGTTCAGAGGATTTGCATTCATCTTAGTATGAGTTTTCATTTCAATTAAATAAATGAATACCAATATATAGTGATTTCTAGAACTTCACTGTCTTAGGCGGAGGTAATAAATATGTTTCAGTCCTAGCGTGGACAATTTTCAATCAGACTATAACATTCATAGAGAGGAGAGATTATAACCAACTGAAGAATAATCGTCTCCAACAAGGCATCTGGATTTTCCATGAATTTCTACGCAGCGCTTGAACCTTTTACGGATTGATTTGTTTCATCTTCAAGTATTTCCTTGATCGGAGTCAGACTGTGAAAGTTCCCCCTAAAAAAAAATCAGCCACTGCCGCCTGGTCAGAAACAATGTGAAGAGAAGAGCTACCAGTTGAAAAACAACCTGTCAAAGTTGAAAGAGATATCGAAGACAACTTTCGAACAATTACCTCACTAAAAATATCCTTCTCTACCCCACAGAGGCCAGAGTGAAAGATTGACTTCTAATTGGCGTAAATAATACACGCTCCTGGCACGATTCCAAAACACATACGAATTTTTAATGCGACCGTCCAAAAGTTTCCCATATATTTAGACGTTCGAAATTAGATTCACTTACGTTTAGCGAGTGAATACAAGAAAATAAACGACCACCGCGATGTATCTCCCTACACTCTCTTTCAGTCTCTGTCTCTCTCGTGCAGTGATTTATTCGACCTAAATTTACTCGACCGAATTCGTCTCCGGGAGTTCCAGACCTTTTCGCTTCACGATCCGTTGCCAATATTTATATTCCCACGACGTTAGGGCTATTTTTTCGGAGAGCGGTTTCGGAATGTTTTACTCTTCTACGAAATATCTAGTGATATAAATCACTTACTTTTCTTTTCACTTCAGAGAGAACTGAGAGATTTATGATCGATAGATAGTACACGAATGGCATGAAATTTTGTCGATTTGATTTGGCATAAACCAATCCTCTACTCACAGGACTGGCGTTTCTCTATTTTTTTTGTCCCACTCAAGACCACCCAAAAGTGGGGGGCAAATTGCCCTGGGAAACAGTGTGAAATGGGTGACATCCAAAGGTGTTTTTGAGCAATTTCGACATTGTGGTCCAATAACATACCAGAAAACATTTGAGCATATAAAATAATGAACTTTAAGGAATATAGTTAATATGAATTACCAGTTGAATCAATGCGTGTTCATGAGCGGCATATGTTGCCATATAAAAAGCCTTAATGAATAATCCTCTCGTTCACAATCAATCAAAAATGTGCTTGTTTCTATCCTACTTTCAGGTTGGAGAGTGTATAATTGTTCACTGAGAAGGATGCGAGAGGAAATATCTTTCCTGATCTTTTCATTTTTCCCAACCCCATCGTCTTTTATTCTGAACGTCATTGTTCGTCAATGTAATTTCACAAACCAAGGTAACCAGCCTGGCGTAATATTATTTACATGAGCTACCACACTATCTCAATACTGAATGTACAAAATAGATATAGGTTCTTACTCTCTTCTTCAGAACCACAATCGTCTTTAAGAGCCGAAGCCTCACTCGGTTTCCGGAAATAAAACGTTACAACTTCATCAGCAATTTTCTGTCAGCATCTATCTGTCGCATTGTTGCCAATCAGGGCCAGTACATTTTCATTATCCAGTCAATATTTCAGTTAGAAACCAAACATTGCCTATTTGCAGCAAACCCTCGAGATGCAAATGAGATTTATGAAATATTTTTTTTGCCAAGCGCATTCATTGATTGAAACGAAACCAAAATATATATAGAGCTACATTATCATAATTTCAACCTCTACGAAGGTGAATACCATTAACCTGAAATGAAAATGGTGATATTCGTTGGAAGCTTCATGAAGTAGTTAATCTTTTTGCAATGCCAATTTGAAAGACAAAATTCATTGAAAGAAATATTAATTTCCTGTCTATTTTATTTCATTATTCCTTTGGTTTTTATCAAGGGTTCATAGCATATTTCTCTCCATAAGTTAAATTGCAAAAATCAGTGGTACATATTTTTTGGTTGAAAATATTGGTTGAAGTGCCTTTCGGACGCCATGGGACATGATGATTTCAATCTATTTGGGGGTTAAATTTACTCCTCACCCCCAAATAACACCACTCAATTTCAACAAACTAGGATGCAGAGGAATTGTTGAAATATTCAGGAGAAAACTATTTCTTCAACAAATGTTGACACCCTGTATCTTGAAAACAAAGCAGTCCCGGAGGGAGCAATGTCTGCATGAACTTCTCGTCTCGGAATCACTCAGAGAAGCGCCCTCGAAGTTTGGCCACGTACTCATATAACACCCTATATAATACTCAACTTTGTCTAGAGGGGTGTTTCACCTCGGAGATCTAGTGTAGTGCCAGCGCTGCGAAACATTCCGTATGCAAAAACAGATGACCTTATTCTGATTGACGATTTGAGTTGAGGAAGACTTAATAAATGATATTGTGGAGGTTGCCGGACGGAATTATGGTCCAGTTTTTTTTTTCCGGCCCTATAATGGTTTCCGATTCCATCGCTGTAGTTGCGAAAAAAAAATGTTATTGACTATTAACACCTGGTTTAGGTAAGGTATAGAAAAAAACGGCATGATCTAATTCAATACAAATTTAATAAAAAAAGTGGTTTACCTATTAATAATTGGTGAAAAATTCATTCAGGTAAGTTTTGACAATCATTGCCGATGCATTTGCAAAAAGCAATACAATTGATTTCGCTTTTTCTACAAGTGCAAAACATTGTCAGGCATTCAGCATTATATTTGCATGGCCTGATCAAAAAATTTGGCATATAGGTGGATTTGCCATTTGCACCGGGTACAAATTTCCATCTCGTCTTTCATAACCGAATTGAAGTAAGTTCGGAGGCCCATGTATTGCAGCCCTTAAGCAATGTAAATACAAAACATCGAAAGTTCTGATAATTTCAAATACATTTGAATTGAATCCCAGCTTAAAAGAGTTTTTTGTCCGATCCTTCAAGCCAAATCCCTCAACAACTACTACTCGATAGCTTATGCCAAAAGTGGATGTTGAGTACGAAAGCATCAGAATCTGCACAAAAAACTTGTTCAGTTTCTCCACGAACAGCAACAAAAATATGGCTGAAAATCCTTCAATCTGCTTCTAGGTGATTGGACTTCAAGTCTAGCAATTCAGAAGACCTATTACCTTGGAGCTTGAAGATTTTTTGGAGTCTTCATATCCACCGGTAATGAAAAGTTCTGTTTCAGCATTGATTTTTTTTGCAGAGGAATTGAACGAGCTGGAGTTTATTTTTCAAACAAGAAAAAAAAACCTTTTGCAGCCAGCTGGGATTTTGGTTGAAGGACTTGAAATGAATATTTGTAGTCCGTTTCAGTTAGTTTCGGTTTAGCAGTGTGTGAGGTGTTCTTTTTTCAAATGATTCATTCAACGTCGGCCTGTTTCCCCTACCAAGGCCAATCATCGACGCCGGTGACCACATTTCCCACAACCAAAAATTTTGCCGAACACTCTGGTATTCCAACCAGAGGTAAGGATCCTTTACGAGTCCAATAACCATGGACTCAGGACCGCCGGCTTTACGTCTCCTCCGAAGGACAGCATATCCTCAATATATCTTGTGTTCATTGATATATTGCCTGCAAGCTATGATATAATACTTTGCTGCAGTTTTATGAGCTTTTGACGCGGTCTTTGTCCGTGAGGTATTCATTCTTTTGTTGATTAACTTTCATGATTGTAACGTGCATAGAATCTTCGCCACTTAATGTCCCCTTGAAAGTCATTTTCACAGTGTCTAAGATTGTTCAACAGTGTAGAATATGTTTCGATTCAGTTAGGTAGGTGGTGATATAAGAATTTCATCACACAACTTGTCCTTTGGTATGAGTTCAGTAGTGGATAGTTCCTTCCGTAATTCTTTAGCACACATGACGATTTTGCTACAGTCTAGCCGACGTACACGTTCAGCTTTTTCCCTAATGAACTTCCTGCTATGAAAACCAAAGAAGATTGCTTCCTCTCAGTAAGATATGAGAATGAAACCTTGTCACCAAATTTATCGATCAGCATCACTTTGAGATCACGATTAGAACTACACCTCTACTTCAGCGAGTACAGTCATGCGTTGAGCCAAGTATGTCAATTCCAAAGCGGTCGTCGAAACACCGTTTTTTATATCCGCCATTAATTTGTCAAAAGCAGCCAGTAACTGTTTTTGTGATGTTTGTTGTTGGTCGACCTCTTTCGTTACTAGAAGATTTTGGTAATGAAACGTAATTTCTGTAACACGATGTATGATATTGGAAGTTTCGGCAAACAAATCTTCCGGTGTATCGTATAACAAATTTTTGTGAAAATTTCATAATATTTTCGACGCATTGAAAAACAGCTAAGCTGCTGAAATATCAGGTGAAAGATTCCTTTTTTTTAATTTTGGTTTTCGTCGTATTACCACAAATGGAACAGCATGAGTTACTCGACGAATCGCTGTTGTTTCTTTTTTATTTGCGGGTGAGTTGATGGGCCAGCCACGCCCTGTATTGATGATGAGGGTCTTTCTTCTAGCGCTCTATGCAGTGACGACGACGAATTTTTTCTTCGCTGATATAGCTGGCCACCAACTTTTATACCACGAGAAGTGTTCTTCATCAGCATTCGGATCAAACAACTTCTCAAATTTGTCTGAAACTTTGTCTTTGCGTCGACTTGCTGCATTTGAATAGTTTCTTTCGGTTCATTCACCAGTTCACCATGATTTTTCTTTCGCTTTTTTTTTTAATTTGATAATTGTAGCGATATTTATTCACTTTAAAAAAAGTTATTACAAAATGTGAAGCACTGCTATTTCAAATATTAGAAAATGTATCTGTTATAATAATGAATAAGGTTCAGCTATAACTGAAGTCACAAAAACTGTTGAGAAAAGCGCGACCCGCTCCAAAACTCAAGAGAAGGTATTTGACGCTGGGAAAGAGATTTATAATAAAACTGACAACGGGCTTCTCTGGCAACTTTCAGTTCCAGGTTTGAAAGGATCTTGCAAAAACATTCCAGTCGAGAAATAGCGATCAATGGTTTTTGACAATCTTTACAACATTTTTTTTCAAAACTACAGCGATGGAATGGAAAACTCCTATTATAGGGTCGAAAAAAAAAACTGGACCACAATTTCGTCCGGCAACCTCCAAAATATTATTCATCCAGTCTTCCCCAACTCAAATCATCAATCAGAATGAGGTCATCGGTTTTTTCAAACGGAATGTTTTGCAGGGCCCGCTCTAGTGTTAAAAATGCATTTATTTGAAGTTCATAATGGCATTGAAAAATCCAACCTGGAATCCAATAGAATTCATGACTTGGGGTCCGAATTTCACAGGAGTGAAACACCCTCTATTCAATCTTCTTCACCCGATATAGTTCGAATGAACATTCCTCTTTTTTGCAAAGTGCATTCTTGTGTTGTAATTATCCATGTGTATTCAGAACGCAATGGCTTGAATACCGCAACCCATATTCAACTTGCATAAAAACTAATAATGTACTTTAATTCGCCCGTTTGCATTTGATCCGCTCCACGGCACCGCAAACTGTTGAAATTTCCGTGTAACCCGCCGCTATAACTCAACTCCCGACGAACTTCCTGAAGAATACACAAACAATACGTAACGTAATTCCGGCCGCCCCGAGGAAACTGCCCCCACCCCGCCGCCGCGCCGCTGGCAACGAGATCGCTTCCAACCGCCCTCAACTATCTCCATTAAACAAAGTTTGATAACACGAATCCGCCTCAAACAAAGTTTTTCAATGCGAACTTCCCTAATGAATTCAACTCGAACTCCCCGGGAGTTGTAAAACAGAATTTATATCCACATCTCCCGTCTCTGTCGCTCGTCCTCTTGTTGCGGAACGTTCGTTTATTTTTCTTTTACTCCATTATAAATTTCGTAATTATAAGGCATCTTTCTGAAAAGGCGACGTCTTTTCTCCAAAGTAGGCGATTCATCTGGCTGATTCGGAATGAATGACTCAGAAGTAATGGGATTTCTGAAGGAGATAGAGTGAAATTGCTGCGAAAATTCTAGGAAACTCCAAGAGAAGTGTGTCAATTGAAAAAGGCAGAAGAGATGTTATTTCGTGGTATTCTGTCCTTTCATTATGAAACTAACTAATTCTGATGAAGGAGGTAGAATCAGGATAAATCCCCTTCTTTTGTACTTTTATTCGAGTAATTATTTCAGAACTATGATGTGATCATAATTGTGCTCGACCTAGAAAGTTTCGACGGATTCATACTCATTACTGGTAGAGAATTATTATATTACATACAGAGGAGAAAAAGTGAATCATTTCTCTATGTAGCAATTCTCGTAGCAAAATTGTAATTCAATTAAAAAATTCGGAGAAACGATAGCTGTTGCACTCGATATTTCAAAAGCGTTTGATCGAGTTTGGCATTGGGGTCTCCTTTCTGAACTATCTGTCTTATGGTCGCCTCCTCAGTTGTGTGCTTTGTTGAAGAGTTTCTTGTCTGCTAGGTCTCTGTATGTGGTTGTTGATGAAGTATCATCTGATATTCTCCCAATAAATGCAGGTGCTCCACAGGGAACAGTTCTGGCGCCCACTTTGTTTCTGCTTCATATCAATGATTTGCTCGAGAAAACATCTTGTTCAGTACATGATTTTGCGGACGACAGTACTCTTCATACCAGTTTCTCTTCAAGAGTCATTGAATTACCGATGACTTGGTAAAAATAATACAATGGGGTAACATGAACTTGGTGGAATTTAATGCTAGGAAAAACCAGGCATTTCTCTTCTCAAGAAAAGCCGATCTATTATCATCATCTAGTATTCAGATGTCAGGAGTAACTATTCCCACAAAGCCAAGTATCTCGACGCTAGGAATCACGATCAGTAATAATGTCTCATGGGAAAACCAGGTGAGATCGATCGCTACAAGGATGATTCGACAGAGTACAGAATTCCCACCCCTTTGTTGTGAACTTGGAGACCTGTCGAACCCTTTTTGCCTAGGGATCTTTTTTTAATAGAACAGCTGAGCTTTCGCACATAATGTATTGAACTATCATGTAAAAATCTCCTGTTCATTTTATGGAAACATTTCCAGCGATTATTTTTTCAACGTGCCCCGTGATTTCAATCATAAATCCAACAGTCTTTGTTGATGAAGATAATAATTAATTGCAGTATCACACTTGTGTTCAGGCTGTTCAAAAACACCACGATCAACGTACGATTGAATAATCCTTTATAGAGAACCAAAGGAATCAGTATTCATTTGTTCATTTTTGATGTTTTTTGTTCATTCATTGGAGTTAATGACTTTCCATATCTTTCATAAAAACGCAGCGCCCGCTCTAGTGTTAAAAATGCATTTATTTGAAATTCATAATGGCATTGAAAAATCCAACCTGGAATCCAATAGAATTCATGATTTGGGGTCCAAATTTCACAGGAGTGAAACACCCTCCATTCAATCTTCTTCTTCACCTGATACAGTTCGAATGAATATTTCTCTTTTTTGCAAAGTGCATTCTTGTGTTGTAATTATCCATGTGTATTCATAACGCAATGGCTTGAATACCGCGACCCATATTCAACTTGCATAACAACTAATAATGCACTTTAATTCGCCCGTTTGCATTTGATCCGCTCCACGGCACCGCAAACTGTTGAAATTTCCGTGTTACCCGCCGCAATAACTCAACTCCCGACGAACTTCCTGAAGAATACACAAACAATACGTAACGTAATTCCGGCCGCCCCGAGGAAACTGCCCCCACCCCGCCGCCGCGCCTCTGGCAACGAGATCGCTTCCAACCGCCCTCAACTATCTCCATTAAACAAAGTTTGATAACACGAATCCGCCTCAAACAAAGTTTTTCAATGCGAACTTCCCTAATGAATTCAACTCGAACTCCCCGGGAGTTGTAAAACAGAATTTATATCCACATCTCCCGTCTCTGTCGCTCGTCCTCTTGTTGCGGAACGTTCGTTTATTTTTCTTTTACTCCATTATAAATTTCGTAATTATAAGGCATCTTTCTGAAAAGGCGACGTCTTTTCTCCAAAGTAGGCGATTCATCTGGCTGATTCGGATTGAATGACTCAGAAGTAATGGGATTTCTGAAGGAGATAAAGTGAAATTGCTGCGAAAATTCTAGGAAACTCCAAGAGAAGTGTGTCAATTGAAAAAGGCAGAAGAGATGTTATTCCGTGGTATTTCGTCCTTTCATTATGAAACTAACTAATTCTGATGAAGGAGGTAGAATCAGGATAAATCCCCTTCTTTTGTACTTTTATTCGAGTAATTATTTCAGAACTAGGATGTGCTCGACCTAGAAAGTTTCGACGGATTCATTCTCATTACTGGACATAGTTTTAAATACAGAATTATTATATTACACACACAGAGGAGAAAAAGTGAATCATTTCTCTATGTAGCAATTCTCGTAACAAAATTGTAATTCAATTAAAAAATTCGGAGAAACGATAGGTTTTGCACTCGATATTTCAAAAGCGTTTGCTCGAGTTTGGCATCGCGGTCTCCTTTCTGAACGGCTTATGGTTGCCTCCTCAGTTTTGTGCTTTGTTAAAGAGTTTCTTGTCTGCTAGGTCTCTGTATGTGGTTGTTGATGAAGTATCATCTGACATTCTCCCAATAAATGCAGGTGTTCCACAGGGGACAGTTCTGGCGCCCACTTTGTTTCTGCTTCATATCAATGATTTGCTCGAGAAAACACCTTGTTCAGTACTTAGTTTTGCGGACGACAGTACTCTTCTTACCAGTTTCTCTTCAAGAGTCCTCATACCAGCTCGAGAAACAAAAATTCAAAGTAACATTCACGTCAATTGAATTACAGATGACTTGGTAAAAATAATAGAATGGGGTAACATGAACTTGGTGGAATTTAATGCTAGGAAAAACCATGCATTTCTCTTCTCAAGAGAAGCCGATCTATTATCATCATCTAGTATTCAGATGTCAGGAGTAACTATTCCTACAAAGCCAAGTATCTCGACGCTAGCAATCACGATCAGTAATAATGTCTCATGGGAAAACCAGGTGAGATCGATCGCTACACGGATGACTCGACAGAGTACAGAATTCCCACCCCTTTGTTGTGAACTTGGAGACCTGTCGAACCCTTTTTGCCCAGGGATCTTTTTTTAATAGAACAGCTGAGCTTTTGAACACATAATGTATTGAACTAATCGTGTAAATATTAATCTACTGTTCATTTTATGGAAACATTTCCAGCGATTGTTTTTTCAACGTGCCCCTTGATTTCAATCATAAATCCATCAGTCTTTGTTGATGAAGATAATAATTAATTGCAGTATCACACTTGTGTTCAGCCTGTTCAAAAACACCACGATCAACGTACGATTGAATAATCCTTTAATAGAGAACCAAAGGAATCAGTATTCATTTGTTCATTCTTGGAAGTGTTTTTAGTTTATTCATTGAAGTTAATAACTTTCCATATCTTTCATAAAAATGAATTCATCTCAATTAGATTTCAATATTAGTTTTCATTTTATTTGTTAGAATATTAATGTTACTACCGAATAAAAACTCATTTAACCTATTTTTTTTTCCACATACAGTAACAGCAGATTGGTGTATTATGGAAAAGATTGATATACAAATTACAACCAACTCTATATTTTTTCATAGACTTATTGTATCATCGAAAACAAAGCGAAAGCAGTTACTGTTTTTTCCATATTAGTAAATCAGAATTCCTATGTTCGAAATGATTGCATTCACAAATCCAATGCCAGACAGCTTTTTCGACCTACCAGGTCTCATCAGTGACACTTGGTTGGACTGTGAATACAAACATTTCGAACTATCTACTCCTTACGAAGTAAACCTCTGAAACTGGTGCAGATGGTGTAAACCTCCAAGAGGCAACGCCATCTGCTGGGAGACGACCAAAGTCTCAAACTCTCACTGTCCAAGAGTTGGACAGTGAGAGTTTGAGACTTTGGTCGTCTCCCAGCAGATGGCGTTGCCTCTTGGAGGTTTACACCATCTGCACCAGTTTCATATATTCGTCATAGAAGGCAGCAGCTAGTGTGTTCTTTCATGAGCCTCACTTTACACTGTATTCAAAACAAAACCATAAATCATGACGCAGTATCGACTATAATTTTTTTTTAATATAACTAAGGTCCTACTAAAAGTTTCTCCAAGTACCGTGCGCGTGTCTCAATAAGTAGAGTGAAGCTATGAAATTATATTAAAAATGCATATTTCTCCATTTTTACTGAAATGCAATTACTGTGTTCTTGCTTTGGATAGCCGATGTTTTGATTATTCAGCGAAATATTGGCGGCATTTTGAACCATAGAAATGAAAACCGAGTGGGGCCTCAGTTATTGAAGAAGATTTGGGTATTCATGAAGCAAGTAAGTGCTTATACCGTAGATTCGATACTGAGATAATATATGGTAGCTACAATATGACGCAACACATGTTAGGTTTAGCCACGATACACTGTGTATCGTGGGTTTAGCTTGTTTTATATAACAAAGTTGGTGTGTACACATTAGCGAGAATCCAAAGATTTCGTGAATTATCTTGAATAAAAGACGAAGAGATTAAGACGTTTTAAATGTGTTTGGGAAAGTTATTTCATAACAAAAATATATTACAGTTTCCTGTATGATTTTCACTCACAATGGGTTTACAAAACCGCGACACGTGTTTCGCTATTACAATAGCTTCTTCAAGCAAGATATTTCATAACTCGTCTTCTTTTGATTGAACATTTGGCCATTTTCCAACTAGAAAGGAGGTTAGACACATTCTCATTCTCGAATAGTAGTGAGAAAACTCCTTCAATTGTGAATATTATGCTCAAATACAAATACTTTCAGGCAGATTTTGCTATGATAACGAACAAAAAAACGACATCAGTGTACCATTTCATATCAGTGAGCGGTAACGGATAATAACAATAATTTTCAGTAGCTTGAATTTTTGAATTGAATGTATAACATATTTCGACCGATACGAATGTAAATGACATAGAAATAATGACATCTGTAGAGAGTGTCATGAAGTTTGCCTATTTGGGATGCCTTCTTGAAACATAATATGTATTGAAATTATTCATACAAATGTTCATTTCTTGTTCATTTGGTAAAATGATTTCGCATGATTTTGAACAAAATGGTATACAAACCTTCACAAAAAGAACATGTCTCTCGAATTGATAGTATTCCTAATTGGTTACATAAGTAGCTATTATGTAACCAGTTAGAAAAATTTTTAGTATTAAGAACGCCATAAATTATTCTCCCATTATTTTCAAAGAGTCATTTTATCTATTTCACAAAATCTTTCAATTATCTATCAAGTTAGTTGATCACATCCCTGTTAAGAAGTATACACGTATTGGCCTAAGTTCCGATCTAACATCTGAACTTTCGGCAAAAAACGTGCTCAGTATCCAGGCGTGAATCGAGTGGAAATAAAGTGGAATGGCATCTAGATATCCGACAGCGATCGACCGTCGAAAATAACCATAATTCACAATCTCGGTAGGCGATATACACAATATACATAACTGTAATGCGATTGCGGTCCGGAACGTTCGCAGTTTACCTGCCTATAAGGCAAACTCTGACCTGCGAGGCGATTTATTCGACGTGCGCCGGCACATTCCGCATATATATGGCGCTGCATGCATAATTCAACGCCCGGAAATATACTATTTGCTTTTGGTGGAGTTCCGAACTTGACCATCGAAGAATGAGTCGACATATATCTGGAAATAGCTGAGACTGACATTGATTTCTGATCATTGATCATCGGCAGGGGCAATCTTCTTTGCAGATCATTATACGGTTGACATTATCATCATTCGCCGTTTTTTGTTCCGCACACTTCCTGAGTTGTGCACGCCGAGTGTCTCGCGCACAAAAACAATTTCTTTTTGTTGGCGCAGGTTCCGGGCACTACCTCAATATCCCCAAACTGAATCCTGAAATTGAGACCTCATTCTCGGCATCTGAGTTGAAAACAGTAGGTTTTCTACGGGACCTTCAAATTACATTGGGCAAAGGTTTCTCAGCCCTCAGTACAGCTATGTCTGATGAGTGATCGATATGGTGAAGCGTATGGGTGTGATGGGAGATTTTTACCTCGATGCTGAAATTACATTGATTTTTACTCCAATGCGAACACTAATGCAAAAGTTGAAGTGAAGGCAACTAACAGACATAATTACGGCGAATATTTCCATCGTATGTTAAAAATCCCATATGAAGCGGGACATTTTTGATCAATTACAGCGATAAATTCCCGGCGGGACATTTTCGGGCTGGTAAATACCCGGTAGGTATCGAAAAATACCCGCTCGGTCCGTGTATCTATAGTAACGATTGTCAAAATGTACATTTGTCATCTTGACGGGCATAAATACTGAACTTTAAACGTCGTTGTTTCAACTCCGGAAATATTCTACCGAATCACACTCGTGAATCAAAATAAACCTGATAATTTTACATTCAAGCATGTTGTCAGTAAAAAAACTGCATTCGGTTATTTTCATATTTTGCTGAAAGATCCCTCTTCCTTCGGAGTCGGGCTCTTTCGACAAAAAATGAAAATAAACTCATGCACTTTTTAGATAATATGCTTTCATGGAAAATTGTCGGTAATTTTGAAGCACTTGTGTAATTACTCCCGATAATTCGCTTCTTCCTAGCAGTGATGACTTCAAGAAGTTACAGCCGAAAAGGGAATATGCATGATTTTTTGTTATGTCAGAAATTGATCATTTCACACCTTCATGACGTAAAGAAAAATATAGATAAAATATTGAAAAAATTTGAGCCGTTCAAACGCAATAGATGATAACAAGTAGCTTTTCCCAAGAGTGTTTTTTCTGAGCATTTCAGTTTCAATTGCTATACAGATCATTGAAGGAGCTGAAACAACTTCTTACTGAAGTATGGTATGGTCTCGAAGTGCAAAAACACTTTAGAAATACACCCGATAAAGTATATTTCAAGCGATGCGAAAGTATGAAAACAATGCTGTAAGAAGGGATATGCAATATTTATATACACCTGAGTGTGACTCAGTCAGAATAAGTTTTACATTCACTATTCAGCAGTGGAAAATTCGGTTTTACACTGACCTAACCTAGATTCTATATATTTTCAGTGAATAGTTCCATTGTGTTTGGATAACACCAATTTCAGTCATCGTTCGAGATTCACTGCAAATCTAGATTCAGAAGAAATGGCCATAGAACTACAGGTTTGGAATATTTTACCACTAACACAGTATCGATACAGATACATTCACTGTTGTGTCGTCTAATGTCATATTTCGTTTAGCTGTCATCCCTCTTGCTCGTCTTTCAGCCCTTTGGAAACAATTTTATAACAATGTTTTAAACAAAAATTTCAACAGTTAACCTCAATGGGCACTTATTGTTACGTCAATGTCTATTAAATTTTTTACTAATGTTTTGTATTTTAACTCTGGAGGATCTTCTTGTATATACTTGACGAGTATTGCACTGATGATGGCTCAAAAGCTGAAAGCGCTTCGCAATTTATAAATGAATTATTGACACGAAATACGACTCTATTCCTGGCTTATATTTCGTTCCGACGCGCTTTCTTAGTTTATATTTCCCTTCCTAATCCGTTATTATTATATGATGTTTCCTGGTTTTAAATAGTGACTGACTGAAAAAAATAATTCTAACTCAAGTGAGACAACTCAAATGATCATGAAGTAAATCAAATGGAACTCGCCCATACAATTACACAGTCACAAGAGAGAGAAATGAACACAGAACTAACTCGACTAATTCACGTAGGTTCACGAAAATACGGCAATCTTTCATCCATCAATTAAAACTCCCAATTTGAATACAAACACAATTCATATACGAAATTCGAAAATCTCAAAATCATTATCGAATCAGAACATTATTCTGAAGCGTAGTAATTTATTTGAAATTGTAAATGCATGTACGATGGATACATCCCTAACAGCGTTTGAGTAAGCTGCATTTTTGAAAATGTGACGCTGGTCATTTTAGGTACTGATCAAATTCACTTCTTACCTGAAATTCGAAGTACCAACTGAAAATATCCAAATGGATATTTTGAGGAACTGATATTCAAGAATCATTTGAGAATGATTATGAATAATGTAATACTCGAAAATTGTCGTGAAAAAGCAAACTATCCTTTCACTACACTATAGAATTTAAGTACGCTCTTAGCCTACAATAATAATTGCACTTTCATTTGAATGTTCATGCTGAGATTTCCTGCCATTCAGGCAATAAAATTGATTCAATTTGGGAATTGGATACTCAGCCGAGATTATTTCTGGAAATGAAAAGAGACCAACTACATACAAAGAATGGTAGGCCAATTGTTCGTTCGTTTCCGTTAACCAGCTGACGAACGTCAACCCTCAGAAGTCGAAACTTGTGTGAGCAATGGATCAACGAGGCCTTACCTTTTAACGTGCGATTACCCAGCACGGTGGCCCGGCGAGGATTCGAACCCCGGCCTTCCGCTTGATAGGCAGATATGCTAACCACTACACTACTGAGACCAATTGGAACTATACCTTCTTCAAATTGTCAGAAATCAAACATTGGTCAGTGGCAGCTGAAATCAAACCATTGCGCTTCGAATGGTAAACACGAAAACACAATGCTGCGTAAAACACCACCACAGCAAAAGTTATCATCGTCATATTCTAGTCTAGCTGAAAGTCTGAAATCGCAAAATCCAAAGATATTTTCCGATTTCAGTAGAACTGACGGATGATAAAAATTTTAAAAAATTGGCACAGAAACCGTAGCAATCCCATTTCGAAATTAGAAAACAAATGTGAAATTTTAGGTTATGTGACGAAGAATTCAGTTAATGTACTTATATTCAGTCGGAAAAAATATCTACATACACTATAAAATGTGCATTCATAACGTCCAATCGCTCACGACTCTCATTTGAAATTTCATTGGATATAACAATTTGTCAATGTCATTTGGAATCAAAGCAACGTAGCCGGAATATAAATCGAATTCAATTTATTAATCGCATTGAGACCAGTGTAGCGTCTTTTAGATACGAATTCTGTGTCCTGCACTTCGAAATACAAAACCTACACGGACAATTTTTTGAACACTAGTCTAAGATTCAGAAGGTATGATGGATTCAATAAAAAAACAGTGTTAGTTTAGTCGACAGGTAGCTTCAGATAGAAAGAGGTGGAAGTTACTGAAACTCAAGGTGGGTACTTTACGACCTGATTAACAGTCCGTTAAAATAATCGGTGCTAAGAATAGACACCACATACTTTCAATTACTCGAGTGAACTCACAGCCTAAGCACCGACTATTTTAACCGATTGTTATTCAGGTAGTTGAAGTACCCGCCCTAAGATGATGTTCAGGGATGGTAAATAAACATTTTCCCAAGTTTTGGACCTCGAGGACCCAGTGCCAGATGCGACCTGTCTTGGAATATAGTTTTCATGTATGGAGTTCGGCACCCAAAGATTGTAGTTGGTGATTCGTCGCTCACAGACTCGCTCATTTAATTGGAGCATCGTAGAAGGGTCGGAGATTTGCCTCTCTTCTATAGACATTTTCAGGGTCAGTGCTCTTCGAATTGTTATCAGTCGTTTCACCCGTGGCAATATCTACACGGATGACTCGACGAGTACATAATTCCCAGCCCTTTGTTGTGAACTTGGAGACCTGTCGAACTTCTCTTGCTCAGGCATCTTTTTTCAATAGAACAGCTGAGCTTTGGAACTACTTGCCGAGAGAGGTTTTTCTTGGTGCTTAAACTTCAAAAATTCAAAGTTAATGTTAATTTGTATCTCCTGTCCCTTGATTCACGCGGTGTTCTTAAAGGGCATAGATAAAAAAATCATCTTTATTCGGGTATAATAGATGCAATGAGGTGGAATTTTGCATTTTTTGTCATCTTTTGGCGTATTTTTTCCACGCGCCTTATGTTCTCATAATTGTAGAAAATTGAACGCTCTACAAGAATTTATGGATATGATTGGACGTAGGACGTAAGAGAAATAAATAATCGGGGAAAAACCAGAAAGAGATTGATAATTTTGCAGTTCCGCTCTCCCTACTTTTTCACACAGGGTCTTCGAGGTCCAAAACTTGAGAAACTGTTAATTAACCATCCCTGAACACCATCCTGAAGATTCATCAACTTCCTTTCTTTTTCCACCTAACCCCACTTCTTTGAACTTGTCGACTGAAGTATGTCTTTCACCAGGTTAGTAAGGTTTGGACCGGATATATTCAACAAAGATAAGTATATTATAATTATGATATATTAACTATATGGTAACGTTGTTTCAAATCGGTCTGGAACTGGAGCTGACAATATGGAATATTGCTTTGTTTGTGTCTCATAACCATAACACTTCGAAGGACAGTTTTCTTCATTAGGAGGATATCAACGCAAGAATAGTTTCTGAGTATGCTTCATTGCAAAATGAGGTATATATCCTGGCAAAATGTTTCCATGATGCGGTTATGGTGCTTATTATGAATATATTTTTCGCGAAAAAATACCTTCTTTATGGTTTCGGAGCGAATTTTGTATAATTCAATTATTTTCAAGCCATTTCAGCGTATCCCAAAAACTATGTGACTATAAGGCGTAATCTGACATTCTGAAACTTTTGCTCAATTTTCCACATCTCTTACGAAATCCATAATTATTGATCTCTCATCAAATATTCTCTCTATTGAATTTATCAACTGAATCTGATCACGTATTGATATTTATGTACCGTTGAGAGCTAATCGAAATGGTTGATGCGTTTTGTTGTTTGTGAAAAAAACAGGGACATGGATTCGGCAGAGCGCAAAAAAAGTTGAGATTCAGACTCGAGAACTGGGGAGAAACATATAGAAAAGCGTTTCAACTACAATGCTCTCCATTGTATGATGTTGCCAAAGTTGAATTTACCGATAGTAAAATCGAACTAGAAATTTGTTATGGTTATCTAAAATAATATAATGAATATAATACCAAATTCTTCAATTGCAACTTTCGAAAATCCATGACAATGAATGATGATACAAATTCTTCGAAATAACTGGGCATAGTTGAACCGAATCTATTACAGGATCATCTTGCAGTCACCAATGTTATTTTTAGCATTATGTTCTGATAACTATGTTGATAGCCTCCCAAGTCCTGATTATACCTACATAGTTATGAAATTATGAAAAATAAAGCTATTGATAGTAAAAATTGATTGATAATAAAAATCGTTCACGATCAATGAAACTTCTATCAGGAATGAAGTTCGAATCCCAATAAATAAAAAGTGTTTTCACATCCTGACTCCACAACAAATTATAAGTGGAATGTAATCACGTTTAGTGATATTTGGCAAGAACATTTCATTTTCTTTTCGCTCCATTCTGTATAAATAACCTATCGTTCCATTCTGTATAAATAACCTAGATGTCAGAAACTTCATTTATTTGACACTGGGACATTGATAAACTGATTTTCAGCTCCCCATTTTTTTCCTATCCACACATTTGCCAAAATATTTTTTCAATGAAGTGTCTGTTCCATTAGTAGTCGATGGATAGATGGTTTGTTTTTTGTCAAACCAATTCTTCAAATCTCCACTACATTCTCATGTATGTTGAAGGTTCGTGTGGAATTGTTACCAATTTACCAAATTACCAATCGTTGACGTAATTCTATTGAATCGAAAGCCGTAATTACGAAATTACGAATTTGCGGGCATTAATTTCAATTTCCACTCGAGCGAAGGAACTCTTAATTGATAAAAATTTCTTCGATGCAAAAACTTTCAGCTGAATCTGTGAAGAACTCAATAAAATTGTTGGAAATACGACTATTTAATCTTCGGATAAACCGGATATTTCTTCCCAGAACTTCACGCCGTAATGCTGCCAAACTCGCATGAAGCCGGCAAAAAGTTAGCCTCAATTTCAATTCTCCGGCAAGTTTCGTGTCGAACGAACTTTCGAAAAGAATCTCCGAGAATGTACGCGAAGTTTTCCAAAGTATGAAAGACCGTTTCAGGAACAAACGGGAGAGAAATAAAGTAGTGAATTTGTTGGGAGCCAACACAAGTTACTCGGAGAAAAGTTGACTGAAGTCTAACAGGACTCCGAGGAATGGATACATTTATGTTTTGTTGCGAAACTTGCTGAACTCTTGTTATGTACGTGTACGGTTACAATTTCTGAGGAATATTTCGAAACTGAAACTCCGTAACAAAGTTGAAGTTCGAAACAAAGCCGAGATGTGTGAAACAGATTAATTATACAGCACCACTGACTTACAAGAACAATCGTGAATCTCAGAGGGGGAAAGAAAATTGGAAATATGTTGTACCTCGGCAAGAAATATAATGAAAAACAATGTCCCTGATCCGCATTATCGTTTGAATTGACCCTTGTTTCATGATTTCGTACAAATCTCTAGGGCAGGGGTGCTCAAAGTTGAACTGTTGGCGATCTACATCAATATTGTTAGACTACGATCGATCGACTCTGTGTAGGTCTGCTCTAAAATGTCAATGAAAAAACTCATAATTATTCAAAATTGCTAGTTTATTTGTTCTCACAAAACAAAGGAGTTATAGTGTCTGAACTCAACTAAAGAGTGACTTTGGATATTGAAGCGTGGCACTGCATGTCCTCAGTCTACTTCTCATATGATGGTTCGTGATTACTGATTGCTAATCGCAATTATGATTACATATGTTCGTCAGGTAGTCGATTGCAATATTTTGACACAATTATCTTTATTTCAGAAAATGCAGACTCGCACAAGTAAGTTGAACCAAACGCGGCTTTTCTTTGACAAGTACCTCGCGTTCCGTTGATAAAGCCGCCTTTTGCCGCTAGCAGGGGGTTATGAGAGAAAGTGATTAGGGTGTTATTCTAGTTTAATTGTGGATCGAATAAATTTTAGTAGTTTATTCATTTCATTTTGTTCTAGTGACCTATCTACTAAAACAAAATCTGTGAATGGTTCTATATCGGAAAATTTTTCTCGGGATCGACTCAAAAATCCTTGGCGATCGACTAGTCGATCGCGATCGACTAGTCGATCGCGATCGACCGTTTGAGCACCCCTGCTCTAGGGTTTCTGATAACTGCAACCATATCATTAACGAGATAATTGAATAATTTCCAAAACGTGATTATTTTAAAATAACTGATATAATAGTAAATACGCATGGAATTTGAATTTGTCTCAAATATTTTTTATTATCGTCACATAGTAATAATAATTTAAGGGGGGAAGTAGTGTCGGTGAGGATTTGTAGTGAATCTAGGTCAATGACTAGAACTGGTTTTGTCCAAGCACCGAAATTAGAAGTAAATAATTATAACGATAACTCACCCTAGTAGCTTCGTTGTATCCAATTATCACAGCTGTGTACCACTGAGTCGTACCTTCCGCCCTGTATACTTCCACCCTATACCCAAGGAGAACGCTAGGAGTGGTCAACAGGATCTTCTGACCGTCCTGGAGTTCGGTCCAGCGTTTTACAGCAACTCTCAGTTCGGGGTAATCTTTCACCCCTGGCAGTGGTCTATCCCAATTCTGAAACAGGAAACATGTTGTTCAACTATAGGTGCAACCGTCATCAATATTCCTCTGCCGAATATGCCAACTTGTCGAATGCAACCGTTTCAGTTTGATATTAACTTCCATAAAGAAAAAGGTTCAACTATTGAACTTAAGGTCAATGGATAAACTCGTTCACATTTTCCAGATAGATTTGAGAAAATTCACAAATTTAATGATGTACTTCTGTTTGATAGTCTCTAGGACACATTACAGAAAGTCGAAACTTTGTCTAGAGATTAATCACCCCAGCACCAAACTGATATCACTTCCACTTGACGACATCAGTTTTCTCCTGAAGATGCTAACTTTGTTAGCGAAACGCACAGCGAGTGCAAATAATATCATTTTGGTGTGTGGGTAATTGATTACTACAAATACTTCCCAACATTCACACCGAAGGTTTCGATCTTATCATTTATTTAATATATACAGGTTTTCGGTAATATTCCATTATAACTCATTTGTGGTCAGAATTATTTACCGAATTGTTGGAAATACACGATCAAAAACAGCTCTTCGTATAACAAGGGAGGAAAGTGCTACTCTTCTTCCGGAGGATGGAATTTACTGCCCGACTAGTAGCGCAGTTTGGGAAAAGCAATATTTGAAAATAATATGAATGGTGATAAGGGCTCTATCACGTTCAGCCTGCTATTTCGTTTAATATTGATGAATTATTCAAAATAATTGAAAGACCTGGCCAGATAAAGCCTCTGCAGTGTACTACCACAGATTGTGAGATACATGAACAATCAACCCTAGTCTTTAGATTCAGTATCAATTTTCGTCTCCTTAGAATGCTTGCCTTGTTTGCATCGTTAATATATTCATTTGGTCGAGTTTTATTAAATATATTCTCCAACCATTTCTATTTCTTTTCCTTGTATTATTATGATCCTGGTGCTATTTCTGGGTGACAAAAATACCTTCATCTACACCCGTACTCTAATAATATCCACAACCCGTTTTATAATGAAATCCATTACGATACAGATTTTTCATTACGATACAGATTTTCAACCAATAGAAACCCATTATTTTTCAATCAAGCATGATGTGAATTTGACGTTTGTCAAGTCAAAATCGATATAGGTATTGAATTTTTTAAGAATATAGCCAAATTTCGATAATCATAACAAATTATCTGATATCAGCGATATGGGAGAATTACTTTCGACACCTTCACCGGCAGTAATACAGTTAGAATGATTGAATTTTTCATTTGGCAAATGCATGATTTATTTCTTCATTTTTTCAATCTAGTTTTCTAAGCTCTCCGTAGCCGAGCGATATAAGGTGCTGAGATGAAATTTGCTAGTTACACTAGTTGGAAGAGACATTGGTGCGATTCCGGCCTCGAGTAATCTTTTTTTTGAATTATTGATCTTCTTTTCATTTTTCATCGTTTTATTTCTCGAAGTAATACCATTGATTACAATTTTGTAGAATTTTTCAATGAAATTCGTTTAATTCGTATTATTGTGAGCAATACAAATATAAATATGATATATGTATTCCTTCACTATTTATTAGGTGTAGATAAAATAGCGTATGAAACTCTCATGTAATGGTTATTACATGATCGTTGCATAATATACTATTTCATGACTGAAAAATATTTTAAACCACAAACGATCATTTTGTTTCAATTGAGATGAATAGTTACAGAAGTAAACGATGATATATTTCGCAAATACTTTCCTTATTCATGTAGTGAAGTTCACATTTGTGTTGTAGTCGATAAGTGACAGTTAAGAAGGATGTTCAGCACTTGCTTCAGGAATCTTGACTAAATTTCTTCATCACAGTAATTGAAACATATCAATACGACAAATTAGCTCAGTAATGAACCTCTGAATTGAAAAATCAGACGAAAAGTGTGACTGCATTGTTTATAAATTCGTCCGAAAGTTTGTTTTACGAAAGTGAGACAGATAATGAACTTTAAGATAAAATATCTTCCGTTGGTTTCTGAACCGATTTTCATTTGGATTTCGATTTTCTTTTCAGCATGTTTTTGCTCTGTAATTTCTTCTCGGAATTATCTTCGTTAAATTCGTCCGAAAGTTTGTTTTACGAAAGTGAGACAGATAATGAACTTTAAGATAAAATATCTTCCGTTGGTTTCTGAACCGATTTTCATTTGGATTTCGATTTTCTTTTCAGCATGTTTTTGCTCTGTGATTTCTTCTCGGAATTATCTTCGTTAAATTCGTCCGAAAGTTTGTTTTACGAAAGCGAGACAGATAGTGAACTTCAAGATAAAATATCTTCCGTTGGTTTCTGAACCGATCTTCATTTGGATTTCGATTTTCTTTTCAGCATGTTTTGCTCTGTAATTTCTTCTCGGGATTATCTTCGTTATTTTTGGCCAATTATTACCAAATATTTCATTTGTAACACTTTTGTTTGCCATGAACCATGAATGTTCCAATGCATCTCACTGACATTATTATCACTTACTTCTAATACAACTTTTCAATATAGGTAATTATTACTTACTTCTAGCAAATATACCAAGATATTTGCAAGGCCAGAGATTCTTTTTTTCCTATATTGAGATAATGCGTAGCGTAGTTACTACTAATTATAAAATATTGTAAGTGTATCATTTTAGATACACAATATTTTTCATTTCGTGCTGCGTAATTCAGTAAGTTCGATACCACCAGTCAAGATCCTCATTATGTTCCTTGTTATTTCTGGCGACTAGATCTTGAATTTCATTTGATATTTATGTCGTTCACACGATTCACATACAACATCCAACATCGAGAGAACATTGAAAGACTCGCAACGTTTCATCTCGTTTTGTTTTCTATAAATCTCACCCGTCAACCTTGCGGCTAAAATAATTCAGCTACGGTAACGTACCCTGGAATCCTGTTGCGCAAACAGAATTCCCAAAAGTGACCTACGCTGGCCGGCTGGCATCGAGAGATTTCAGTTGACATTTCCAACCGATGAAATATGAATTAGGTGGGTATGTGCAGCAGAGATTTGGAAATGTCGCTTGCCAGCCAGCGCTCTCAATGGAAAACGCCACGGGGGACTCGTGGGATTCCATTTGCCATAAACAAGAACAACGTGAAGGGCATTCCACATTTATGTGTGTGGGAGCGACGAAATAACCCGTTGAAGATTGATTATTGCACATTGTGAGCTACGCAATCTATCTTCACACGAAAAAAAAAGAGTCTGTAATATTCCTCCATATAGCGAAGTGAATGGTTTCCTGAGCGGAGTAACTACGACGAGACGAATGCTTTCAACTGACATCCGAAAACTCCAATTCTTCAGAATAACTAATTTCATCAATCACCATCACTATTTTCCGCAAAAGTGCACTCGTAAGAGCTGATATCATTGAGAATTATGAGGTATGATGAATTCTGTCATATGATTTCTACCGGACTGGACTCGTTCAAGTTGGTATTTCAGATACTCTAGCATTTTTGGATCAAGTTTTTATAAGAATGGATTCGGGAACTTCACAAACATTTATTAATTCAGTTTCCATAGGACTAGTTTCGGATATGTCTCTGTTCCGTAAACTTTGAGAAATGTTGTTTTTGTTTCTGAAACTCAAGAAATTTTTGTGATTCCAGTTCCTACAGAACGTGATTCGAATATGTCAGTGTTTCAGATAGTTCCACAAACAATCATCAGTTATGACTTAGGCTGGATTCAGACAGATCCGAAATCCCATCGTATGACGATCCGATATCTTTCTGATTGGTCTAAATTCCAATTTAGACCAATCAGAGAGCTATCGGATCGTCGTACGATCGAATTTCGGATCTGTTTGAATCCAGCCTCAAACGATACTTTATATGGTCTGGGCAGTTTCTTATCTTGATATCATCCACTTTTTCTTGGATTATTTAAACTCGTCCCAATTTTTTCACATCAATTGTTGGTGTATCTTCGAACAATACTAATATTTTTCAATTGACCAACTACTGATATAGTTTCAGTAATGGGTACAGGACAGACTTAGATTTTGTAAAAGAAATGATTGCCATTTAATAACTATTTCCTTCTATTACCAGTTTCTTTAATCGGCCAAACAAGCTGAACTTCGTCAGTGACATCGACTATGTTTTTGTTTTTCGATGAATGAAGATCATGATCATGATGATCACTTCACCCTTGACAAAAATTTACAAGTGTTGAAGTTCAATTAGATTCCGGAATATAGATATGCCAAGTTGATTCGATATTATGTCATCAAGAGGTCTAGACAGGATTAATATCACACCGAACCAACTCACTGTAGATTATTGTGCTAGATGGTGCAACGAATTCTGTTATTTTTTGGCAATCGCCATCCGTTTTTTTATTATTTGAATTTTACAATAAGTTCAATATCCTTTTGAACTGACTGGTTGTCGTAATTCGTTAAATTATACCGTTTCTCAACTGCCTCAGTGGAATTGAGTTATTATCAACTGTCAAGTTCTGTTTTTTACGTAATTTCTCTCCTGTCGTAGAAAATCTGGTCGATCATCTATTCATTAATGTAGAATTGCGATAGTTGGAATATACGTAATCAGACCAGCAAAAGTGGATCACAATCAGAGACTAATTATATAAGTATTCAGCTTCAAAAAGTCGAGAGCGGGTTTCTATGCTTTTTGATAATACATAACATGGATTAGGAATATTGATTATCTTGAACGCAGAAAGACCATATAAAAATGTTATCATTCATTGGATATTTATTTAGTCAGCCACCACACCAGAATATATTATCGATTAGAGCTAATATGGACATTTGAGGGTGAGCATTCAGAACAAATCATTGTTTTCAGAGACAGGCAATCCGTCTTGTTGGTGATTCTTCGCTCACTTCATTGGAGCGTCGTAGAAGGGTCGGAGACTTGTCTCTCTTCTATAGATATTTTCACGGTCGATGCTCTCCTGGCTTCTTATCAGTCGTTCCACCCTTGACAATATCTACACGGATGACCCGACGAGTACAGAATTCCCACTCCTTTGTTGTGAACTTGTAGACCTGTCGAACCTCTATTGCTCGGGGATTTTTTTCAATCGAATCGAAAATTTAAAGTAAATGTTCATTCACACGGTGTTCTTTGAACATTACAGGGCTTCCCTTTCGTGTGAATCTGCATATAAAAAAATAATGGAAGAATATTCAGCCGATAACAGTGAGCTGTAGTTTTAGTTTTTTGGCAAAAATTGAAAATGTGCCAATAATCAAGTTATCTCACCAGGGCTTCAATAGGTACATCTCGCATTAATTTTTCTGTTTTATTCATATGATAGGACTCAACTATCATTCCCAGTTCGACAACTGAAAACTTCTATCACGTGATGAAGACACGCAATCAATGGAGGTGTTATCGGCACGACGCGATTCGAAACACGTATCCGTACGACTCGGCATTTCAATATAGATGAAGTGTCTTTCTGTACGTTTTCTGTACGAATTCATTTTCTGCGCGACGACGTCAGCAGCAGCAACAGCGGTAGGAACGAAGATTGAATTTCATAATTAAAATTCTTTTCAGGGCGATACACGTGCCTCCAGGAATAGCGACGAGGTGTAGAATTTCAAAAGAAAGGCATGTCTCTACCGGTAGATGTAAGGGAATCGCGTGATCGTTTTATCAGACCGGCGAGGGTGACAAACTGTTCGACGTAAAACCCGGGAGACTTTTTTGAATTGTCAATACCGGGATATCATGCGTTCTATTTATAGGAATATGTTTGATTGGTTCTGACATTATCGAGCTCAGTAATGTACGATCTGATCCATTGTAATGGGCTCGTTACGTACTATTGATTTTAGATGAAATTCAATCATACATTGGTTATGAAACTAATATACAATCGATCATTCCAGGATATAACGAATCAAAATGAATTAGAGGTTCTCCCAAAAAATGTTGATTATACCACGAGTCAATAGTGATAGCTATTATTCTTGAGGAATATTTCGAGAGGATAATATTCATAATTGCGAGTAGTATACTCCACTTTATTTACGACTAATTTATTTATCATAAATAAATGATTCTTCAATTTCAAACATCTCAATTGAAATACTCAAACAGTACCTACGAGTTCTTGTGATAGGACTACAGGAGGGAATAAAGACTATTACTATTGATCCTTCGCCATTATTGGGAAGGGAATGATATATGATATGGCATTATACTGCAGGAAATATAAGTGTAATACTTCAATAATACATCATGTATTAGTCATAAATAAACGAAAAAGTATGTTGGAATTTTAATGAGCCGCCAGCAAACCAACCAATCAGAATCGTCTCGTCAACATTGTGTTCCCAGCAAAAACAGAAATTTGGAATATGAAATATGAGTCAAAAAGAACTCAAAATAATGAAATGAATGAAATAATATTGTGACAAGAAAATTGATGACCGGGTCATCACCCGGAGACGATTGCGCATACCAACAATCGAAACGTCGTGAGCACACTCAACTTGAAACTTGGTGTCAACATTTTTTCATAATATTCATTCAATTTCTTCATTTACATTTTTTGACTAGTATTTCATATTCGATACCTCAATTTTCTTGTCAATATTATTTCATTTATTTCGTTATTTAAAATTCTTTTCGACTCATATTTCATATTCGAAATCTCGGTTTTTTTGTAACAACAGTATTTTCTTTGATCAATCAATCCCTAATTTCGTTATTGACCAAAAATTTGATTTTGATTTGATTTTTCTCATGTGATTTGCATTTTAATCCATCTGCTCTTAGCAACAGGTTTCAATAGAGTTGAAATATAGACAATGGAAGTCCGAACCTTTACCATTCAATAAGGATGATGATGCAGCAGTTGAGTAATCCCAAACTGAATGCAGATATAACTAGATGTACTGCTCCAAAATGCAAATCTCTCCACATCAGTCTACAAGCGTTTGTGGGTAGATTTCGTCGGAGAGCAGCTATTTTAATATATTTTTCACAAAAAAAAACGCCCATTCTGCAATTGCCTTGGAGTCAGCTGCCTTCAAATATTGAATCCAAAGTAGATCAACAGTGAGCATAAAACTTTTTGTATGGATCAATTACACTAACACCAAACTGATATTATTCGCACTCGCATTAGCAACTTCAGGAGAAAAAAAATGGATACTTATGAACCAATTCGCTTCTCCAGAAGAAGCTAATTGATACTCATCAATCGCCTTCTCTCGACTGGGGCTGTCCTCATCTGCATCAATATGATGAATAACGATCTCATATTTTTGAAATGCTTTTCAGAAATTTGCTATTCCTATGCTGACCATCAGCCAATCTTCGTGATTCCTAAACGGCGAATCATAGACAAAGCACTCAAAGACCTATAAAACTATGGACTGAACGACTCACTCTCTGCACAGAGACATATAACATAAAACAGAGCATATCTCCCGACTCATAAAAATCCAATAAACCATTTCGATTCCTATAGAAATGACCTCTGGGAACAATGGAACGGAACTCCGTGCCAGACAGTCTCCGGTAGTTCGTTTGGCCATTAAACAGCAACGAAGTATATAATCAAATCGATCGCACGTTGGTTTACGAACTGGTTATTCACGTAAAAATATTTCCCACGCGCTTTATTTTCAACAGCAATACGAGATCTTGTTTACGCCCGTTATCTGATCGATTTCGTTTCGATGTTGATGAATCGCTGGTAATTAACGTCTGCGATGATTGGAATATCAATCAATTAGAAATGGAAAACCTCGCAAAGGTCATGGGTTCTCATAACATGTTTTCGTTCCATCGAATAGGATTAGAACCAAGTAACAACGTGTACATTTTTGTATCGAGTATCGTTCGTAAACCCAGAGAGATTGAACTTGTTTACGAAGATGAACTGGAGAACGAAAATAGTTTCGATGTAGATTGGAATAGATTGATCGGGAAGTCAGCCCGTTGGATTGACTTGGTTGAAATGACATAAAAATTGTTGGACAAATTCGAATTTTCAGTCACATCCTCTTCCAATTTCGGCGATTTAACAAGAATTTTTGCGAATTGAGTAGTCGAACTGATGTGAATCTGAAACAGTCATTGTCAAAACGATAACAACATATATTAGAACACTTGGGTAACTACCAATATTTCGAACATTACGAAATATTCGTAAATAGAGCAAAAATGTTCCGTTCACTTTGAGAATATTTTGTGTAGTGATCGAGTGCAGGTGAATACAAATCGAAATACCCAAATAGTTTGAAGTAATATCTGATACGTGAAACTACACTAATTTTTTGCTACTTTGACAATGTCAGAGAGAAACATTAACAAAATATAAAAAACCTAGTTTCAACGAAATACATAGTTGCGTTCTCAACAATCTCCTGTTGATATCAGCAATTTATGTTTTTGATAATTGTACTGAAAACTGAAACTGATCGATTTCAATGAATGTTCCAGCCGAATTGAAGTTTAATTGATACACTTTTTCAACCGTATTCTTCTTTCTTGTTTGTCAGAGATGTATCTAGCATGATGAGACTTTCCATTCTTGATGTTAGTCATTCCATATATCTTATAGCCTTTGGTTCCTCTCTTCTGCATCCTATGTTGCTTTGCAGATTCTTCGCACATACAAAGCACATGTTGTATTTTGTTGTTTTCTTATTCTCCAGAATTCAGAATGGGTTTTCTCTACGTGTCTCAGAATGTTCATGTGATTTAGTCGACAGTAACCTGTGAACAGACTCACCACTAGCCTCATATCTTCGAGAATTTCATTCTTTTTCCTATTCGCGAACTCTTACGCCTGCTTGTATCGTTTGTGAGAATTTATTTTTTTTAAATATTGCTATTCGGATTCCGTTTATGAGTTTTTGGAAGTCTTCATGCACTTTATGCGTGATTTCAGTAATATGCAGAAAAGTTATAGATCTACCATTGCACTAAGTGCTTCCTAACACCACACCTAGAACGAGTTGAGATTTCCAGGGACTTTGAAATGTGTTTATATATTTCCAAAATATCTCTCATCTGATTATGATGCCTGTCTGTACCCAGAATTTTGCTCCGGAATATTGGTGATACTGATACCTTAACATCTACATTCGATAGACTCACAAGTCCATAGATAAATCTCACATGGCATCCATCCCACATTTCGAGTTTGCATGCAAGATAATATCGAAAGCCTACGCTTTGTTTCTCCATTCTCACTTTCACACATTAATATACAGTCGTTAAGATAATTCGATGCAAGACAAGCTTGTCTTATCCATGTTTCTAGGAAGACAGAAAACAACTCGTAACTTAGATGGCCATATGATATCAGTGGTGTGTTTCAAGGATATTCTAGCAATTGGTAGTTCATTTAAAGCGAGAAGGGGTCAAGGTTCACTCACGTCCACACTTTATATCGAAGGAATTATTATATTCGTGAAAAAAATATTTTGATTCCGAGGATTCAGATAACTGAAAGACCTGGACCGAAAGGGGGGTTTGAGAAAGAAGTAGAATAAAACTTATAGCCTTGTGATGAAAATAATAAACTTTAACAGATTTTTGATGGATTTTCTTCTCCCACAGTATTCTCTCGAACAGATCCTGTACGAATGCAAATCATGTAATACTATTGGTAATGAAGTCAGATTAGTACTAGTGGAATATAACAGAATTCTTGGGGAGAGATTTCAAATTTGTTTCTCGACAGCTTCGTTCGAATAAAAATTATGGCAGTTTGTTTCAAGTATAGACAATCCTTTAATCAATTACATTAATGAGGTATATGCATTACACCTATCAACTATATCTCAAATATATATCTATATCATTTGCAATGTTGTCATTATATAGATAACACTTACACTATGGTAACTTGTCAGTTCACGCAAGAAAAACATTTGAAGACAAAGAGTCCTTTCGATTTTATAATCCAGTATATACATTTTTAGAGCATTTTTGTGAAGAGTTCCTGTAACATAAGTCAATTTTTTATTATGTTCATTTTCTGGTCAGAAGGAATCCAAGTTTTCCAAATATTGAGGGTTACAGCAAAACTCTCCGTTACTCATATTTATGTCATTTTTGTCAACATCGCTTATGGTTTTCACACTCGGTTGAAACTTCCAGGTCAGCAACTGATATTTTCCCGTGCGCATCAACCGGAGGAGATAAAACGCAATATTTTCAAATAGCTTTTTTTGCTAAAATAGAAAATGAAACACGAAATCTTCGGACAACAGCTTGCCATCTGTACATGGTAAAGTCGTGGTCGATTAGCTGAATGTCATTATACATTTCAGAGTATCTGCTGCTTGGAGTTTTCATTACTATAGAGAGGTATTTTCATTTGATGATCTGCCTGGTATTTCATTCAAATAATTCTTATAATGTTGTTTTACATTTCCGTTACAGCTTATCCAATTCATCTTGGCACACTGGTAGTATGAACCATGACTAAGGAAAAACAGCTTCTAGGAATGAATTTCAAGACAGTAAACATATGTAATAGGTGTTTTTTGATCTTAGTATACTCCACAGAGATCGTTGGGCATATATGTTATTATTTCTGTGCCAAGATGGATTAGTTAAGCTGTACATGGATCGTAGATAGATCTTTTTTTTTTTTTCGTTTTTACTAATGCCGACTCATTGCGTGTCCATGATTGATGACGCGACGGAAAAAATCCATCAGCTCAATTGTACATCACGTGGAAGATCATTCTATGGACCCAACTGTTAGATTTCCGAGACAGAAAAACAAAATATTGGCTTGCCAACAAGTACAATTGAACTCAACAAATATAACAATTCTCCCCTCATTCTAACCCACTGATTTCCAAAGTGATCTAGGTGGACCCCCAGGGGTCCATGGGAGACTCGACGGGGGTCTATGTTGGCGCGACCAAAAATTGGGGGTTCACAATTCGTAAGAGGGGGTCCACGAAAATTTATATGATTTCGATAGTGAAGAACTAATATGTTGTCCTGACTCCACCTCAATGTAATAAGCAGATCATTATTTGTTTGCTTGGAATGTTGCACGAACTTTTTGATTTTTCACCAATATAAAACGAATGCTAAAAATACACGTTACAAATTCATCTCCCGAATTTCGAAAAGAAAAGTGAATCGATGGTAGTATTTACTTTTTTGTCATCTACTCACAGCACAATAAATTAATTTAATTAATTAACCAATCAATTATCAGTTTGTTTTCAAAAAGTGTTAATTCGTGGTTGGAAGGTAAGCGTTGCGCAAATTTTCATAGTTAGATCGAATCGACACATTTTTTGTCGAGTTTTGGGAATATGGTAGAATAACAGCTGCAGGTGGTCCACCGTAACCAGCAAAATTTTGAAAGTGGTCCATGAGAAAAAAAAGTTCGGGAACATCTGTTTTAACCATTACTACGCCCATGGCGAATCATATTAAAGAGCATATTATGAAACCTAACTGAGAATTTTCTTCGAAAAACAAAATACCTATTGGCTTGTTAACAAGCATAATTGAACTTAACGATTATTGCAACTCCCCCTTCATACTAATCGTTAGTACGCCCATGGCGAGTGCACAAACCCGTCGGTGTGCTGGTGGCTGGCATGCAGTTTAAATGGGCGGACATAGTCAGGAATCTGGAGATGTGCTGCGTGTCTATCGTGTCTGCTATTACGACTTTTTTTTGTTCTTCATTGTTAATTCGACTGAGTCATCGCTTGAATCTTGTTCCTTATGTGCTTGCCAGACAGCTTTCGCTCGATAACTACAGGGTGTCAGTAATAATAGTAGGTGATTCGTCTGGATTCATTTTTTTGAGGGTATTTAATTGGATTTTTGAGATCATCAGGTTTGGAACGACGCATGGTTGTATAAACTAATCGATGTAAATTCATATGCTGGAATGACAACTTTCATTGGAGATCAATTATCCTAACAGCAAACTGATATAATTGCACTTGACGCACGTTTCGCTAATGAAGATGGCATCTTCAGGGAAATGAAACTGATACATGTCTGTCTGAAATATTTCAAAACCACAGGCCATAAAAAATATCAATAGTTTATCAGTCACTCAATTCATAGGTTTTTCTTTGAGGACAAAAAATCACAATATTCAAGAAAAGTTATGGATAGCAGAAAATACAGGATATAAATGATGCGAAACGGAAAATAATTAAAATGACCGAATTGAAATAATCAAGAGTCTTTCGTTCGTAAAAGAGAACGTAGGCGTCTCTGCTCACAAGAGATTTTGATGAAATCGGTGTTACAAACGAAGTCTTTTGCTACGTTATATAAGATGTCGCCAGATAGAATCGATCATTGATACTTTCACTGTGATAGGAGAAACATATTGATAATAACTAGCTATTATGATGATCTATCTTTCAGAAAAATGGTAAAATTAAATTGTCATACTGCCTTGATTTACTCACCAGAAGAGAAACGTTGAATAGTGATGAGTCTGAAGTATTCATTTGAAAATTTATCTACTCTTCGGATACGACGAATCGTTTGGAAAAGATAAATCGAAAACCTTTTTTTTTGAATATGGCAGCATATATATTCATTTTGCAATATCAGTTTTTAGCCAGACTTCACTATTCAAAAAATGAACCTTGTCATTTCATATTATTGATAAAATCTTTCTTCAAAATTCAATATGCCTGATTCTTGAGATGCTATGAGCAAGAAAAAATGATATATCGCTTCCACTTCAATTATGGGAAACATTTTAAAACGATATCCTAGTTAACGAGGCGTTTTCAATGATTGCTAATCCAAGATATGAAAGGGGTGGAAAACAAATTCCCCTCAATCGTAACGATGTGTTCCCCTACTAATTGGAAATATTATTTTGTGGCGAGAAATAAGTTTTGAATGGTTATTTTGCAGCCTTTTCTCCCTCCAAAAGATATGCAAAATAGAATCTTCATTCATCTATTTTACACAAAACATTTGTAAAAGGATTATAATAAAAATATTGCAAACATTTTCTTTCGATATGTAGATGGTAGTCTAGAGATTCATTCCAAATAGAACGAGTCTATCTGAACCAACCTACTGCCTTATTGTCTAGATGGCACGGCAGGCGTCGAACCTCACAGAAATCACTTCTCGCTCAATCTTTTACAACAAAATATCACTCACCAGGATAGCATACCAACATAGAGAATTTGCCAGTCCTTTGGCGAAAATTTTGTATTCTTTTATATCGATTCGGAAGAGAAAGAGACCAAAAATAAGGTCTTCAACGAGATTGCTTCATTCCAAGAAGCCCACAGGCGGGAACATTATCCCATTATAATTTCAGCATTCTACGACGCAGCGTGAGAAGTTGAGCACGCTACAAACGAGAATGTAAAGAATCCAACATGCAATCATGGGCGAGGTATACCTACACGCTGCACAAAACCAATGCGCCATTAATAATCGCATTAGTTGTCGTTGGAAGACAGGGTGGGTAATAGTATACTATCAGGCGAGATGTTTAACTGTAGGCACATCGGAACAAAGATATGTGGATAACCTGGAGCTTTCACTGCTTTGCTTGTTCGACTGTGATTCCATTGGGACCAGCTTTCGCATTGGTTGGTAGATGGTGCGCGAGTCAAGAATAGTCGAGTTTCGAACAAAAATTGAAAACAAATGAATTTTCAGTGACGTATTAAGCAATCGATATCACGTGATACAAAATGGCAGTTCTTGGCACACAAACTAGCATCCGCTGCTAGTCCCTTGGTAGTAAATGATGAATTTGCGACTAATTTCGTAGTTTTAGTAAGGTTGAAGAGTAATGTTCCAATGGAGATTGATTTTCTTGAGACATTGATGATGAAAAACAGAGACAATGGTGAAGGGAAAGTTTGAAAATAAATCCATCAATTTTTTGTTCACAACTTAATAATTTTTTGTAACAGCTAAGTATAGAATGAAATTGGGATTAATCACAGAACACAGACCAAATTCAGAAATGTAACAGCCGCCTTCCTGCATAAAATTTAGAAGTTTAGGGTCAACAACAGCCGAAGGCGCTGATGATGGTTATTTTGTTCCAGTTTGAAGTGAAGATACTGAATCGCTGACTTCCTAAGATGGTGTGTCAATTGACTTTGACGTCTGTCGCATGTTATACGCTTCTGATATTTGACAATAGTTTTCTGCGAGTTATGAGTTCTTATTCATTCGATAGTAGATGATGACCATATATTCTAAAAATTGCGCGGAAAAGTCGTCGTTTATTCCAAGAATAACCAGTGATTGATTTTTTATACTTGTGAGTGAAACCAACTAACTATAAAAATCTCTTCGGAATCAAATTTCCAACAAATTTTGTGTTCCAAGTATAGTTGTCTTCGAAATTCACGCTGCCGCTATTGGAAAAATGCTCACACAATGTTCTCATTTCTCTTAAAATTCTAGGAATGTTACAGGAAAAAATGTATTCTTTTGAAATGCGTCATATAATGTAAGTCGCCTAGGGTATGTGACGTCATGTATTCCTAGGAAAACTGCTTCTAGCACAGGAGATGTGTTGTAATTGGTGGCGAGATGAATCATTATTATTATTGGTTGGTTTGTATCGAACTATTAAGTATGGAAAATTCGTCATCTGCTCGAAGATAATACAGTATGCTGCATTTGTAGTTTCTACAGTTTTTTTCAATGAATGCAATTTTGTCAACAACCGCCAAAGAAATGTGGGCGCAATACTTTAGAACTTGTTTCTGTAATCTGTGATGTAGATCCCCAAGCATTGAATATATCTGAGTTGAATCATGATATCGATGGTGTCCGTCCTGTTACAAATTCGTATTTGGTTTCAAGTCACAGTTTTTATTCCCAAGTACAGGCTTATAAAAGTTTCAAGTCTCATTAATATCTTGAATCCGTTGAAGTTTTTACTGTTTTCATGAAAACCCGAACTGTTAATGAACTGAAAGTTGCTTCTTGTGTTTTCTGGAAATAGAAGATTTAACACCCGGTGTGTTAGCCTACACTGAAAAATAATACTTATGATGGGCGGCCAGATAATAATTATAAGGGCATGAGATGAAATAATCATTGGATAATAAATTTGGATGATTCGTTCTCATTTTTCAGAAACCTGTATTTCACAACAGTATATTTTAACATGAAAACCAAAAAAGGAACATGACTAAACGCTCCTCTTCACAGTTTTGAAATGAATCTTGAAAATATTCATTTGACTCCTTCTTCTACTAATTCTAACAAATAAACCTATAAAAACGAAATATTCAACATTAGCTCCTTCGCCATTTTATCTGGAATTCCTGCCAAAAGTATGTTTTTGCCAGAGGAAACGCGTTCGAAAAATGTGGCTGTTTTGTTGAGAAAATATTTCAGATATGAATTTCATAGGAGACTGACAAGAATAATTTCCTTTTGTACTGAATACATGAAATTTTACTAAAGTTGCTTCCTAATGAAACCACCAATCAAGCCTCATGAATAAATATATCAACTTTGACGATAAAAGGGCTTATATACGCGAATTGTTCACTCATCCGTCTAATTGTCACCTTGACAATTGCATTTTACCGAACTCTTAACCTCGTTGGAGATTCTGATCTCAAAAAGCAACATACAGGGTGTTTGTTCCATAATGACATGCGATTATTCAAGGATGTAAATCTACATGAAAAAATTGATGAAAGGTTGCTCAATATCAACTATGGTCCAAAAATGTTCCGTTACGAAAAAAAACGAAGTGTGAAAGTTTTAGGAAACGTACAGAAAATTATTTCATATTTCCGAAACCATTTTGGGATATTTCAATGATCTTTGGTGAGTAGTGCCAGTTGATTTTTCTCAAACGCAATTGTTTTCATACTCCCCGTTCAATTCGGCAAAAAAGTTTTTTCAAACGATACGTCGTTTTCGAGTAAAAAAAATAAAACCTTTTCATGGTCCAAGAAATAATTGAAAAAATTCATTGAATCCGATCTCACTTCAGGATGCAGTGACACCAAATGGAGCTGCACGTTAAAACAAATTCTCAAATTCGTGCCATGCGGTCAGCCATCAACGAAATTTGCTTAAATTTTTTTTCTTTCAAAACTTCAACATCGAGTTTTCTGGTAACCGAACATTTTTGGACTATAGTTCATATAACATCTGTTTTTTCCAAAGACTTGAGACAAAAAGACGAGTAAGATAGCACAAGAAAAGATATTTATATGCGAAATCTCCGAAACGTAAGATTTTCTGGCAAGGGTTACAAGAAGTGATTTTAGTTAAAGCAGAAAGGAACTTTCCGAAATACTGTCGACTTATTTGTACCGTGTTCAGAAAAAAGATTCATCCTATGATTTTTCTACAGAGCGTATTCTTTCTTGTTGGTTCTACATATACTCCGTATCTCATTGAAACGAGTTATCATATGACACTTTGTTTGGCCAACATTACCGAAAATGCAATTCCCACAGTGAACATTGAAATTTAACAATTCACGTATATAAGAAGATCGTCCATGTTGATGTACTCATTTATTTCTCAGCAATTTCTATTTGTTATCAATGATACTTTGACATTTTCAATTTTCCCCATATTTCCAGATTCCGAAGACTGCGCCATTCCTTCGTCTTTCCACCCTGTAGGCTGACACATTTCACAGATCGGGTTATTATCGCAGTAAACAAACAAGGTGGGCGTCGAGACAAGCCAGACCAGATTGATCATTAATCAGAGCATTATGCAAATGCCATTAACAACGTTCCTCGTTCAGGGTTAGCCGGTATATACTTATAATAGTCCGAGGGCATGTGACACAAAATTTCGGGAGCTCCTTGAAGGCTCATATTCAGATATGAACTAGTATAGTATAGGGCGTATATGAGTCAGTACACATGGAAAGTTGGTGAAACACCTGGCTGCAGCGCAATTCGAGGTATTTTAAACTCTAGAAGTGTTCTGTAATATTTCACAAATTATAGTAAGTTAACCAATTCTGTCATACACTGTGTGAAACTGGTAACACAGCATTGCATAAGCAAGTCGGAAAATCGCATGAGTTGATGAGAATATTTCTCTTTGAGGACATTTTTCTGTTAATATATGAATACGTGGATTGATATAATTATGATAAATTCTTCAACTCGAATACCCTTTTAACTTTTTTAGTTATTGATCTAAATTTCAGGAATTTATTGTATTCTTATAACACTCGTAGTAATCTTTTCATATTTTTTCTTTGTTACGCTGAAAATAGGTAAAATTGTCTCTCCTTTATCTATTATAATTATTATATTCATGTTTTGGGTTTTATTACGACAGAAAATGGGTTCACTACCTCGTTTAGTATGCTATATAATATGATGAAAATCGCTTCAAAATGTTCTACTTGGCAGCAGCACAACGTGTGAAAAGACAACCAGAACTGGATTAAAAAAACTGTCATTCTGACATTCATTCTCAAGAAATTTTGAAAATTCCTGGAAGCAAAAAGTGTTTTCTCATTTTAGCTGTACATCCAATCAATGAAGTTATTAGCGAGCGTTGTTAGCTTGCATTCATCATCTGAATTGAAGAAGTGAAAAAGTTCACGACATCAAACAACCTAATTATTTTACTACTTTACCATAATTTTTGAAGAGCAACAAAGTATTCTTGTGATATATGTTAGGTATCATTCAGTAGACTATTCCCCAAAAACAACACATTATTTCATAAACTTAAAGTATCTTTCATTTTTTCAGGATATATCATGTGTTACACATCATTTGAATGGTATCATCGGGTAGAATACTGTTACGTTTCTCCTAGCGCCGATCCTGACGAAATCGTGAACGCAGAATAGGGATCGCGTCGTAGCGATTGTAGCGAACGTCATTTTCCAGGAACCCGTAAATAGCGTGTGGAGAATTTGCGAAGATTCTTCATAGGCGTATGCAGGTATATATACGGGAGAGACTTCGTCGCGAGTTAGTTAAGAGGCAAGTTTTATTCAGAGCTAAGTGGAGCATAGTTTATTCGTAAAGAAGAATTTGTATAACAGATAGTTTATCAGAGTGTTTAGTACAGAGCGTTGGATAGTTAGCGGAGCAGTTCAAGTGAAGTGATTGTATTGTATTGTGTTGTGATAGAAAGTTGTAATAAAAGAAGTTCAGTGTTGTCTGGTGTTTTAATTATCGAACCCAAGGATATATCGTAACAAGACTCCAGCATGAGAGTCGAAACGTCGAACAGTTCAACAACTCGCACACGGATTAATACCCGAAAGGCCTATTTCCACTGTAACGACCATTTTAATGCGATTCCTAGTCGATCGAAGTGCACTAGCGTAGCAAATCAAGTGGGGCGGCCATAGCGGCCGCCCTTCGGTATCCCGGTCGAAACGCTCATCGGTGGTAACGACTGAAACACGAGGTCATTGCCTATCGACACGGTTGGATTGAACAGATAAGAGATTGATTGATCTTCGTGAGTGCCTGGCTCAATTTACTGGTTTATAACTTGATTTTGTAATTGTACCTCTATTGGATCATCGACTCGTTCCGTTCCTTTCAATTGAGTATTCCATTCCATTCAGAATGTTTGAAAGATATGCTCATATGAAACTATTTCGAAATTGCGAAAAGACCCATTGTTCGTCAGGAAGAAGGGGAGGTCGAAAAATTTCACCTTTCCCAATTTATATTCTTCTTTATTTACAGCTTCATTTTGCGTATCGGAATGTAGGATACTGTTGAGGTGAAACACCAAACTAATATCTTTTGCTTTCGAGGCATGGTTCGCTAATAAGGTTAGTGAGTGTATATGATGTTTATAGATGTTGTACATGAATATGTTTTTCCGCCTACCACTGTCCAAAGTACTAATACATTTCCTGGCATCATTGTAGGAAGCATTGTCATACTGTTCCGTCCTAGGAAGGAAATGTAAAAGTGGCGTCATGGTAAGTCATAGAAGGAATAACTTATGAGGATCTAAATTATATTCTATTATATGAATACAAATTATATCCTTTATTTATAGAACACCCTGTATTTACCTTTCGTTATTCTCCGCGTTAAACATACAATTTTTCATTAATTTGAATATTTTTGGGTCTTTTCTTTTTATAAGAGTATCGAACGTATGGTAATACTTGCTAACGCCTGTGGAGATATTTCCAGTCAAATCTCGATGACCGAATTTTCTCGGCGAGCTGCGATCTCGCAGGTTAACGATCTTCCTTCGACCCCCCATATTAATCCGCGTTTACGAGCGACAGGCCCGGCGCTAGGAGATTTCGTAACAATATTTTGTTATATTTTTCTATACGTGAATTTGCGCTTGTATTTGAGGAAAATTCATGTTTTTCTTGTATATAATCAATTCAACCGCTGAAAACTGATGGAATACCTAGTGCTATGAGTTATTGTTTCATATACGACTAATCTTCTACATGATTTGCGATGGATCATTTGACTCCCTTGAATTTTGTACAATATTCGAAATGATTATCGAATGCTCATTGAAGAGTGAAATATTTTCATCAGCCATCATTTCAATAAAAATAAATTGTCTATCAATAATAACTTTCACAGAGTATAAAAAGCTGAAGGAATGTTTTCTACTCATTTCTCATGAAGAAACGTTTCACCCCGAACTCGAATTAACGAACCATCAACAGAAACGAAATTTCCCAGGAAACAACACGATCCACCTACTCCGAATGCGTTAAATGAATGTAAATTTCCAGTAACACAAGAATTTGGCATACAAACACCGGGAATTACATTGTGATGCAAATCGAGGCATTTACTTTCCATTCAAGAGTATGCGAGTTCCGAACGTAATATGCATTTTCCTAGTCTACCTTCTCATTTGAATGCCGACGGAATCGTTCAATATTCATATGGCATAAGCGGTACGTGGAATTATGGGACTTTAACGAGGTTCATTGATTATTTCAGGTTCACGAGGTATCTATCTAACTATCGTGTTCGATGAATGATAAATGGATACATATTCCATTGAGTATGGAAGAGCATTCATATACGCAGATGATACCACTATCATTGTTACATCGGATAGTATGAAGGGCTTAGAACATGAATTATCACATGTAATAAAGAATTTCTCGGACTGGTGCAATAACAACCACCTGATAAACAATTTGAAGAAAGCTGTATCTATAGAATTCATCAACAAATATAAAGAAATAAATAATATAACACTAAATATTGAATCAACTACACGACATCCTCCACACATACAAAGTTTTTAGGAACACAACTGGACAGCAAATTAGATTTTAAAGAACACATTAACTTTTTATGTACGAAATTAAATGAAACATACTTTGCTTTCATGACTTTGAAGAACAATTTCGATCAAAATTATCTCCTAAATTTTTATTACTCTTTCGTTTACTCCATACTGAATACAAATATTACGATTTGGGGGCAATCTGTAGAAGTAGACCGTATTTTCATAATGCAGAAGAGATTCTTGAGGCTGATTTTCAATATGTCTTATAACGAGTCTTGCAAGGACACTTTTCACAAATATAAAATTATCACTTCGACCGGCATATATTTGTAGAAAATATTAATTTATGTTCATGAAAACCTATCTTCCTTTACTAAAACTCATGAAATACATGAGTATTCAACTCGATCGGGTCCCAACCTCTACCGGAAACGATTTAATCAAATGGGATAAAAAAAATCCCCCCGTTATGCAGGTGCCAATGCTTTCAATCACCTCCCAGAAAAAATTAAAAGAATCCACGATCACAAAGAATTCAAAAAAGAACTGAAGCAATTTCTGCTTGATAACTGTTTCTATTCCATTAATGAGTTCAAAAATGCTAGATCTTATGGA